>JAUNZO010001934.1:0-46815 GCA_031894775.1 Chloris gayana
AGAAGTTGCGTCTTTACTTAAAGATGTACGTCGCCGGAGGGATCGTCTTCATCTTCACCGCCGCACTTGACGTCGGCGCGCTTGTGCTCCGTAGTCGCCGTGCTCCCACCCACCAAAACGAAGCAACGACTGCTGCTGGTCTCTTGCCTTTGTCTCCACCGAGACGATGACGCCTTCGCTCACTTCCGCGTCACCGTCCCGTCTCCTGCCACCGCAGCCGCCGCCCACGTAGCTGCCACACCCGTCTTCGTTGCCGCCATCACGAGTCCGCGACGCGATCCTCTCTACCGTTGGCGCGGCTGCTCTTGCACGGCGTGCGGCGCCGGCGGGTGGACGGACGGCCGGAGGCGAGCCCGGCGTGCGGCGCTGGTGGGTGGACGGCCATCCGGAGGCTAGCCCGGCGTGCGGCGCCGGCGGGTGGACGGACGTCCGGAACGGCATGGTGGACCGCCGGCAGGAAGCGAGCTCGGCGTGCGGCGCGGCTCTGTGTTCGGCCGGCAAGAGGAGACGTCGGCCTACAAAAATTAATAAAAATCCTACACCAAAAACTGTTTTCTGCTTTTACTGAATTTGTAGAGCTATTTAACCTTTACTAAAGTGCAAGTTACAAGCTTTCCAGAATGTCTTGATTCGTTGAAATCCGAGCTCTAAGATGCGAAGTTATGCAATTTTTAAAACGCTTGAAATTCACTGTTTTTAGACGTGCCGGCGCGATTCAAATTTTTACTAAGTGTTGGCGCGCGGGGGTGGGTCGTTGTGGAGTTGGCGAGGGAGAGAGGGGTGGAGTGTTGCTCGCGACGGTGACGGCGGCGAGAGGAGCGTTCCGGCATGGGAGCTCGTGCTCGTCACTGCATGGAATGGGGAGCGGCAAGGGCGGTGAGCATCACCTGCGTGCACGGATGAGCGGCGTGGGGTGCGCACGGGCGGACGGGCTCGGAGGTGGCTCGCGTCGACGAGGTGGCTGCGTCCCGGTGAACCGCGGCGGAAAAGAAGCTACTCCTTGCTCCAACCGTGCGCGGCTCGATCGGGGAAGAAGGGAGAAGATTAGCAAGGAGCTTGGCCACCGCCTGGATGACTCGCTACCTCGTGAGCTCACTTGAGCGACTCCAATTGACCTCGTCGGAGAAGAAGGACAACTAGGAAGCTTTGATTTGATTTTTGGAAATTGGTGGGTGTAGATGGGGAGGCAGGGCTAGGGATGAGAGTTGGAGCTGCGCAAGACCTTTGCGAAGCGCGTGCGCATGAACGGCAGGAGCAAAGGCTAAAGAAATGCGGCGCGCAGGGAACCCTAGCCCGGCGGCGGCCATGGCAGCAATTGCGAAATGCAATCGACGGCGGGGAAAGTTGTGTAGGATCGACGCGAGGCGGTGATGGCTGACGCGTGGGAGGTGCACAGCATGCGAGGACGGCGCGGCGCCAAACCGGCATGGGCGTCGGGGGCGAGCTGCCGCTGGCCGGTGGCCCTAGCCACCGTGCCATTGCTGTTCCTGGAAGTTTCCTCTTATTTACAATTCTGCTACTAAGTGTTGGTTCTGTTTTGGCCCATAGAATTTGATCTGTTGGATAATTTTACAAACCAAAATTTGTGGGTATTCAGTGAGTTGTGATGAGCAAATTTTGTTATAGGCACAAGTTCAAATTTTGTTTGTAAAAATTTACAAAAATTCTTGATCAGTTGTTGTTTTCAAAATCAGTTTGAATTTTCTAGGAAAATGTGCCACCCTAAAAATTTGGGAAAAATGTCCTAAAATCATGTTTGGATCTCCTCTACAAGGGTATGAAAAAATATTGGCATACTTGTGTTGAGTATCCTTGAGTTTTAAATAGTTTGGTTTAAACTACATTTGAATTTTAAATTTTTCCAAATATGCTAATTCATTATTTCAGGTGTTCACTCCTTTAATTAGTGCTCAATTCCTGTACTTAAGGTTTTAACATTGCTTACCTGCTAGTATGTGACATGGGATGTTACAGCCCTCCCCCTTAAAGAAATCTCGCCCGAGATTTGCAAGGAGCTTTGGGGGTAAAGATGACGGTAAGGTTGAGGCAGGAATGATTCTGAATTTTGGGGTACAACCAGAAGCTTCCATGATCATGGCAAGACCATGTCGATTTCAATGTGTAAGGGCTGTGGGATGGAGATACGGCTAATAGTACCAACGAGTCTCCAAACACAACATCTTTCTTTCGTGTTGCATATCCCGTGTTATACGCCATCCGTTCCGAAAAACATCATATTTGGATCCTCTCGCCAAATTTTGATTTAGCAGCATGCATTTCCATATAGCCCATATTTGTCTTTAAGAAGCGCCTGGGCGAACCGGCACAATACAAAAACAAACATGGCCATTTGGAATCACATATCCACTAAATTGAATTCTGCTCTTGGTAGAATATAGCACAATAAAAGGTTGGATGATCACTAGTTTCAGGATTCTTTCAGGAGGATTTACTAACAAGGAAGGTAGTAATGCCAAGTGAGGGGAAGAATAAAATAAGTTGGGTCGAGACCAAACGGTTTCCGATGATTGGTTCGCAGGTTTGGGAATTAGTGGCCGACAATTGGGATAGCACCTGAAATTCATCCATGTTGCAAAGCTTTTGGTTACAACGTTTTGGATTACTTATTAGGATGTCTTAAGTACAACAAATGACATCACCACCGATTGTTTACGTGATTACAAGCCACTGATTTAGTCTAGCATACTACATTTATTCACATATGCTACACAAAGCCAACAACAACACTTACCCATCGCTATCGGTGTCGGAAGGCATGATCTGGGTTGTTAACGTCGGAAGCGTCGGTAGTGGCGTCGTCAACATTATTTGTCGGGGGTGGTGGATTTTTACAACAAGTCAAATATCATGGCCACCTAGTATTATGCCAAATGAACTAATGTAAGATGAACGGTGTATAAAATAAAGTAACTAGGCTTTGCACAAAAATCGGTGACCGAAAACAGTTCTGGAAACTAGCAATTTTCACCTCTGGTATGAACAGTAAAAATTACCAAAACCCTATCAAAAGGCTAGAGAACTTTAGAAGCTTTCCAACGCATCCTAAAACACGTAAAAAAAGCTTGAGCGGATCCAAAGTTACGGCGATTTCTGGCTCTACCGGGTTCTGCCGGGAATTCTGACAACTCTGACAACTTATGGCAATTCAGCTTGCTCTCTGTTTTTACCTATTTGATCACCCTAACGAATTTTACTGACCACCTTTATACTAGATAAGTTGTGGGGCATAACATGAGCTTTCCAGAATGGGGTAGATCGCTTAATTTGGATAAGTAACGCAAAAGTTATGGTGATTTTGGCGAAACACCCAAAATCTGCCAATCTGGCAAAACTCGGGCAAAATCTGGCAACTTTTGCCAGGGTTTCGGGTAGGTGTATTTTTGCTCATGTAGACTTCTTTTTCATCCTGGTTGTGATTACCGGGATGTAGCACATATCATGGGCTTTTCAGACTGGGGTCAATCACTCCATTTGGATTAGTAACATAAAGGTTATGGTCGTTTTCGCGAATCTGATTATTGGGTGGAAATTTACGGGCAATCCGGTGGTATTTCTCTGCCCGATTCACGTTTTCTGGCGTTTTTGACACGGTGACTTGATGAGTTATTTATGTTTGATAAAGTTTAATTCGTGCACATGTGTGATATGCATATGATATGAATGGCATGAATGATGACATGAACATGCCGGTGCCTACGTCCTTTCCAAATTAAAAGGCATGATCGGTATATAGCCGACCAACTCACAATTTTAATGGCAACACACACGCGTTCTCAACACGATTACTATACGATCTATGGTTCGTGGTTAGCGTACCCACAGAAGATACATTGCAGAAACATTACATCAAATTCAAAAGAAACTACGAAAATAAATCACAGTTCTACTATATTCATATAGTAACAATCCATTGAAAGGATCGCCTCGTGGATTGCCACGAGCCAACATTGTCCCGTATTATTACTTTCGCGGGCACGGAGCGCTAATTTAAACTGCGAACATACCTTGGCTAGGCCGTAGATGCAAGAAATTAAACAATCATAACACAGGGTTAGTTTTGCCACTTTCTACACTATTATAGACCTTAATTGGGCTTACTAGGTCGTTCCTCACCGAAAAACACGTTTGCAATTTTTCAAAATGATCATTAACGTACGGCATATCCCGATTTAGCTCCGATACCAGCTGTGACACCCCTACCTTGCAAAGCAAGAGGGATAGTCGTACATGACCGCATCGGGAGACATTCCACGAAGCGAACATTCATTGCACATACGTATGTTAACAATACATCCACAATTTTCATATACATGTTTAGATACATGAGTGACATATTTTACATATGAGGTTCTAGTAATTATTATACGTAGAGTTTGAAATTCAGATTTAATATATATTAATATACAATGAGCGGAAGCGTAAAGATAATCTCGACGATAGTTGCCTAGAATGTATCACATCAAGCCCATAGATGTGCCCATTCTTCTCGACAATCTCACCTGCACAAAAATGTTAACAACAAAGCCCTGAGTATCTAATATACTCCGCAAGTCTTACCCGACAAATTCTAAAACCGACACCTAGTATGCATGGGGCTGACCGGGCTTACTGAATATTGCCAAAAACAGCACCTATGTTTTTCTGAGAATTCATGTTTTAGCCAATTTAAAAGGGTTGGAACATGAATATAAATTTAGTGAGCATTTCTAACAAAACATGGTTGCAATACATGAAGTAATTCTTCAAAATCAGCAAGCTTATTCATCATATTCACTTTATTACTATGATGCAATATGCTCAAGACAAGTGGTACTCATCACCTCGAGGGACGGTGATATATATCGATTTACACCCTGCAGGGAAACCCAAATGCACGACATACGCATCATTTAAGAACACGTATGACCACCTTTCATAAGATTATCATAGATATGAGCCGGGTCCGCCCTCCGAGTGTGCATTCCACATGCAACCACAGTAGCGTCGGGTCCAAGGGTAATAACACACCCTCTGTCTACTCACAAACCCGTGCATCCACCATGACTAACACTTTGCACAAAGGGTGGAGTTACCGTCCAACACTACGACTCTCAAGTTACATCAGTTTACCAACTCCCATATGAAGGTATGCATTTGCTACACAACTCAAAACTTGCTCGCGGAGTCACAACGAACGGTCCTTGACCGACACGCACGGGGCTATGGCGCACAAGGCCAACCTTGTCACTGCATTCCTACACATGCACTTTCCCGTACGGTCTCCAATTTAATCATGTGAGAGGTAACAATATTTGAAACCTAAACCGAGAGGTCTCCAAACCACTCGGTGTTGTTACCGATGACTCATTTAAGCATAGCCATTCTATCGAAAAAAAGGATTATACCTATCCAAAGACCATGGGCAAGAGGGATCATAATGCTACTAGGGTTACGATCAACTCCTAAACGTAAGTGCACAATACATAAAGATAGACATATGTGAATTTAAATCAAAAACTAAACAAGTGGGATTATGTACCGGGGCTTGCCTTGGGACATGTCGAAGTTAGCACTCTTAACCAAGTTCAATTCAGCGGGATCCTCTTCGTGATTTCTTTCTCCGGTCGGGGTTCCTTATATGGATGCAATGCATGATGTGAGTATGGATGCATATACACGGATATTTTGTTCATGGAACTTTCTCAATAACGAAATCTAATGCAATGTTTGCATAAAATAAATATGTTCATGTGGGGATGAAGATGATTGCTTATGATGATAATTTATACAGGATAGGTCATGGGGACAACCTTCTAATTAAAAGGAACACAAGCTATGTAACATAAATATGAATATACACTTAGCAAATAATTTGGCATGGCAATTTGAACAATGCACATGAATAAAATGAAATACCCATTTAAACATGCTTGCTGCCATGATCATGGAAACAGGGTGGACACGTGCATGAAATGATAAGCAACCTATATGGCATAGTTCCCATATAGAGCTATATGAACAATATGATCGACACATTATTCACCTAGCAAACTTCAGCAATGAGTGCTGCCCTATTCAAATAATGTACAACCATGCAAAACATAGCACATGGCAGAATGGCATACACTCATAAGCAATAATGCAAATTAATACCCACACTTAAACATAACCAAGCCTATATGTCATTTTTCATGCACACTTCATCTCATCATCTCATGAATGACCATTAAGCATATAAGACATATGACAATATGTGATGCAACTAACATTAACTTAACAATCCTAAATGAAGCAAATGGTGCTACTAGCAACTTCATACATGATCTCTGTGCAAATACATAAAAGAATCATAAATAACCATAATAACATTTATGCACTTAGTATAGGCCTTTTCATGCATGAAAATATGTAATATGGCAACATGACATATCATGGCAATATGGAATGGCAACATTCAAAATTAAGCAACTAGTGCTACACAGCACTACTAAACATGACTTCTATGGCAAAACATGATTTTCTCATGAGGAGCACCAGAAACAAATAATATGATATTTTTGTATGCATTTTTCCTAATTAAACATTTATAGGCAAATATGTGCTATATAAGCATATAATGATAAATATGATGAAACATGTATGAATGTACAAAAGGCATGTACCAGAGGGTCCAATATGTTATGTAAACTGCTCATGTCAATTTTCATAAATTTTACATTCTTCAAGATTTAAATATGGGTTTTAAAAGCTTAACAAGATGCCATTTCTTTTTGCATCAAACTTTGTTTTCTTCCATAGAAACCTAGGTAAAACATTTGACCGTTGCAAAGCTCATGTTTCAAGTATTCCAAAACATTTTAGTTTGCATTCTTCTCAATTTGTTTAAAGTAGATAACAGATTTATCATTTTCTAGATTTAGGGTGTGTGAACAGTAAAACAAAATCAGAGCTCATGTGTATCTTTGGATCTTCTATTTCCCTAGGCTAGGGCTGTGATTTGAGCATGAGAGATGGTTGCAAAAGATGGATAAGGAAGTGATACAACCATGGTGAGCTTAAGTTCAAGCAAGAGCTCACCGGAGAAGCAAAAAAATCGACGGTGAAACTAGAAGTAGTGTTCATGTCATACCTAAGGGAGAGCTTGGGGATAAACCAAAACACACCATGCAAAGGTGGGAGGGAGTCCAAGTGAAGTCTTTTGCTGCTCTTGCTCATGCCAAGGTGACCCATGGCAATGGAGTTTGAAGGTGAGTAGCCATTGTGGTTGCTTTTAGGGGAAGAAAGAAAAGGAGGAAGAAAGGAAGGCTTGACTTGGGCTCCTGACCAAAGAGAGGATGAGGGAGAGTCTCTGGACATGGTGGCTTGCCTTGAGCTGGTTACTTTGTTTGTTGCTTGGTAGAGAAGGAAGCAAGGAGATAAGAGAGGAAGTGGATCCTACAAGTTGGAAAAATCTGCCAACCTTACTGTTGTAGTCAAGAGCGAGTCAACGTGATTTTTGTTGGGGTTGCCAATTTTTGTTCTGATGTAGAATGAAATTTGGAATAACTTTTATATATAACGTTTCTTGATATTAGGCCTACAAAAATTAATAAAAATCCTACACCAGAAACTGTTTTCTGCTTTTACTGAATTTGTAGGGCTATTTAACCTTTACCAAAAATTATGGTAACATCACTAAAATTCCTATTTTTGAATACCCTTCATGATTATGCAAAAATATTGGTATGGTTATGTTAACATTTTTGAAGGTGTGCATAATAATCTATAGGCAATATTGAGAGCACTTGCATATGAGTTAAATATTGCAATATGCTCATTTTAACATAGCAAATTATAGAAAGCAATTAAGCAATAAAATACTTCTAAATACAATCCTCTTGATTAAACATGACTTTTCTTATGATTGAGCACCAGAAACAAATATGAATTTATATGAACTTTTCCTATTATGCAAATACAATGCACCATAATGTGCTTTAACCAAAAATGCTAAAAATCATTATGACATGCTCAAATGCACCAGAAGCATGTGTGCTATGATGATTCATGCCAAATGAAAGAGTATGTTCAAATTTTTAACTAAGTTTGTTTTACGAATTTGCTTCGATTCAAGTATGTTTCAGCTTTAACGTGCGGCCTACTTAAGGGGCTTAAAACTTAACTTTTCGCTATGAAACTCGGATGAACCAAGCAGGGTCATGTAAATTACATTTTCCAAGGATTCCAACGAATGTTCATTTGCATCATTTGGATTTGTGTGGCGAAAGTTATGGAACTTTTAAAACGCAAAGTTGTTAAGTGTCCTTAACGGATTAGCACTTTAAAGTAGTCGGATCTTTTATTTTCCTCACAGAAAGTACTTGGATTATGCTACCAAGGCAAAGTACATATTCTATAATTTCCAATGGGTGCTTGGTCGAGTACTTTGGAGCTACGAGATGAAAGTTACGAAATTTTTAAAATGCAATCCTGTTAAGCTTCGTGACCGTGATAGCAACTTAAGGTTGTTCAAATTTTTATTTTCGTTATATAAACATATATGTTTCGTTGGTTCCTTTTAAAGTGCAAGTTACAATCTTTCCAAAATGTCTTGATTCGTTCAAATCCGAGCTCTAGAAGCGAAGTTATGCAATTTTTAAAACGGTTGAAATTCACTGTTTTTAGACGTGCCAGCGTGATTCAAATTTTTACTAAGTGTTGGCGCGGGGGGGGAGGTGGGTCGTCGGAGACAGCGGCGCTGCTCACCGGCGATGGGCTAGAGGGCGTCGCACGGGTCAGGCTTGGCCGCCTGTGCACGATTTGGAATGGCGCACCACGTGGTGGAGTTGGCGAGGGAGAGAGGGGGTGGAGTGTTGCTCGCGACGGTGACGGCGGCAGAGGAGCGTTCCGGCATGGGAGCTCGTGGCTCGCCACGGCACGGAATGGGGAGCGGCAAGGGCAGAGAGCATCACCTGCGTGTACGGATGAGCGGCGTGGGATGCGCACGGGCCGAGGGACTCCGGAGGTGGTCGGCGTCGACGAGGTGGCGGCGTCCGGTGAACCGCGGCGGAGAAGAAGCGGCTCCTGGCTCCAACCGTGCGCGGCTCGATCTGGGAAGAAGGGAGAAGATTAGCAAGGAGCTTGGCCACCGCCTGGACGACTCGCTAGCTCGTGAGCTCACCTGAGCGACTCCAATTGACCTCGTCGGAGAAGAAGGACAACCGGGAAGCTTTGATTTGATTTTTGGAAATTGGTGGGTGTAGATGGGGAGGCAGGGCCGAGGATGAGAGCTGGAGCTGCACAAGACCTTTGCCAAGCGCGTGCGCACGAAATGCGGCGCGCAGGGAACCCTAGCCCGGCGGCGGCCATGGCAGCAATTGCGAAATGCAATCGACGGCGGGGAAAGTTGTGTAGGATCAACGCGAGGCGATGGCTGACGCGTGGGAGGTGCACAGCATGCGAGGACGGCGCGGCGCCAAACCGGCATCGGCGTCGGCGGCGAGCTGTCGCTTGCCGGTGGCCCTGGCCACTATGCCATTGCTGTTCCTAGAAGTTCCCTCTTATTTACAATTCTGCCACTGAGTGTTGGTTCTGTTTTGGCCCATAGAATTTAATCTGTTGGATATTTTTGCAAACCAAAATTTGTGGGTATTCAGTGAGTTGTGATGAGCAACTTTTGTTATAGGCACAAGTTCAAATTTTGTTTGTAAAAATTTACAAAAATTCTTGATCAGTTGTTGTTTTCAAAATCAGTTTGAATTTTCTAGGAAAATGTGCCACCCTAAAAATTTGGGAAAAATGTCCTAAAATCATGTTTGGATCTCCTCTACAAGGATATGCAAAAATATTGGCATACTTGTTTTGAGGATCCTTGAGTTTTAAATAGTTGGGTTTAAACTACATTTGAATTTTAAATTTTTCTAAATATGCTAATTCATTATTTCAGGTGTTCACTCCTTTAATTAGTGCTCAATTCCTGCACTTAAGGTTTTGACATTGCTTACCTGCTAGTATGTGACATGGGATGTCACATCTCCCTCCTTCTCCGATCAAAACGTTTGTTTTCGTCCGATCGTTATCGGCCGTTGATTTTAAAGTAGGTTTCTATTGGCCCTTAGATGTGTAACACATTGACTCGTGAATTTAAGGGGTGGAGAAACCTTTTTTGTAAACATAAAAATCATATTCGGTATCTTTATTGAAATGTGATATTTGAGTTAGAGAATTTTATTGTTGTGATATAAGGATTTTATAATATCCATTGCGTTGTCAAATTGTTTCCAGCCAAACCAGATGGTAAAAACACACTAGTACTCATATAAACAATTATTTGTCTATCTACAGTGTGCAATGAGCTTTTTCCTGTTAAATATCATTATTTCCACGGACACAAACCCTTGACAATAAAAACTAAATTGTGAAGTACATGAATGAATGTAAAAGGTCGTTGATTTATTAGCCCCACCCAAACAAATTTCTTTCTTTATTAAAAACTAAATGAGCAAGTCAATATTTTGGTCACTGGGAAGTGCTCTTCAAAATCGATATCAAATTGTAAAAAGATGCAGTTCAGAATATAAAACATAGCATGCCAAACCATAAATTTAGCTCGCATGGTGTGAGACATTCGGGTCACAACTGTGTGTTTATTACACTTAGATGACTCTTTATACTCAATTATTTCCAAATTTTACAAGTGACAACATGGACTATCATAAATCTCTCATATGTGATTTCTAGAAACATTCATAGTCAGAAAGATTACTATGATTTGGTCATAAGAACAAGTGATGCGAGTGATCAAATTCACTAGGTTGCCAAACACACCAAAAAAAAACCTTATTGCTCTACGCATAGAAAAAAATGTTATGTCACATTGTTGGACAAGTGATGAATATAGTTAAATGGTCGTTACTTTGGCTCAGAAACTACTATGGACATGATTGATTAAAACATCACTTGACAGCATAAATACTGACATGGGTGAATCAACAGTTCGTTGGTTTAGAATATAAAAAGGGGTAACAATTGTCTGTTGTTGGGGCTCAAATAATAGTACTTGGAAAGGTATACTGTGATTGTCGAGATAGAAACACAAAATTCCAGTATGTGTGGTCGTAAAGAATTGCACATGGCAGCTCAAAGAAACTAGTGAATTTACATATATTAAAATGTTGATTACAAATGTTTTTTCTATGGAAGACAAATCCTTTTACATTAAACTAGAATTATAATATCATCTAATTGTCATGCAGATCCTCCTGGAACAGGGCAGTGGTGAGCAAAACCGTCGGAAGGTCAATGTTTGCTCAATGTGTTCTTTGCCTGAAACAATATGTGTTATTTATTAGAATCGAATTCAAATATCCAAATTGAGCCCGTAAAGACAATAGTAAGATAAAGACGTGGGAAAGCAAGAGAATCCAATATTCTAGTTCTATTTGGTACCATAGGTACCTAGTCCACCCGATCTTCTCCAATTTTTGGTAGATGCACATGGTCACCACCTAGCGCCTGTCAAGAAAAGAAAAAGAACCTACCTGAATCAATGAATTGTCAAAACCGAATGGGTTGAAAAAAAAACATTTGTTGGAGTATAAGTGAATTGTCTACCTTTCCCTATCAGCTTAGGCTTTTGGGTGAACTGGTTGGTGCATGCAACTCAATATGGTATCGAGTCGGACCGACAATCTTGGCCCGTGCGTGCACATGGAGTGGTGTGGGCCCAATGCTGAGTGGACCGGGGTGTGTCCCGTGAGCCTGTGTGAGACCGGTCAAGCATAGTGCGACACCAATGTGTGACGGGAGAGATTGTTGGAAATAGTCCCACATTAGTTGTGGGGGGGTTGGACCAACTTAAATAGGGGGAGCCTCTCACCTCTTGGGCTAGCTTTTGGGATGTAGCAAGGATTCCTCCGGTTGGGCCATGGCTCCCGGGTATGAGCCATCAAGTGGTATCGGAGCCGGACCGACAATCTTGGCCCGTGCGTGCACATGGAGTGGTGTGGGCCCAATGCTCGAGTGGACCGAGATGTGTCCCGTGAGCCTGTGTGAGGCCGGTCAAGTATAGTGGGACACCAATGTGTGACGGGGAGATTGTTAGAAATAGTCCCACATTGGTTGTGGGGGAGGGTTGGACCAACTTAAATAGGGGGAGTCTCTCACCTCTTGGGCTAGCTTTTGGGGTGCAGACAAGGATTCCTCCGGTTAGGCCATGGCTCCGGGTATGGGCCAACAAGTGGTATCGAGCCGAGAGGTCTCGAGTTCGAATCCTGGCTGGCGCGATTTATTAAATAAATTGCAGCTCACTCCAATATTCCACGTTTGAGGCCCGAGGGAGCTCGCACGTGAGGGAGAGTGTTGGAGTATAAGTGAATTGCCCACCTTTCCCTATCGGCTTAGACTTTTGGGTGAATTGATTGGTGCATGCAACTCAATAACATTGAAAGAAAAAGAGAGCTAAAAAATGATAGAAAACAAATACATACCCGACCATCGCAAGACGGTGGTTTCGGGAGTTTGGATGAAGTGTATGTGAGGTATTTGCTTCCACCTACAACGCAAACAAACACACGAACATCCGTGCCATACAACCTCACACGGAAGGGACGCCACGCCGTTGCCTCCTTTGCTCCATCGGTCCCTCACGCTCAATTGTATGGGGCCTTGCTTTAGGACATGTACAAAGAAGAGTCCATTGTGGTTTCTTGGACACACGTATCTAAGCAAAGAGACATGAAACAACTCTAGTCATACAAATGAGAGACTCTACGTAATGTCTTTTAATAAATGCATATTATTAATGATTGCATGACATAAGTCGTCTCTTCACATGTACAACGGTGTTCAGATTTGTCTCTTACATCAGAACACGTGATAGAGACCGTCTCTTCGTCAAGAGAACATCCAGCCGTCTCTTCAAAGGTTGGAGGGGCTATTTGCAAAAATACATTGTCACATCAGCTCAAGAGCTCACTCATTTATTAACGTTGTACATGCCCTTATGTTTGTTATATAGGAAGGCAAAAAGAGGAAACAGTGAAAGGGTTAAAGGAAGGCAATAATCATGGTCATAATTAATTACCATCCTTGACGTTGGCTGATTGCATTGTTCAAGTTGCTAATAGCGCCTACATGAGATACTTGAATTAAGGAGAGCATAATTAATATTATATGGTCTGCATGCATTTGCGTCGTTTTCATGGATGGTTAGTTCGGTTTCCATGTATAAATTAGTAAGGTCCAATTAGATTGTGGTCAGTGGTACTTGAATAGCTTATTCAGTACCTAGGTTATTGTATAGGTGTTTCATATCTACTAATATATAAAAGATGCAACCCACTAAGAATCATTCAATGCTATTTCTCTAGCTCTACTTTGTGCCACATCATCTCCAATCCATTAAGAGTCATTCAATGTTACTTCTCTAGCTCCATGTTGCACCACATCATCTCAAATAATTTTAACAATTAGATAAAGATTGAATGTTGGCGATTAAGAGCTATTTTTGAACTTTTCAAATCTCTGACATGTCATCTAGAAAGTTAGCACTCCCGATTATCACCTCGACTCCCATCTATCCATCCATGCATCAATATCCTCATGTCACTTCATGTTATCCGGTCACCATAAATTAAGGTAGAGAACCTACTGCCTTCAAATACCTCCATTACTACTCCACCTTTTGTTCCTATGTCTTTTTCGTTTCTATTTACGTTCTTTTCTGGGTGTATGAAATGTTTTTCTTTATATTATATAATGTGACGTGGCAACGCGCGGGGTATATATATATATGTACATGTGCATGTAATTTATTCAAACTTGTAAAAGCCAAGCTAAAAAAACACCTCCCCTTTGGTTGGACTATTGGTTTTTTCGAAAAAAACCAAAACTAGAAGAAGCACAACCAAACATAATCGTCTGCTTGATGCAGAGTCCGGAGATGGACACAAAAGTGTATGTGTATCTTACGAGATTTTTGCTATTTTGCCCAGCAATTCGGTGAGCTTCAATAGAATGCCCATCTACCCATTAAAATGTCCACGAAATAGATGCACCAATCGATAAAATGCCCATAACGTCTTTTTGGACGAAATTGCCCCCATTGTTCTTCCTCCTCACACCATCCATGGCTGCCCTTGCATCTCTCTCTCCTCCTTGCTGCCCCCTTCTTCCTCCAAGCTAGGCACAGCCTTGCGGGAGCCGCGTGTAGGCGCGCCGCATTGCCCCACCACCCGGTCCGCGCCCGCAAGTTCGCGACCAACCGACCGTCGCACTCGACACATGCCCCCCTCGCTCGCCTTGACCTGCCATGCGTCGCCTCACGCCACGCCGCCGCGCTTCCTCACGTGGCTCCGCGCGAGCTTTAGGGTGTGTTTGGTAGAGCTTATGCTTATGAAGCTTATTCCTTATGATTCGGTTTCTCCGTCAAAACCGCTTATGTAGCTTATCTATCTTATTGTTGCATAAGCGAGTCAAACCGTTTGGCAAAATAGTTTATGAAAACGGCTTATGAGGTAAAATAAGTGCATAAGCTGGAAAAGCAAGGTTTTGGTTGCTTTGCCTCTCTAGTACAAATGGAAAAACTGTTTATGGTTTGATTGGTAATAAGTCATGTTTATGGCTTCAACATGTTTGATACAGACTTATGGCTTATAATAGCATAAGCTGCTTCATAAGCTGATCCATAAGCTGTACCAAACACACCCTTAGGGCCGGTACAACACTACATGTTAGCAGTCTCATAGCCCGTCTCATACAATGCCACGTAGGATTTTTGATGATGTGGAAGAGAGAGAGGGAGGTGAGAGGAAGAGGTGGTTGTTTGGCGAAGCAACCACCTCGTGCGCTAGAATTTAAGAGTATGAGACGGCTTACACACCATTATACAAGTGGTAGTTGCCCCATGCAACTCATAAATATTCCTTTTCTCATCCACAAATTTAGAAAATATTAATTTCTACACGCCAACTAAAACAATCACCCATTATACAAATAATTAGACCATCTCGAGATTAGTGTCATGCATGAGGTGCACTATTGCCCTTAGTGCTTGCTCGCCTCGCCCGTCCTTACGCGACCTCACGCGCCTTAGAGGGTCCCCAATGGTTGCTTGTTAGCTAACTCTTAGAATTGTTTATTGAAGAAAAGGAAGAGAGAGAAGACACCTAACTCTTCCTCAAAAGGTAGCCTCTAAAAAAAAGAGACTTAAATATAGAACTCACTCCTTTTCAATTCTTTCTAAGGGCATCTCCAACCCACAGACGGCGGTCGTCTGCGAGTTTTGGGAGTCTCGCGCCATAGACAGCTAAACAGATCAACTTATACAACCCACGGACAGTGCCCCGTCTCGTATAGCTCGTTTAATGATTTACATGCGGGTTAGGATCAATGATGAACAACATTTGTGTGCACCATTGTGTTGCTATAGAAACTCATGAATAATTCATACATTTAGAACTATAGTAATATTTCTACTCTTTCATAAATTAGCAATATATTCATATAGCAAATAGTATCATGAGAGTACATTTAATTGAGTCCTTCACACGACAATGTAAAAGAAATTTAGTGTAACTCTAGTTACATGCTTCAACAAATAACTTGCTCTCCAATCTGTCCATGTGAAACTTCTATTTGCAACAAATAACTCTAGTCATCAGGACAGCTAAAACTTCTATTTGCAACTTTAGGTCACTTGCTAACAAACAATCCCGAGCAATTCACTTCGAGGCACAGGTCACATATGAAAAGGACTAAAGAAGGATACCGATGCACTTGGATACAGTAATCTTGATCCAAGGCTTATTACATTTCTCGCTCAGCTCCGATGGCAAAATACTACATTTGTTTATGCCACGCTTTTAGAAGCGACACGGAGACATGCTAATGAGATGAAGGAATCCGATGTGAGAGGTTGTTAGAGTAAGCTCACAAAGAAAATTCAGTCCGCCCACTTATTGAACCGAATTGTACTCGAAACTAGCAAACGCATGGCTGGGTCGGCGGGCTAGGCAAACTAGCAAACACATGGCGTGCTTCGGCGTCGACGCCGCCGGCGTTGAGGTAAAGCCCGCCCAACGGCACCGGCATGCTCCGCGACGAGCATCCCGCACCAAAAATTAAGAGACCGAGAACTCCAAGAACTGCAGGAAATCAAGGATCAATCTTACCATTCTCTTGGATCGAATTTGGACTCTGCATCCACGGCCACGACACCGGGCTATCGGAGAAGGTCACGCCGCCGGTGGACCTTGGGTTCGCCGCGAAGCTAGGGCTGCCGACGGGAGATGGCGCGGCGGCGAAGGTTGGCACGCCGGCGGATCTTGGGGCGGAGGCACCGATTGGGCCTTGACCGCACGACGACGTGCCACCGCCGACGAGTAGCTCTTCGGTGCCGCCTCCTCCCTTGTTGCCTCGCGCCGCGCCGCGCCGCCGTTGCGCCCTTGGCCCCCGCATCGTCGTGGCGCCCTTGCCCCCGCGCGCCGCCGTGGCGCCCTTGACGCCTCGCGTCGACGTCGTCGTTGCCGCGTCTTCAACCTCGCTCCCCATCCGGCGTCTCCGATTTGGGTGGATGCGAAGATGCGGTGGGTGGATGTGGGGAGAAATGGCACGCGCTCGTGAGAGATTTCGCGCCAAAGCCGGATTGACGCGCCAAAAGAACAACCGACCGCACCAAATCCTAAGCGCCGTCGTCGAATTTCTCTCCGTACAACACGCACTTCGCCTTGTCTCCTGCCCGGGAGCACGAGCTCGTGTCGTCGTTGAACGAGACGACGGCTCGGCCGTCTCCGGGCGAGCAGGGGTGTTTTTGTAAAATTTCCCTCACATAGACGGCTCAATTAATGGCGTTGGAGATGCCCTAAGAGGTAGCTACTGCCTCTTAACTGTCTCTACCAGCTGCCCACGCCGTCCTGTTTCACGTGGTCCCGCGCACGCCCTACCTCTCGTGGCCCCACGCGCACCCCACTGGCATACGAGCTTCGCCGCTACCCACCTCGCCTTGCTCGCGTGGCCTGGTGCATGCCTCGTCACAGCTCCTTTGACAGGGGTATTTTTGTAAAATAAAAACGTTATGGTATTTTAACGGTTGGTGCATCCATTTTATGGGTATTTTAACAAAGTGCAATGGTAGATGGGCGTTCTACCGAAGCCCATCCGGTTGTTCTCCCGATTGTCTTAGCCCTTCGTCACAAAACAACAGCAGAAAAACAAGAGAAAAGACTAAACCCTTCCCTAACCCCCACCATGGCTACGCCTCCGGCGGCGGCGCTGCCGCCGATGAGGCTCCGGTTGATATTCGATAGCAGCCGCCTCCTGCGGCGGGCACAGAGAGACGACGTTCTCCGGCGCTGCTGGCTCCTCCTCCGCCCAGAGCTCGCCACCATCGCGGACCTAGCTGCCCATATCGCCGACCGCTTCCGTCTCGGTCGGTCCTGCCCGCGCGGCGTTGTCCTCTCGGTAGGATCCGTGGCATCCTCCGGCCTGATTTCTCTCCTTCGAGTCGTTTCCCTTCCCCTGTAGCGTTCTTTTCCCCCGGTCTGGTTGGTGTGGATTTTCAATCTAATGGCTTCACACACCAATGCTTGATGATGGTTTGCACATGAATATTGATGCTTCGTGATTTTTATTATTTTATTTTTTCATATATCGCCTCATGTCAGAGCTTTCAGTAATGGATGAATTGGTCTGCTTTGTACAGATGGATGGGTTTACCTTGCCACCATTTGAGTCCACTAACATCTTCAGGGACAGTGATGTCGTAAGGTAAATGTTTTGACCTAAACTGTTCTTTGAATATCTGACATACACTTAAGTTTTCAACTGTATGGTTTCCTGTAATGCTGACTGATGAAGTGTTTGGTGATTGATGATTTTGTTTCTGTCCAGATTTTCAGTCACCCTGGTGAAATAGTACGACATTTTTGCATAACCTTTTCTATGACATAACTTGTTGTCATAACTTTTTCTCTGACACTTCTATTCTTCTGCATGAGCAACCAAACAGATATCTTCTATAATCAATCACTTCGTTCCCCAGTTATTTCCTTTGAAGACAAATAGTGTTGTTGCATTAGAAACTTCAGATAATGGATAGTGATAAAGTAGAGCTCAATTATCAATTTGTGTTGGTGAATTTGAAGTTGTCATACACATACTGACAATCTAGTGAAAAAGTTGCAACTTGGATTCTTTTTAATGCTGAATACATCTAGTCTGCTAGCAGAAAGCCCCTGTACATTTATTTCGCTAAAAATATCAAGCCACTTCTGTTTTTAAAAGGCAATCTCTACCCATTTTTTCCCATCTTACAGGGTGAAACAAAAATCTTGCAAAAACATGATAAAACATGATGATGTAAACTGTGTTCAAGATCCCATGGTTGTCGAGGAGCAACCACTTCCAACAGACGATAAAATCCTTGCAATTGAGTATAGAACGGATGTCAACAAGCACCAAGAAGATCAAAGTGGTCATCACGAAATTGCAACTATTACCCACAACATAGAAAGTGTTGATACAAGTTCGAAAAGGAAATTTCAAGATGGTGATGCAGGAATACCTGAGAGATCAAGGTATTCTTTCTATTGCTCTTGTGACTTTTGTCCTTGTGCAAACTGCATAACATCACTTCTGTAGGATGCGTTCTTGTTCTTTTTTGCAAGGACTTTATCTGATTCTTAAAAACTAAATTACCAGCTTTTTTTGACCTGATTGCCTGCTAGAACCGCAAAATTACTAATGTTGCAAGTCTTTATGTAAGAGGGAAATGATGTTGTGCAATCAAATGACCAATGAGACATGATTGCAGGAAAAAGAAGCTCAAGGTTGTGGACCAAGAAAAGGCCATAGGTTTTAGCAAGGAGGATAATATTCACCAATACAAGGATCAGATTGGGTCCCAAAATTTTATTTCTTCACCAACTGATATTACAGAAAAAGTAAACCCACAGGCTGAAACTACTGGTGTCTTGGAGGGAAGACAAAAGATCGAGGGGTATGATTTCAAGTCCTATACCTGAGACCATATTTTTTTTTTTTTTTTTTGCATATAACTAGGACACATGGTAGGAGGTGCAAATCAAACACATATTGAGATCTTTAGTCAGATTAACAATAATGGGTTGTATTGTTTCACTTTACTGATTTAAAATTGTTAGAAATAGTAATGATTTAGCACTAAACCCTCTAGCAATGCATTATTATAAGTTGGATATAGTTTTGATATTTCTATTCGAACACTTCAAATTGTCCAGCAGTGGGCAAAGCTAATACCTCTCACCTTTATTGCTGACAAGTTTTTGTTGGTTTCCTTTCTTTTTATAAGTGCTCCATGTATTATTTAAATCTTATAGATGGTTTACAAGATAGAATGCATGGTTTCCGTTGAATTAAAGATGTATGGTTTTTGATATCTTTAACGTTCATGTGCATGGCAGGAGTGTTCCTGATTATTTGACATTTCCAAAGTATAAATATTTTTCAGAATTGATAGTGAATAAATTTACTGATAACTAATGTTTCTTTCAAAACTCGAGAAAATTTTAGGTCTCCATCTTAAGAAATTTAAAAAATGAATAAAATTTTATTATTAGGAATTTCATGAAAGCTTTTGAGACTTTGAGATAATTAATATTTTGTCTTAAATATTAGGGGCAATTGCATAACTGATCCTGTTTCAGAGTCTAATTGCATATTTGGCCCCGTTTTTCGTGTTTTGCATATTTGATCCCTTTTTTCTTGAATCTGAAAACGGGGTCATATATGCAAAACGCGAAAAACGGGGCCAAATGAGCAATTGTACTCCAAAAGAGGGTCAGTTATGCAATTGCCCTATATTATTAATTCACTGTCACTGCTAATATTTGGAAGTTGCAAGCATCACAGTTTTTTTTATTATTTATTTTTTTTAACTTTCTGTACAAGTCCCTGTTTGTCTAGTTACATTTCTACAGAGATTTGATGTCGGAACTTTGTCAGGAACCAGCAAACTGAGTTGAATTGTGAGACTCAGGTGGCAGACTGTAATGCTCAAAGTGATAAAAAGGTTTGCATTAGTCACAATACTATCATTTGATATTTCATGTGTTTCACATTGTTTTTTGGATAAAATCTATTTTCCTCCCGTGAAGTATGACCTTACTGCCCATAAGGCCCATCTGACTGCCCATGACATGCAATCACTATCTGATGAGGGCTCACTCTGTTTTTGTATTCGGACCAAATGCCCCATTGCTCAGCTCCGTCTTCCTCTTCCCTCGGCAAATACCAAGTTCCACTTCGAAAGCTGTGATATTTTGGATTCAGGTTGAACACAATCAACGCACATGGCCGCATAGCTAATGTATGATTCAAACGTTACCGTCATTATGAGCATCTCATATAGCCTTGCTAACCATAGGCATCCGATAACAAACTTGTCTTTGCCACCACCAATCATCAAAATTATCATCATCAACTTTTGGTGGAGAAAGCTTGCAGTACAACCTGTGGCAAGAGGTGATACCACAAGTGACGTGCAAAGACGCATATGAACAGCAAATAGTTAATAGTTTCCTTTCCTTGATCACACAAAGGGGCATCTCTCTGCGTGTTCCAAACCACGTCTCACTAAGCGATCTGGTGCTCCAAACCACGTCTCACTGAGCGATCAGCGATCCGATACCTATCGGCCTAATTGCGTGGAAACGATAAAGAGACCCTGATATGCTGGTTTGACATAGTATTGTCTGGAGTTTGAGAGCCTCCAAACATGGTCATTCTCCACCTCAGGTTGCAGCTCAAAATGAATTAGAATATCCCACAGTCTTACATAATCCACAATGACCTCGACTGAAAGCCCTCCTTGAATATCTGATTTTTTTATGCAATCCTTTGCACGAATTAGCTTCTTTTGTTTGTTACATAAATTAAAAAGTTCTCCATCCATATAATGCAATGATTACTAGTTCGAAATATTTTTATTTCAGTTGACACAGTCTCTTTGCCTCATCTTTTCCTGCCAGCTGGAGAGTCGAAGTGCTCGTCGCAAGAAAGTCAAAAGGCGACTTAAGCAGGATGCCAAAGCTCAGTTGGAAAAGGTGTTATAATAATAATTAATGATTTTATATTTTCCTTTCTTTTTTTGTTGTAATCCTTTATTTGTGAATTCCTGAAACATTGACATGCTAGTTCCTTCAATTCCTAGTCCCCATAGGAATTCTCTCAATGTAAGTTTACATTGCACATAGGTTTTAAGGCATAAATTAAATTGAGGCTGGAATAAGTTTACATTGCACATAGGTTTTGTGTAGTGCTATTAGGATGTCTAGCACTTCCTATATTCACGAATATTCCTCACTCGGGTAGATTGGCGACGCTTCATACTGAATTGCCTCATTACTCGTGGCATACATATCATACCTTCATTTATTAGGATACTGTATTTTGAATGTCATTGTCGGTGTATGAATACCAACAAATGGGGGTCAGCCGGACCGCCCTTTGTGAGAGGATCGGGAGCCACGGATTAAGGAACTATCCCAAGAACAAACACACATTACACACGATTTTACCTAGGTTTGGGCTACCGTGAGGTGTAATACCCTACGTCTTGCTTGTCCGGTGTGTTATTGAGCTTGAAGGTGTTACAATGGTGTTCTTGAGTTTCTTGGGTTGGGAGAGTCTATCCATCACATGGCTAGGGCTCCCCATTTTATAGTCTCAAGAGGGGCACACTACAGTGCCAAGAGCCTAAATGTCCGAATCCTTTGGCCAATATGCGAATTGAAGGTCGTGATGCTCGAGACGGGCGCCGCATGGCTTGTCCAATGGGAGGGGGACATGTCGGAACTTGTCGTACAAGCCCCCTCCTCCCGTCGCTCTGTTGGGGCAGGGCGTAATTGCCTTCGCCCGTTACGCCGTTTCCCCAAGCGCTCCTGCCCGAGGCCGGTTCGTGGCTGCCCCCGTGGGGGCGCCATGCGTCCCGTGCGGGAACCAAGGGGAGGAAGTTAAACCTCCCAACCACTCGCGGGGGTCCCACGGTCACGTCCTTGCCCGCGCGGGCGTGCTAGGGTTTCAGGGCGTTCCGCCCTGCCCACGGGCAGTGGCTTCTCTCGCATGCCCCGTCCTAGCCGGCCGCGTTGGGCCCTAAGGCGACAAGGCCTACTGGGGATGGGCCGGCTGGCACGGTCCAGAGGTTGTAATGGGAATCCCCATTCCTAGCACATCGACAGTCATGCTTGCAGGCAGAGGCGAAGCTTAAACAAAAATGGCGAGGGGAGGGGTCTTCAGTAATTTGATCTTTAATGGTGTGAACAGTAGCTACACTTACTATTTATTTATTATTTGTGTTTTGGTGATGGCAGGGGGACCATGGCTACCCTTGGCTATCACTAGTGCCTGCAGTGAATAAGTTGTATTAGTGATGCTTTAAAGATGGAGTGGATTATAATTTGTTTAGGAGAAAAAATTCACGGGAAACATGATGACATGTTGTGAGAAGAACTGGTGGCCAGGTTCAAGGAGTCTCCACCAGAGTCCATAAAAAAGAGCATACCTAGTGCCGTAGGCTCCCGCACTACGCGGGGTCTGGGGAAGGGTGTCAGCATACAGCCTTAACATTATAATCCACTGTAAAATTATGATTTATGTTGTGTTAATAAATTATATTAATCTGTAATGAATATCTCCACAGAGTATTCAAGGCGAGTCTCAAACAGCTGCTGATTGTCCATCGTCAAGCAATAAAGATGGTTTTTCTTTTCAACCAGGCAATCAGAACGACTTTTCTTGCCCACTAGGCAATCAAAATAAATCTCATGCCCCAATTTCAGGCCATAAAACAGATGAGGAATCTGATTCATCAGAAGATATTGTTCCTGTTGTAGTTCGTCCTGGTCACATTCGTTTTGAGCGAGCAGGTATGGTTCAGCCATGAATTTAGTATCATGTAAGCACTCTTGTACTACACGTGCCATTATTAGAACTTGAAGCCAATAACCTATTAGAACTTGGCGTTGAGTGTTGTATTTAAGTCAACTTAATTCAATCCTTTTTTTAGGTGCAGAACAGGAGAAGTCACCAGCAAATGAAACACAGGTTTCTTTTTTGTTGTTTCCATCTATTCTATCTTCTGTTTTAGGATCACCTCTCCTCTATTTCTTTATGAACTTTTGAGGCCACTGAATATAATAATAAAACTTTTATATTATCACATACCGCAAATGCATCTTATGGTCATAACAAAATAACAACAAAGCCTTTTGACAACTCTTCTCCTTTACCCAGGCTTGGGACCAGCTGCAAGACAGAGTTTGCATTTGTCATATAAAAATATAAAACAAAAAATTTTACATTTATAAGAGCATAACCTGTTCTTAATTGTCCATATAGAGCATATTGTAAATTGGGATTTTCAGCTTTATATTTTTATTTATTAACATTCCTGTTAGATTATTGGTGCCATATAAGATTTTCAAGATTTTTATTTATTAACCTTGGTGAGATTGTTAGGCCATAAAGTGAATGATGTAGTAATCGAAGTACCTATCTAAAAATATATATTTCATTAAGGCACATTCCTATACCTTTATCTTGGTGGAAGAAACAATGAGAAATTCTCAAGAGAAAAAATTGAATGCTTGTTGCTTTCTTTGTACACACCTTTCTTCTATTAATGTAATGATACGCAGCTCTCATGCGTGTTCGAGAAAATAAATGCTTTGATTTGTTTTATTCTTTCATTGATGTTTGTTGCTGTTTGGTCCCAGGGCACATTCCAATGGAGTGTCGCAATGAGCAAAAAGAAGGGTCAGAAGTGGGGAATGAATAACTCAAAGAAAAAAAATGCTGATAGCAACTATGATGCAAGAATAAATGGAAGTAACACTGAAGTTAGTCATCATGTGGTGGACAGTAAGATTAAAAATGGTTCTTTTGGTGTGGCTGATCCGGAGGTTGGGGAAGGTAGTATCAATAACTCCGCAAGCATGAACACTTTTGCTGGTGAAGAAAAATCTAGTGGCGGGCCTTTGGGTTTTGATAGTTTGTACCCCCTAACACGACTTCCAAAGGTATTACCTCTATTCAAACTGTGGGGGACATTTTTACTAATTACATCTCATGTCAGCAATTGAATATGATAACGATCTGTTAATTTATAATCTACACTGTCAATGCTGCATCCTGAAAAATATGAATAAATATGAGCTTGGATAAAACACCTAGGGGGACGGAATCAAAACTAGGAGTAGCTATAGGTGGCTCCTAATTGGCTGTCTAGACTTGTGCTTCAAGTGGGGAGGTTTGGTGCTCAATAAATGCCTAGGATAACAGTGATGGCAACCTCTTTCCGTCCAATATATTGTCATGTGGGTCAATTTACCTGCCATACTTTTTTTTATCGAATACGCAGAAGAGCTGCGTATCTTTGTATTAGAAGAGAAAAAGGTTTCAGGTTTAAAAAAAGAAGAGAAAAAGTTCTGTCCCATACAAAACACGCCACCTCACTCCGGACCAGACTGTGAGAGGCTGTATGCAAAAACATCAAACTCTTGTACTTCTAAAGAAACACACCCAAGACCCGACCTCAGCAACACACACACACTTCCAGGATCAACCCAGTCCGAGCGCACGACCAGGCTCAAGGGCTGCAAGGCCCCGAGCACCTGCCAAGCTCCACAAATGATGTTCGTCTCTGAAGTCCTGGAGAAGCCTATTCATGCAAGGATTAGCTCCCTCAAAGACACAGGCATTTCTGTGTTTCCAAATGAGCCATGATCCCATTGTAACCATTGTATTAAAACCTTTCCGCTTCTCCTTAGGAACTCTGCTCTTGCTTTTTCTCCACCAGCCCATGAAGAACTTCTCATTCTGATCAGTAGGGATGGCAACGGGGCGGGTGGAGCAAAAGCCCGCCCGCGAACAAATTTGTTGCGGGTGAGAATCTGCACCCGCACCCGCACCCGCACCCACGGGTGAGAATCCACACCCGCGCCCGCGCCCGCCGGGTTGCGGGTGGGTGGCGGGTGTCCACGGGTTTTGCATGAACATATCAGAATAAAAAATATATCTCCATAATTCTAGAAATCAGCACAACAGCCAACATAATTACAAAAATCAGCACAACAGCCAACATAATTATAAAAATCAGCACAACTTGATAATATTATAATAGTCTAACATGTCCAGAGTCCAGACCATAGTTCTTACACATTCTCAAGTCTCAACAGGACAACACACAACAACCAACACAATTACACAAGCAATAAAATTCCACACAGTTGATAGTTCTTCTCACTAGGGAAATATTACAAGTCACTTATACAACATATTTAGCATAAATTCGGAAAGATAATGGCAAGTAGTGTGCTGATGAGTGATGACAAGTTCCACCCATAGCTTCAATCTTCAATCAATAACAGTTGACTCTTGATCATCCTAGAAAAAAAGAATGAAAAGAAACATTGATTAGCAACTGTTCAGATTGACCAAATGAAAAAAAAAACAGAATAGAAACAATAGAAGGGACAATATGTTACCATTGATTCCTCCTCGTCCTCCATACAAGTCATGAGTGCATTAATAAAACAGGATTGGTCGCCTAACATTTCAGCCCGTGACCAAGCTTGCATACACATCAACCCTTCAACAGTTTTTGGAGCAAGTCTACTTTGATGTGGGCTAATTATCCTTCCCCCAGTGCTGAAAACAGACTCAGATGCTACCGTTGTAACCGGAATAGCCATGATATCACGAGCAATCTTTCTCAAAGTTGGATATTTGACTCCTGCATATTGCCACCAATGAATAATGTCCAACTCTTGAGTTCTTGGCAAAGTGGGCTCCTCCAAATATAAATCAAGCTCAGTGCGCACATAAGTTGAATTCTCCTCTGGTTCCTCAGACAAGAATTTGTCAAATAAGTCAAACATGAGATCATCACCCTCATTAACACTTCTAGCAGCTGCACCTACACCATCAGTTGTTGCAATACCCTCCATAGAACCTTGGTATTCCAGCACAAGATCATACAACAAACTTCTAACTCTAGATACTTCACTTTCTGTAGCTGGACCATCTTCTCCATAAACAGACATATAGAAAGCTTTCATAAATTTCAGTTTGTATCTAGGATCTAAAACAGTAGCTATTTCCATAAGGCCATGCACATCTTTCCAATACTTTGTAAATTTTTCCTTCATCAAGTTGGACATATCTTCTACCATAGGGATAGCACTAGTTCTCCATTTCTCTATAGCCAAGTAGATACCGCATATTTTAGGGAAAAACAGATTTGCTGTCACATAATTGGTCCCCGACAATACCTCAGTTGCATCATAAAAAATCTTCAATCTACCACAAAGTTCGGTAGCAAATGCCCAATCTTCTACGGTTGGCTTAAATTCAGCACAAAGTGGTTCTTTACTTGCAAGGCGCTCAAAAACAGTTTGATACTCTATTGCAGTGCTAAGCATAAGGTAGGTAGAATTCCATCTAGTCTTGACATCTAGAGCTATTCTTTTATTATACTTAATGTTCATTTGGGCTACTGTACGTTCAAAACGCTCATGTCTTTTTGGTGTGGCACTCCAAAATCCAACAGATTCGCGAACTCTTGTCAAGCCTTTTTCCATAACACTCATTCCATCTTTCACAATCAGATTTATGATATGAACAGCACAACGCATATGTAACAATTTACCACTTAGCATGAGTGAAGGAAGGGGCATCTTATCTTGCATCTTTTTCATTAAATTGTCGTTGGTGGTGCAGTTGTCAAGAGTAATAGTCGACACATTCTTCAGAATCCCCCAATCTTGCAGCACATCATGAAGAACATCACTTATTATGTCACCTGTATGTGGATGTGGCACATACATGAACCTACAATGAAATGAGCAATCAGCATATGTAACATCTAAAAAGAATAGAAGAAATATGCAAGAAAGTAAATTGTTACCTCAACAGAAAACTTTTTAGCTTCCATTGATCATCAATAAAATGTAATGTCACAGCCATATATCCTTTCCTTTGATGATTTGCTGACCACATATCGGTAGTAACAGCAACTCGAGATTGGCACCGATGGAGAGATTTCACCAAAGAAAGCCTATGCACCTCAAACATAGCAAGTATATCCTTTTTGATAGTGTTTCTGGATACACATTTAAAAAGTGGTTGCAGTGTTGTACAAAATTTCCTAAATCCAACATGATCAACCATGGATAGTGGATACTCATGGATACATATCATCAAGGCAAGCTCTTTCCTAGCTACTTGTTGATCAAAAACATACTTCTCAACTACTACTGCCCCATTTTCATCTTTTCCTAACTTCAAGGTTGATTGTTTAAGTCCTTTTCTAACTGATCGATCTGGACAACAACCAAGATGGCCCCACAAGTGAGTTGTACCTGCTCTACTACCTCCAACTAGAAGCTTTTTACACCAATTGCATTTAGCTTTTGGTAATCCATTGACAAACACTTCTTCAAATTGTTTCTTCTTCCTCTTACCCCTAACATCCACATTCTCATCTATATTTTCTATTACAACAACATCACCACCTTCAGATTGAGGAGGCGTTGAGGCAGTAGTACCGGGTGATGGCGTAGCTGTAGCAGCACCACCTTCACTCGACGATGGCGTACCAGCAGCACTTGAACATGGGGTACCCGTGTCGGCAGCGCTTGAGGATGGCGAAGCTCCTGCAGCCGGCCTTGGCCTCTTCAAACCAGGAGGGCGGAGGCTCGACGAGGGCGTGGAAGATCTTGGTGGACGAGGAGCTTGTGAGGCCGATGCCGACCCGGACCCGCCGGTTCCTTGAGTGGA
The DNA here is from genome assembly GCA_031894775.1 of Chloris gayana. Classification (NCBI taxonomy): domain Eukaryota; kingdom Viridiplantae; phylum Streptophyta; class Magnoliopsida; order Poales; family Poaceae; genus Chloris; species Chloris gayana. The sequence continues at coordinate 27,793 of JAUNZO010001934.1, forward strand.
CATCGCACCGGATGCCGTCGAGAACCAAGGCAGCCTCGTACCGTGGCGATGTCGCGCTCCCGCGCGCCTCCTGCGGTGTGAGTCCGTGGCGTTAAATGGCCGGCGGCCCGACGAGGGCGGCCGGCGGTGATGGCTGGTGACGCGAGCTACGCGGGCGACGCAGGGGCACGGCGCGGGCGGCACGGGCGACGCAGGGCGCGCACGACACGGGCGCCACGAGAGACGCAGGCGGCGCACACGACACGGGCGGCCGGGCGACGCCGGAGGCCGGGAGGCGGCGCGCGCGACGCAGGCGGCCGGGCGACGCGGGCAGCCGGGAGGCGGCGCGCGCGGCCGGGCGATGCGGACGGCCGGGACTCGGGAGGCGGCGCGCGTCACATGGGCGAGTGGCGACGCGGGCGGCGAGGGACCGGGAGGCGGCGCCGCGGCCTAGCAGGGAGCCCGGGAGGCGGCGGCCCTAGCGGCGGTGGGGCGACGGCACGGGGCCACGAGCGCACGGCCGCCCGCCGATGCTGCTACGGCGCTACCGCGAATCCGCGATGCGCTCGCGCGTCGCGTAGGTGGCGGCCGGGAGTAGGACTCGGGGTGAGGGTGAGGCACCGACGGGGTGGGAGGATTAGGGTATTAGGGTTTAGCATTTAGCTGGGCTGGACTGCTGAAAGGATAAATGGGCCACAATTCCTACATGGCTACATGGGCTATTTTAAAGTCACGGGGCCACGGGGCACCCGCGGGTGGGTGACGAAACCCGCACCCGCCCCGTGGTTTCGCGGGGCGGGTGCGGGTGAGCCCCGCGGGTGGGAAGCTGCACCCGCACCCGCACCCGGCGGGTGCCAGACCCGGCGGGGCCCCGCACCTGCGACCCGAAATGCCATCCCTACTGATCAGGTGTACACCTTTGCAAGCCGATAGGATTAAGAATGTTGAACCAAAACTATCTTGCGAACACACAAGTCGTGAGGAGATGTTGAATGTCCTCACTCTCTTGATCACACAGCAAACATTGCTCTGCATGCGGTAGACCGCGCTTTCCGAGTTGGTCAGCTGTCCAACATCGGTTGCGTGCCACAAGCCATAGGAAGATTCTGCATTTTGCTGGCACCCACGACTTCCAGATCAACCTCTAAGGCTCAAACGTGACTTATCCATTGAAATAAACCTTGTCAGCCGACTTAGAGGTGTACTGACCCGAGCACTCTAATCGCCAAATATGCGTATCTTCCTTCTGAGAAAGAATTGGGTGACTGATCGAGCGGATTGAGGATCTTGCTGCCAGCCGCGTGTGAGAATCGGGGGATCAATGTGTGGCAGTAGGTGCAACGATGGAGACACCCTGCAACCTTTTGCGCAGCTGATTGGATGGCCATGGTCTTTGATCTGGGTCTCCCTTCCACTTGGTGCTGGTGGTGATCTGAAGGAGCTTGGGCAACTGTAACCACCTTGTCATGTTCCTGGTGCAGGTCAAACTCTTCGCTTGCCTTCTTTTTCGCTAGACAGGCAAAGATCTTGAAACGTCCTGCAAGATCAGCGAGTTGCACCGCAATTTCTACAAGTTGCTCGGCAGCGTTCTCCATGGATCAAAACCAAAGCTTGCTGATACCAAATATCACAAACAGAACTAGATGGTCCTGGACCCAAGCGGCGCGGCCTTGCTGACGGTGTCGGTCGCACTACAAGGACATGAATAGGAGAGTTACAAACTCTTAATCTATTTCTCGCTTGATTCTGAACTGGCCGTGACCTCTCCTCAATATATAGGAGCCGACATATTACACGTGATAGACTCTTAACTATATCTCTAACTATTATTTCCTAAATTAACTGAAACCCTAATTCCAAACCAGCTGGACTCACAGATTGGGCCTGGTTAGGCCCATGACAGCTCTCTATCCACTCCAGCAGATGATGTGGCTCTTCTTAGGCACCAACAAGCCCCTGACAGGCTACTCCGATCCTGCATGTCCTGCCAATGCAACCACCACGTGGCCTGAGATTCCACCAAATATTGATAGTTGGGGCCATACTCCAGCTGTCTGCGTCTCTTGCAGTTTCGGGAGACTATTTCGTACACTCTGTTTTTGGTAGATTCAACTGCGGTTCAGCAGGCGTATTTATGCAAAACGATGGTGTTCATGACAAGCTTACACATACTTGCTGCTCGTGGCCTGCTCCATGATGGTCCACAGATATGTTGCATCATTTGCATGAATTTTAGTGGGGAGAATCCACCTATGCAACATGTGCTGCTCCCTTCTCCGAAGCATTTACAATCGGATAATGTCCAGTCTTCAGAGTCTTTTATGGCAGCATCAATTGTCAATGTCGTTTACATCTTCTCTTCTAATGGATACTTCTCCTTCCTCGGCAATTTCTGCAACAATGATGGTAGTCACATCCTGATGAACATCAAGCAGCAACACCACATCTATCATGTGAAGAGCTACCGTCTGATCGGAGTGGCTGCACGGTGCTGGTCTTCATCAATCCGAAGTGCAAAAACGATCCGGTACTTCTTGATAGTAACAATCATAATCCAACTGCAATTATTGAAGCTTTGGTGTTCAAGTTAGAAGAAGGGCAGTTATCCTTGCTGCAGCAGGAATGCACTACCAGCAACGCCATCAGCATTCAGAATGCTGCTGTTCTCGTTGTTAATCTTCTCCTGCTGATCATACTATATGACATTCATGGCGTCCACCTTGAGAAGCAGCATCATGGCTACAGTCAGCTGACAGCTCGAGGACGAGCTGTCTCGCTACGAGGGGTGAAGTGTTATGGGCCTTGGGCCCATTGGATGGCACATGCTAGGCAGGGGACTACGTGAAGATTATATTAGGAAACACCCCTGTCAATCGGTTGTTTAGCTATCAGTTGGAGATAAGATAATTAGAAGATTACTTACTGTTGGGGAAATCGGTGTCCCTAAACTAACACCGACTTCGTAGAAATGGTATCAAACTGGTGTGATACCACTTCTTCTATGGACCCAAACCCAACCTTCTAACTATATCGAGGAGACCTTCATCTTACTCTACTAACTTGGGAGACCAACTCTCTACAAAAGAGCTTAGCCTTTATTCATAACATACACTTGACACAAGACATAACATTCTTCGTGGCTGCACACCACTACTATCAATGTAGGACTCACCATAACACTCCTAGACTCTAAGACACATCATGGCAACCCTTCAGCTATGGTACCATCTATGACTATGGCATGGTATGGTGGAGGAGGGGAGGCACCCCTATTTATACTTGTACATAGTCTCTAGGATGTTGCCACATGGCAACATTCCACACTCTTCTATCAAAAATATCTAGCTCTAGAATATTCTCATCCTTATCCTAATATCTAGATATTTCTTCTCATACATAAATATCTAGTTTGTACACTATTCTTTACTTTGCCATGAAGAAATAATTCTAGCCTCTTCTATGGCAAATATCTTCTTTCCTATGTTTTCTCAAATATTCTAGAATCTTCCAAGTATGCATTGTCATAACTCAACACTTACCCATCAAGTTAGTTAGAGTTCGAGATTGGTACGATTGTAAATCAGCTGGCTATTTAAGCCTGGCACATGGATCAGCTTAGGCAAGCAAGAAATAGATTGTAAAATACTTCTTAGAGGCTCTTCTGAGGGCGAGTTAGTCGATCTATCTTGCCAATTATCTTTCCCCTAATTCCAGCTATAACAATTGAAGACTTGTAAGTTGCGATTGATAAACACAGGTTATGGATTCAAATGGCATTTGCTGAAAAAAGAAAATGAACTATCTGTTCTTTTGCTAGAATTTGTATTAGTTTTTTTTTGCTAGTTTTGCCTAAAAAAGTTAGTTGGTACAGGACTGCTGCAGTGGTTAATGCAATCTCTTGTAATGTAATTGAGGGTCAAATAAGAGAGATTTTCTATTTGCATGGTATCTAACTAGAGTTTGTATTTTGTGTGATTATGTCCTAAGTAGCCCTTGACAAACTAAGCTGAAAGTGCTAATATACAGCTTTTGTCTGGTTAGAAGGTCACTAGGAGCCGGCAGCAGTGCAGGCCTGGTTCAATAGTAAATTGTCTGTCACGATCAAATTTTATGATCTGTTATATCTACCCTAGGTAAGGTTGCTTTTTTATGAGTAAAAGTCTTCACCTTTTCAGACCAACGGAACATTTCTTGAGGTAATTGTATTCAAGCATTAATGAGAGAAAAAAACAATGGGATATCGTTACAGATCACTCCCATGTTTTGACCTTTTGCATAGTTGGATCGATATGTAGTTGGCAAGCATACTAACCTTGCTTCATGTTATTTTTGTAGCTCTTTTCTTGCTCAAGATTTTCTTCTGTACCTTGCAGGAGGGTGATCTGATTGCCTATCGATTGGTTGAGCTGTCTTCATCATGGTGTCCAGAGCTTTCTTCATACCGTGTATGACAATTTCTAGCAGCAATGGCATCCATATACACTTGTGTATTTGTTCTGGTGAAATGAAAGCAATACTATCAAATTGATATAAGTATATGAAGCATGAAAAACAGATATTTCAGTCAGTAGCAGCATAGAGTTTGAGCAAAAACTAAGATGCATTCCCCTGTTTTTGTTTCAGGTCGGTAAAGTTCTGATATATGATCCCATATCTTTGAGAATCATCCTCTTACCTGTTCCAGAGTATCCAATCGTCAGCGAGGAAAGAAAAACTGAGGACGAATCAGATATGCTTATGGACATGTCACCTTACAAGGAAGATGGCTCCTTGGAGGTAATCAATGCTTTTCCATTTTCTAACATCACTAATAGTCAAACCTGGTACGCATCATGCTTAGTATGTTCTGCAGATCGAGTACTCTTCCCTTCTTGATGTAAGGCTACTGAAGAGTAATGATTCAGCACCAGTGGCTGTTAGTTCTCCCTTCGCAGAAAAGGGCAAGAAAGATACATCATTGGCTGGAACGCCAAACACCAAAGACAAAAGCAATGGTAACATTGAGAGTCAGAAAGTTCTCTTTGGGCAAAATAATACTAGATCTTCGGAGGCTGCACCAGGTACCAACATTTCCACTTTAAATATTTGCTTTCCGTAAAGAACATTCTTGGTTATATGGTAATTGAGAAACATCATATTTTGCAGAAAAGAACCTGAAAGCATTTTGGGAAGAAACTGGTGAGGTACCAAATGACAAGTCGGATGTTCAGGAAAATGGATGGGGAAATTGGACACCAAATGCTAGCACATCTGCCTGGTCACTAAGAGCGCTAAGAAGCAGTGCCATTGGTCCAACAATAGCAATATTGAGAGGGAAAAACAACCAGAGGGGTAAACCTTCAAATCGGAAGTATGGGAAGTGATGACTGATTGCTGTATGGATAATTATGTAGCTGCAAGTTGATCTCTTTTTTTTTGGAAAAGATTGAGCTGAGTCACTTGATCTGATGTAAATTTTTGAAGAGGAAAACTGGCTGGCTGCTGTTTGGGTCAATTTGAAATCTAAACTAACAAACGCTGATCATTTGCTTTTGTAGGGATGTATCTGGCAGCTCGAGTTTGTCAATGTCAGCTGGGTTGAGCACTTGTCAGTGTTCTGATTATTAAAGAATTTAAAAGTGGTGCAAAATCTTTGACTTCGAACCAGATCTAGAATTTTGCAGTTTAGTCGGCAATTAATCCTAACACATTAGAAACTTCATGTAGGATCCGTCTACGTGTAATTTGTCTCGATTTCTAGAAGTAATGGTAGAACCTCTTTAGGAAGGGGTTACACCCTTCTATATTAACATTTCCATTAGGCTGAATTGCTAGTCAGTCGGCTGTTCAAGATTGGATCAGTCAGCATCCGTCATAGGTAGGGATGGCAACGGGTACAAACCCACCGGGTTTTAGTATCCCATACCCATACCCGTCGGAAGTAAACTATACCATACCCATACCCGTGACGGGTTAAAGTTTTACCCCATACCCATACCCGTCGGGTAATCGGTACCCACGGGTTTTTCATATCCGCGATATTTCATACAAATTTTTAATAGATCAATAAATTTTACCAATTTAATAAGAAATTTTGTCTAGCACATACATAACATGAGGTCGTATTTTAATCTAATCCATTTTATAGTGTTAGTAGAGCATTATATTTACAATAAAAATGATGAGTTCACGTTATCAACCATAAATCACACATAAATTTCGGGTTCATGGGTATACGGGTTTGGGTTTATGGTTCCCATACCCATATCCACGTACCCATCGGGTACAAGATTTTACCCATTTATACACCCATGAGTATAATATACGTCCCATACCCATACCCTAATAGGGTTTTTATCCATCGGGTTTCGGTATCGGGTACCCATTGCCATCCCTAGTCATAGGCTTTCTAGTTCAAAGCTTGCTTTACCTCGCCACAGATCATTAGCGAAACGAGGATCAATCCTCGGTCGGCTTTCGAGTTAAAAGCTTGCTTATGTTTTTTCCCCTACATTAGGCGTTCCAAGTATTCTCCAATTTGATAGTTGTATAATTCAATTTGTCCAAAAACCTGTAACAGGGTAGCAGATTCGCGGGTTACCTCTGGGATGCATGTACCGAAGTAAATCCTCAAGATTGATGAATCATCACTTGCCCTCGCTGTCCATGGGAATGTTGCCTACTCCCTCTGTCAAAAAAATGTAAGAATTTATCGACAACCATTTGTCTTATTTAAAATATTTATATAAGTATAAAAATTAATAATTAATACTCAAAATATACCTGATGATAAAACAAATTATGAATAAATAAATAATATTTTTGTAAAAATCTAAATAAGAGGAGTAGTCAAACCTAATGTTTGAAAGTCAACAAATACTTATATTTCTAGATAGAGGTAGTACCACTTATAGCTAATTGTTATTTTTTATTTTTAGTTGATACGTGACATGCATATTGATAGCGAGACGTCTATAATGACCATTCTTAGACTGACTTGATTTCTCGTTTGAGGACGTGCTGCAAAAAAAAAAAAAAAAGAGAGAGAGAGTAAAGTTTTCGTTGCCATGTGGTTCATCATTTTTCTCCCCCTTTGCCTCAAAACTTTACTTACCCCTAACCTCCCGAGTGCTCTCGCGTCCACATTAGCTCTTTGCAACTCCTGATTTCAATTGATGACATTATGTTTATATTCTTAGTTTATATCTACATTCAAAATAACTATCCTAATATTATCTATTAAAAACCGAAGAGGCCATAGTCCGGTGGAGATTAGGACATAACTGAATCCTAAAAGCATCTTCAACAATTTTCAATTCACACTTCGTAAAGCTATATTTAGGGAAAATATCATAAGGCTACCCCTCCAACGTTCCTGATATCTACCCACTAAATTTCCAAACTACACGAAAAAATCCGTTTTGGGCCACATTTAGCACACGTTTAGCAATTTCCATGCTGAAATATTTCTATAAAGTACTACTAGGGCCTAGAAAACAAGTTGATATAGATATATTTATTAGTACTCTCCATAAATATATAGCAGAGTAAATTTTAGATAACTACAAATTTTCAGGTAGATAATTATAACTATTCGTATTGCATACAAAATAATAATTCTTAAAATCCATTATTGAAAACTGCAATTAATAGTAGTAATTATAATGTTTCGAGCATGTGTGTCGCTGGTAGGAGGGACAAAAAAACGTATGGGACGAGAAAAAAGCTGTAGATGTAGTGGCACAAAACACATAAGAGTGCTACAGTCATATATATATATATATATATATATATATAGGGTAGAACTATTCTACACCCGGGTCGGTCAAGTAGGCAAGCCACACATCCAACTAACCCCCGACCGCGCCGATCTCTTCTTGAAGCATTTCGCACCTGATGTAACGGGTCCGAACTTCTGACCCGTTAAATCCACGGGCTTCCACCCTTTCGCCCCTCTCCGCGATTCGTTCTCTGCCGGCGCTGCCGCACCTCCTTCCCCGAACGCGCTTCTTCCTATAGCCTCGGTAGCGGCGAGCTGGGCCAGAATCGGACGCGATATCCTGGGAGATCCCACCACGCGCCTTGGTCCATGCCATGGGAGCGGCGAGTCCTCCTCTGACGCGCCTTCCTCGGAGCCACCGTGCTTCCTCCTCGCCACGGGAGAGGCGAGATCCGCCGTTACGCATAGGCCCCGAGGCCACTGGTTTGCTTAGTCTCTTAGCACAAGCGGCGAGCCCAACCCCGACGAGCTTCATCATGGGCCACTCGCATGGCTTCACATAGCACAGAGGATCTCTGGCCTTCTACCTTCATCAACGGCGAGAGGAGAAACGAGGTTCGCGGCGGCTCATCCCCACACATATACTTATCTCGTTGACCTTCCTCCCCGTCAACTAGAGGCGTTGACATCGAACCCGTGCCACTTCGTCCATGCGGAGCTGCGATTCCAGACATTGCCTCATCACTCGGTTGCTCTTCTTCCTTGTCAAGTCTGTGAGTGCCTAATCGAAGGAGCCACCAACTTGTTGACTCTCTACAATGATCACTGTGTAAAGGTTAGAATCTTGCTATCTGATGAAATTACTGACAAGAAAGAGGAAAATATTGAAGGGAGAATGGAGAAATTTCAGACATTGAAAAACATAAATCCGTTTTTAATGTTGGGTTACCAATAAATGAACCAAATTGGTTCGAGTCGTTGGATTGACTATGAATGTTGTTTATTCTCTGGATGCAAGCAGGAACGGCACTGTTGCAGCTGAATCTACTGAGATGGGGATTATTAATAATGAAGCACATTTAAGAAAATGTGACAATCAATGAGAAATTGGGGATGATTTTCTTCCATTTTTCTTTGGTAATTAGTGAAACATCTATGAAAAGGAAGATCATGACTCTTCTAACTAGTAATTAGTGTTGAAATCATTTACAAATTCCACACTAGTAATTATTAAAATTACTAGCACTGTATTCATAGAAATTATTGAAAACTAAAAACTAATCAGGTGATTAATTATTGAATAAGTATTAATGCTTGTGCAGATATGCTTAATATGATGGTTAGCTCTTCAATCAAGAATTACTGACATGATGCTCATTGGATGGTTAGAATTACTAGATTTCTGTCCCGATTTCTAGGGATGATTATAGACCTACTTTGCTTTGTCAATTGATAGAATTACTGACTTCATGCCCATAAGATGGTTAGAATTTCTTAGATTGCATGATAGTCATCAGTAATACTGAGTGACCTAATTTGCTTGGTGAATTTATAGAATTACTAACTTGATGGTCGTATGAAAGTTGAAGGTCAAGATTACTGACGATGTCCAACAATTACTGATGTTAGAATTATTTAAAATTACTATGACTTGCAGTTCATGGAAATTACTGGGACTACTTGCAAGGGAAATACAGGACACAAGCAATTATTGAAAATACAGGACACATGCAATCATTGAAAAGAAAAACTACTTAGTCAATAAATTACTGAATCAAGCATGAATGCTTTAGCATAATATGCTTGATATCTGCAGTAAAACTTGATTAGCTACCAGGGATTCGCTGGGGCGTCCAGCGTCCTCAGCATGCTATGGCCATTGAGAATGTGACAGATTTCGTTGTGTGTCATTTCTGTTCTTAAAAAATGCAGCTCTCCGTGCAATATATGTGGAACAAGTGAGATGGTAATTCAATTTGCATAAAAATGTAAGCTGCTTGACTTCTGTGAGTTTTGTCGCATGATTAGATGGGATGGAATAGAATATCCTTCCTGGGTATAAATTTGTGGTCGTGGAAGCCGTATTTTGCATTCATGGAGTTGCTATGTGGCATGTACTGCTTATACAAAAGAATGGATGTACTTGGCTACAGGAAAAAAATGCTTCGCAAAATGCTATGACTTATCTGCCAATGATTGTTTTTATTTAAGTTCATCAAACGATAGAAATCAGAGGATGAGAATGAAACAAGGGAACAGAGCCACGATGTGTCAAACTACAGAGGATTCCATTGTGCAGTTGACACTCCGTCCAAGAAAACATAGACTAGAATCATACGGAGTTGAATCTTCATACAAGAGAATTAAGAGTTATATCTGATATGCTAAAATTATTGAGGAATCAATTAAATAATGAGATGGAAGTTCACCATTATTGATCAGTTTTTTCTACAGCTTTAAATACAGGTTTCAGTTATGCATATCTGAAGAATATCAGTAATATCATTCCTATTCAAAACCTTACTAGTTGAACTAAAAAAGAGAATAGAATTATGGAAGCACGGACAAAAGAACAAATATGGTTCAGAATCATTTGAGCCAAATTACTGAACCATTGAAATAATAAAATTACTGAAATATGAACAAAACGAAGAAGATGACACAAAATTACTGAACGAGAAACAGTGAAGTTACTGAAAGCATTCACGAAAAGAAAATAAATTATTTGAATTACCGAAGCAAGAAATGATGAAACTACTAAAGCATGAACGAAAGTAAGAGCATGACTCAAAATTACTGAACAGAAAAAAACTAAAAATACTGAATCCGAGAAACAACAATTACTGAAGCACGCACAAAATGAAGAACATGCCTCACAATTACTGAACCGAAAACCAATGAATTACTGAAGCCTGATCGAAAAAGAAACAATAACTACCGAAGCATTCTATTCCATTCCGTTCATATCATTGATATAAAAAGTAATGAAAATCAAACTCATGTACAAATCACATGTTACAGGTCATTCACATCTAAAATATACAGGTCAGCACATATTACAATTCTTCGGAGAAATATAGGTAGTTGTGAAACATTTGCTTTATCATTGGTAGCTCCAATGATAAACACGTACCAACTTTCCTTCCTCAATCTAGAAACTAGCCAGTTAGATGCAACATATTTACTTCTTTAGTGATAGCTACAATGGCCGGCATAGCATGTCTGATTGAGAATCAACATGAGTGACGGTGACAGCCAGTTATGAGATGAGGACTTCTAAAACCTGCAAAGGATAGTGCCATCAATTACAAATCTAGTGATCAAGAAAGAAGTTACTGAATAATGGTGAAGTCAATCATTGAATAAACACAGCTAATTCAGAATGAGGCATCTGCAGAACTCTGAATTTTCGTTGTTCACCAGGCCCATTAGCCAGATAATAAGCACAACTAATATATCACTGTTACTTGCCAGAAATTGCGATCTCCACAGCCTAAGCATATAGAACAAATTGCTATATCTGACGCCATAACAACATGAAACAAAACTGGGGTCAATGGTCCAGCATGAAAGAATCACAAGCTAAAAAAATGTCCAGTGTGGACTCAGGTCCACTAGAAGATATGAAATTACTGAAGGAATGAACTGCATCATATGAGTCACACAGAATCGCACATAATAAATGACATATCACAATAGTTCTTGCATTTCTCAAAAGAAGTTTCAATGAGGCTGAACAATCTGACCAAATATTGATAAAAAAAGGTTCACGCAGAAGCACACATCAGACTGCATTATATTGATGGTCTGACCAAATATTTACATACAAACTTTTAGTATGTCCTACATAGCTAGATCACATATTATGCCACAGATACAGACACAACCATTACATTTCTTCTCCTAACTGTGACACATTTGTCTTTTTCATGGATAGCTCCAACGGTCACATGCACAGACAGAAAGTGCTTTCATATAAAATTCTCCTATGAAATTACTGACTTGCAACTATCGAGTACAAAGTGCTTTCATATAAAATTCTATAAATAAAGTTATTGACCCTATAAAATTACTGACTTGCAACTATTGAGTTCAAATTACTGACCCTATGAAATTACTACCTCTGATATTGAATGATTAAACTACTGAATAAGTAAAAATACAGAAAAACATAGAAAAGTACTAAGTAAAATAGAAGAAAAATTATTGAATAATTGTTTAACCCTGTAAGATTACTGGATAAAATAGCAGGGGAAATGGATACTTAACGAATAAATTAACTATCTCTTTTTTTTAGTAAAAAGAAAAATCAAACACATTTTTGTAGTAAAGAAAACAAACTGCATAGGTTTTGTACCTCAAGCTGTTGCAACTGTGAAGAATTCTGGTCGTCGTAGTTCTATTGAATCCTTCTTGCAGATTATCCACAGAAATCCCTGCAGTACATGAATCAAACAATCAAGTGAATGAACAAAGAGGAGAGTCATAGCAGACGGTGGGTACAATTTATGCTCACTAACAATGCAGAAGCTAGGACGTAGAAATTTACTATTCACAGGTGTACCCAACAAATATAAGAAGCCATATAAATAAAATTACTAGGAAATAAAATTATTGATGTTTTTTACTAAGAAATGCTAATGCCAATCATAACATTCATGAGAATTACTGACATACGTTTACTGGCTGTAAAACAAGAAAAATTACTGGCAATCTTTAGTTATGAGAATTACTATCATATGTTTACTAGCTGTAAAACAAGAAAAATTACTGGCAATCTTTAGTTATGACAAATGGTTACTAGATATACAAGGTCGACTATCTTGGCACGGTTTCACGGAATTGTTGTGGCTAGGGGACTGCTGTGCGGATATCACCTTAAATGATCAGGAGGACACGCATATCTGGAACCTGGACGGCTCGGGATGCTCTTCTGCGAGATCGGCTTACAAGGCTTATTTCCTTGGGGCAATTAAGTTTGAACCTTGGAAGCGGCTTTGGAAATCCTGGGCTCCACCAAAGTGTAAATTTTTCCTTTGGCTGGCCATTAGGAACAAGTGCTGGACAGCAGATCGTTTGGCCAAGAGGGGTTTGCCTCATCCTGAGAAGTGCCCGCTCTGTGATCAAAAGGAAGAAACGGTCCATCACTTGCTCCTGGAGTGCGTGTTGGCGAGAGAGTTTTGGTATAAATTGCTCAACGCGATAAATCTTGCGAGCCGCTGCCCCACGACGCCGGGAGCAAAGCTTCGCGGAATTGTGGCGCAAAACTATGAAAAAGGTCAAGAAGGAAGATAAACGAGGGGTGAACTCACTAATAATCCTAGGAGCTTGGATCTTGTGGAAACATCGGAATGCTTGTGTTTTTGATGGCTCCAACCCATCAATCCAGGGGCTGATGAGGGAACTTAAAAATGAACATGACCTCTGGAGCATGGCAGGAGCAAAGAAATTGCAGGCGCTAGGTCTAGGGAGGGAGGGGACTCTGCCCTTATAGGGCCCTTTTAGTGGTCAAGAAACCAGTGTGTGTTGTATTAATCAAATCTACTTTGCTATAACACCTCTCATATTTGGTCCCCGTATGAGGTAAAGGTGATGTGCGGGACCAACTTTTTCTCTCTAATACAAAGAAGCGCAGCTCTCCTGCGTTTTCGAAAAAAAAAAGTTATGAGAATTACTATCATATGTTTACTGGTGATATGCGATGATGCACAAAATTACTGACTGTTTAGTCGTGAGAATTATTGACATACATTTAGTGGTAATATCAAAATACTATATAATTCACTACACATCATGTGCATGTCATATTACTATATGAATTTGCCAGCAAGGGACAACATAAATAGTGGGAGAAGAATTACTGAGTGTGACACAAAAAATACTGAGCACAACACAAAGATTACTGACCCTAAATCTGCATAAAAAAATAAATGATACAATTACTGAGCATTACAGTACAATTACTGACCCCAAATAAAAATTACTAGGCATTACACTACAATTACTGAGCATCAAATTTACTGGTCAAGCTTCTTCAAAATGCAAAACCAAGTGCAAATCTACTGAGGGCACATGACAATTCAGAATGTGATGAAACAAATAATTGATGCAATTCGGATCAAAACAAAATCAACATAGACAATTATCAATACAAAAAATTACCGAGGTAGCTCTCAAAATTACTGAAGCTTCAAAATTACAGGGGCAAATCGGATAAAAACACAAGAAACATAGACAACAATCGATACAAAATTTACTGAGGCAGCTAACAAAATTACCTGAAACATCAAAATTACTGAGGCTACCCAACATTTGCAACAACCAAACATGAAAATGCGTATGTAGCAACAAAAGGCATGTTCTACAAAGGACATAACCCTACATATTTTGAAGAACAAATTTATAAATAACCAGATTGCACAGCACAAAATATTTCTATAGGTAGTACATGACAATTTTTTTTAAAAGGCATCTACTACAAAGACACATAACCCTACAGATTTTCAAGTACACATGTACATTTCAACAGATGATATGACATAATTTTTTTTCTATAGCTATACATGACACAACGATTTCTGAATATCATCTTGTACATAAACACATGACAAAAATTTTCTATAGGTAATACATGACAAAATTTATTTTAAAGGCATCTTTTACAAAGGCACATAACCCTACAGATTTTCAAGTACACATGTACATTCAACAGATGATATGACACAAAATTTTTCTATAGCTATACATGACACAACAATTTCTAAATGTCATCTTGAATATAGACTTATGACAAAATTTCTCTATAGGTAATACATGAAAAAAATATTACCTTCAACGTGGAAGAACAAATCAATTACTGGACGAAGGGAGATAGTGAAAATTACTTTCAACCCGAGAGAATCGAGGCTGTCGGGGTTGGTAAAAATTACTGAACACCTAGTATGATAAAAATTGCATTATGATTCATAACAGGATGCAGAAATTTACTGAAGACAGAGTTGATAGTCACAAGGGATTTCTGCATTAAAATACAAGCATATATGAGTGCTAATATCAACTTTGAGGCAAGCCAGCAGTAGAATCACAAAATCTGGGACTAGCTTGTTAGATTTCTAGTTTCAGGCCAGCCAACTAACTAATCACGCAAATTTAGGAACGAAAGACATATCATATCATACTGGGCTTAGATCCAGCACTATAGAGCTCGGAAATTACAAACATACCTGAAGAATCATAGTCAGACCAGTAAAGAAGGAAGGCATCCAGTTGCAATCCGCTGCTTTCATTGCCTGCAGTTTATTGGCCTTTCAGTTAACTAGCTACAAAAATAACTAGAGATGCATGTTGGTAGAAGAACTACTGAACAATCAAACTCCTCAATCTTAAAAAATTACTGAGCAGTGAGTACAGTAGCAAGAGAAATATTGAATGATTAAAGTACTGAACAGTCAAACATAGAGGAAGCTTAAAAAATTACTGGGTGACATTGAACAAGAATTACTGAA
The DNA here is from genome assembly GCA_031894775.1 of Chloris gayana. Classification (NCBI taxonomy): domain Eukaryota; kingdom Viridiplantae; phylum Streptophyta; class Magnoliopsida; order Poales; family Poaceae; genus Chloris; species Chloris gayana. The sequence continues at coordinate 42,976 of JAUNZO010001934.1, forward strand.
TAATTATTGAGTGACATAGAGGACGAGAATATTGAATACTAATATTGAATGCTTACTAAGATGGCAAGAGAATTATTGCATAATTGATATTGAAGCACACAAAATTACTAAAGAATAAAACGATTAAGAGGACCAAGAGGATACGTACATAATTAATATTGAAGCATACAAAATTACTGAAGAATCAAACAACGAAGACATGGATGCACCGAAGCAGGTCTGAGAGTCTAATAAATGTGTAGTAAAAAAATGTGTTTCTTAGAATCAATTTAACATCCTCATTCAATAAATCATCAAGACAGGACACATGTCAGATTTAGTAGTCACCAGATCAAACTGGAATGATATACTTTCATACAATCCTATTTACTTTTGGCATACAAGGCCAAATCTCATTCCCACAATCTCACATATCAGATAAGGAAGTAATTATGAGGACGAAAATTCGATTAATACATTTTTTCTGAGGATTCAACCCCTGAGCAGGAAATGTTGAACAATTACTCAAAATTTGGCACCTCTTCCATGGCTCCTCACGAGCAATCACTGGCACTCTGATCCTAACAAACTAAAATTCTGCAGGCGTTCCACCTAACAAAGGAGAAACAAGATAGAAACATTGACCACTCACCTGGGAACCATCGTGGCTAGTCCTCCAACCAGGGATTCATCGTCGAAGGAAACAGTAGCCTGATCAAACACACAGATCTGGTCATAAAACTAGTGATGAGAATGTGCACAAATGAATCTCTGTCAACTAAACAAATTCGGAACAGAAGGCGTCAAAATCAGACATCAACTTCCGTCAAAACAAATGGGAAACAGGGATAAGGTGTGGAAGATGGATACCGGTGGAGAATCACAATTGGTGTGCTTCACGGATGCAACAGGTTGGGGCTAAAACACCCTCAAATCGCACCAAATCTAGGCAAATCCCACCCATCTCGTCCCCGTGAGCACACGTGTGGGGCCTTCAGGTCGTCGCCTAGGTCGCCTAGCCTTCGAGATTGTACAGTCGTGGAGGTCGCCACTGAGGTAGTTGCAGATCTAGGGTGCACAACGACCAGGATGCAGGAACCATTGACGGATCAAGGTCGACAGAGGCTAGGCCATTTACGACGACGTTGTCGAGGTCGTGGAGCAGCCAAGGTTGTTGTCAAGCTCGTCGTTGCCTCGCTATTTTGTCGTGTCGTCGCGAATCCCACGAGCCCCACTGCGGCGATGCGAGTCCCATGAGCACCACGCACATCGCAGAAGCCTCAGGCTTGGGGCACTTCGCTGGCTCGGGACTCCGCTCACCTCCCAGAAATCGCCGCCGGCACCGCCTCCGTTAAAATCACCTCAGCCCCGCAGCGGTGGGTCGTGTGGGATGTGTGGAGGAGAAATGGCTGACATGTGGGGCCGGGCTGGATGTGGATCAATTTATAGGAGGCACGGGGTAGCGGGCGGGTTTAACGGTGGGGTTGCACCCGAACAGAGCTGCGGGCCCGGTATCGCGGTGGGGGTGGTCTCGGTTGGTTGGGTCAGACCTAGACCGGGTTGGTTTGGCTAGTTTGTTGGATAGTTTGGATCCGGTGTAGAATAGCACCGGGTGTAATATAGTGTATGGACACACTAAAGCATACCCTACTGCTATATGTCATTGAAAGGCTACTTTGATCTTTAGATTCATGACTGGTGGCAGCGATACGTGATGTTACTCTAGGAAAAATTTATCGGTGATAAATTTTGAGAAATCTGATAACTCCGTTTATTGGTGAGGTCCGGTAAAAGGAAAGCCTTTTGGTGGAGTTCCACACTCTAGGAGCGCCTACTTTTGGCGGCCTACTAGCTGCTTGCCTCCTGTTGCTAGGTTAAGCGCCTCGCGCCGAGGATCGAGGAGAAGCTGGATCTCTATTTGTTCCGCCTCGTCATCCGGACTCGGCGACCTAACCCATATCCCGGCCACCAAGGAGCTCGCCATCCCCGCGCCGAAGAGCGAGTAGTCCATAACAACCCCAACATGGAGCACATCTTCAACCACCTTCCGTTGTACTTGATGTCCAAGAAGGTCCTCGAGTACAACGCCATCCTCCATATTCGATAGGTGACATACTTCTCCCTGAGCTCTTTCTCCAACGATGACAACTTGCCTCCGTCATCAAACCGTGACAATGGTCTTGATGGTCATCTAGACCGTTCCTTCCACACCTTACATGTGGGCCTCCTTCGTCGCATTTTTCAAGATAATTTCTTGCATTGCACGTTCGAGTCTCGAAGTTTCCTTTATCTTTTCTAGATAATATCTTCAAAGATCCCGTGCAAATAACTTCGTATTTGTAGAATGGATCATGGACCAGCCCATAATGGGCTAGATCTTCTTATGTGATGATCGGTACGAGAGATGCACCCATCGACATATTGACCTCGTTCTTCATATCTTCCTTGGTTTCAGCCCATATCCTCTATGATGCCTTATTTCACGTCATTTTTACCTATTTCTGCAATAAAGCTGAAGAACAATGCATATACTATATATAGCTATATTCACGGGTAAATGTCATAATGTGTTGGGGATCTAGCGCGAGTTTGCTCGCGAGCAAAAGCCTCCACCCCGTGGTCCTCCACCTCACTAGACGGGCCTCGAGTCCTTTGCCTTTCCCTAACCACTAACACCAATCGGCTAAGTAAATGTGCGGGTAACCCGGCGGAGCGGTGGTCACGCGATGGCACGAAGTGCCATGGTCGACCACTATAACACCCCGATTTTCGGCCAATTTAAAACTCACCTAACAAATCATTTTATTTTATTTAGGAAAAATATTTTCAAAAATAACTAGGAATTTAAAACCTAATTTAAATCTATGACTAACAACACATAGAATTTTTTTGAAAAACTCTAGAAGCTTGAAAACTTGGATGTTTCTTTTTAATTGCCTTGTCGACAAGCACCGTAGAGAACTACGAGTTGCCTAAAGTTGTCACCCATGAGAGAAACGTAGAGATTCCAAGTTGGAACCGCCAGAAAGCTTGTCACATGTACACCCAGTGTTCCATGTCTCTCAGCTGAAGAGATGCCTAGAGATACCCGAGCAACAACTACCTTTGGATTCGGTGGACCTTCGGCCGGACTTACATTACAAGGAATACCTGGTTAACATCTTTGACACGATCGTCCGACGTGACTAGGACAAACGCTATAAATATCTCGTCGGGTGCATTGGAATAATCATACGGAGAATCGGGCAACCTATGAAAGAGAAGAGGACCTCGGAAAGGAATATCCCTACCTCTTTGAGGACCGGTGTGAATCTCGGGGCCGAGATTCATTTTGAGTGGGTATGTCTCGTAACACCCCGATTTTCGGCCAATTTAAAACTCACCTAACAAATCATTTATTTTATTCAGGATATATATTTTGAAAAATAACTAGGAATTTAAAACCTAATTTAAATCTACGACTAACAACACATAGAATTTTTAAAATAAAATCCAAAAGCTTGAAAACTTGGATGTTTCTTTTTAATTGCCTTGCTCCTATTTTATTTTGGCTTGTTTGGATTTATTTGAATTTTATTTGATTTCATTTGGATTTATGGTGTGAGAGGAGAAAGAATAGAAATAGGAAAAGGATTTACATCCTATTGGGCCGCCCCTTACCCAAATCCCCCTCCCGGCCCAACTCTCTCTCTCCGGCCCGACCTCAGCCCCCGCGCCGGCCCTACCTTCCCGCGCGCGCCGTGCGCGCCACGTCACGTGCGTCCGCCACTCCCACTCTCGACGACGCCGCCCGTGCTCCGCGCATGCCTCGCCAAGCCCCCGCACGTGCATGAGCCGCCGTCTCCCCCTTGGCCTCACGCG
>JAUNZO010001935.1:0-37418 GCA_031894775.1 Chloris gayana
TTTGGCATGGCACCACTCCAAAACTCTAGGGAAGAGCTGTCTAGAGCTAGCCAAACACTCGAACTCCAAAACTCCAGGAAGCAGCAACTCCACATAGAGTTGGTGGAGTTCGTTGGAGCTGTAGTTCAATTTGGTGGAGTACCTCTTTCCAGCTCCGGAGGATGTAGAGTTGTATATCCTCACGGAGTTGGGGTGAAATTACCCACCTTTGCCATTAATTATACAACAAAACAAAACGTTTTCTTTTCTTTTCCTTCTGCCGCACGAAGCCTCTTCCGTATCCGCAAATTATACGATGATCGTGAGTCCCCGCGTGGCTTCGTGAGGAGGTCGCCGTCACCGATCGCGCGCCGTCACCGATCGCGTATGGGCCCCGATCGTGAGGAGACTGTCGTCCCCGATCGCGCGCCGTCCCCGATCGTGAGGAGGCCGTCGTCCCCGATCGCGAGTCCTCCTCGATCCTGGCCCGCCCGGTCCACGATCTTGCGCGCGCCTCCGGTTCCCGATCTCCCATCCTCGGTCCTGTGTCCGACGTGGCCTCCTGGAGCCCGCCCATCCACGTGACGCAGCTCAAGGACTACTGCACGACATGACCGCAGCTCAAGGACTACGGGACGTGACCGCAGCTCAAGGATTACTGCAGGACGTGACCTGATCCCTGCACGAGCCAATGCCTCCTAAGGTAATTATTTTTTTTCCAATTTTCAATTTCAAATGGATGCAATATATATTAGACCTTATAATATTGCTGGTAATTATTTGGTTAGGTGTTCACTAGATTTTTTACACGCTATAATTATTTAGATAATGTGGACATGCTATAATGACACAAGCGTATTGTACCATGCCTTAGAGGAAGACAAAGATCACTTTCCACATCCTCCACTAGGTATTTGTTTTTGTACTCCACCAATTAGCAATTTGCATTTTTAAATTATGATTCATATTTCTACATCACTAAGCAATTTACCTTGAACATGTAGGTAAATACTATGTTGTTGATGCGGGTTACCCTAATCGACCAGGATACTTATCTCCGTACAAGGGTGAGAGGTACCACGTACCTGAGTGGCATAGAGGTACAGAACCTACTACTCTAAAAGAGATGTTCAATCGGGTGCATTCATCTATTCGAAACATTGTTGAGTGAACATTTGCCGTATGGAAAATAAGTGGCAAATCCTTTACAAGATGCCTAGTTATTCAATGCTCACACAAAAGAAGATTGTTGCTGCCACTATGGTCATCCATAATTACATTCGTGAACATTCTAGTGGTGATGTGGATTTTACTAATTATGATAGAGATCCCGAATTTGTGGCTACAATACCCGATAGGTATAACAAGTATGTTGTGCCACCAAGTGCCTCCGATGAGTCAACTTCCGAATTTCACACTATGGACAATTTTCGTGATACCGTAGCCACGTCACTATCTGTTGCGTGGAATAGGTGAAATATTCATGTAATATTGGTACTTGGAAAACATACTTTGTCGTATTTAATTTTTTAAGAATTTGGATATCGTTTGGTTATTAATTTTATTAAGCATTCTGTTTTGTACTTTAGATTTTAGTAACACAAATTACCATGCGCAAGCGAAAAAGTAATAATTTACTTTCAATATTAAATGCAAAGAATATTTAAATTATCCTCGACAATACACTCATACTATCCATGGGCAACAAAGTCTTTTCACCCTCCAAACCAACCTTTCTAGAGCTGGACACACCCTCGTTGCCAAACACCTTGAAAAATAGCTCCGGCTCCACCGCAGAGCAGCTCCACCTTGAAGTTTTGGAGCAGAGCTGCTCCGAGGTGGAGCAGAGCCATGCCAAACAGGTCCTAAATAGGGAGGAGTCTCTCACCTCTTGGGCTAGCTTTTGGGGTGCAGCAAGGATTCCTCCGGTTGGGCCATGGCTCCCGGGTATGGGCCAACAAGTGGTATCGAGAGCCGGAGGTCTCGAGTTCGAATCTGGCTGGCGCGATTTATTAAATAAATTACAGCTCACTCCAATATTCCACGTTTGAGGCCCGAGGGAGCCGCACGTGAGGGAGAGTGTTGGAGTATAAGTGAATTGTCCACCTTTCCCTATCAGCTTAGGCTTTTGGGTGAACTGATTGGTGCATGCAACTCAATAACATTGAAAGAAAAAGAGAGCTAAAAAATGAAAGAAAACAAATACATACCCGACCATCGCAAGACGGTGGTTTCGGGAGTTTGGATGAAGTGTATGTGAGGTATTTGCTTCCACCTGCAACGCAAACAAACACACGAACATCCATGCCATACAACCTCACGCAGAAGGGACACCACGCCGTTGCCTCCTTTGCTCCATCGGTCCCTCACGCTCAATTGCATGGGGCCCTGCTTTAGGACATGTATAAAGGAGAGTCCATTGTGGTTTCTTGGACACACGTATCTAAGCAAAGAGACATGAAACAACTCTAGTCATACAAATGACAGACTCTACGTGATGTCTTTTAATAAATGCATATTATTAATGATTGCATGACATAAGTCGTCTCTTCACATGTAGAACGATGTTCGAGTTGTCTCTTACATCGGAACACGTGATAGAGACCGTCTCTTCATCAAGAGAACATCTAGCCGTCTCTTCAAGGGTTGGAGGGGCTATTTGCAAAAATACATTATCACATCAGCTCAAGAGCTCACTCATTTATTAACGTTGTACATGCCCTTATGTTTGTTATATAGGAAGGCAAAAAGAGGAAACAGTGGAAGGGTTAAAGGAAGGCAATAATCATGGTCATAATTAATTACCATCCTTAACGTTGGCTGGTTGCATTGTTCAAGTTGCCAATAGCGCCTACATGAGATACTGAATTAAGGAGAGCATTAATTAATATTATATGGTCTGCATGCATTTGCGTCGTTTTCATGGATGGTTGGTTCAGTTTCCATGTATAAATTAGTAAGGTCCAATTAGATTGTGGCCGTGGTACTGAATAGCTTATTCAGTACCTAGGTTATTGTATAGGTGTTTCATATCTACTAATATATAAAAGATGCAACCCACTAAGAATCATTCAATGCTATTTTTCTAGCTCTACTTTGCGCCACATCATCTCCAATCCATTAAGAGTCATTCAATGTTACTTCTCTAGCTCCATGTTGCACCACATCATCTTAAATAATTTTAACAATTAGATAAAGATTGAATGTTGGCGATTAAGAGCTATTTTTAAACTTTTCAAATCCCCGACATGTCATCTAGAAAGTTAGCACTCCCGATTATCACCTCTGACTCCCATCTATCCATCCATGCATCAATATCCTCATGTCACTTCATGTTATCCGGTCACCATAAATTAAGATAGAGAACCTACTGCCTTCAAATACCTCCATTACTACTCCACCTTTTGTTCCTATGTCTTTTCCGTTTCTATTTACGTTCTTTTCTGAGTGTATGAAATGTTTTTCTTTATATTATATAATGTGACGCGGCAACGCGCGGGTATATATATATATATATATATAGGGCAGCGCTAAATCACACCCGAGTGTGATTTAATATATCACTCTCCACTGCCATGTAGGCACCTGGCTGCCTCTGTGGCACCAGCGGTGCTCCAGCAACCAGGACACAGCAATTAACCGGACCGTGTATTCTTCCGTAGCAATTAACCACACGTTGCCTGGTTTTTTTTCCACAGGACGGGCTTGTCGATTAATTGTGGCGCCTTAATCTGAGCCACTGAGATTTGGACAACATTAAAATATTCAAAGGCGCAGGCGATATGTGAATGGAATCTAGTATCGTGAGGAGAAAAACTTTACATGTTTTTACGCTAAACTTCAATAACTTTTGCAACTACATTTTTTGTGCAAATATGGCTCTGCATGACCTTGTGTCCTTAATTATTATACGTGTGTCTCAAATGAAAAAGACAGGTCATTAGCGCAAAAATCTTGTCTCTGACTCACAAATATATGCTGAAGACGATATCAGGTTGTGAGAATACATAATTGGAACCTTAGTGAGGGTAAAATCTGCTCACGTATATTACAGGAGTTTTCAAAATAAAAAAGACGTATTCGAGGGAGGTTGACTATAGCTAACAAAATATCCTCTCGTATTCTTCCTCTAACATCACGTGTTTGCTAGAAAAACAATCCGAGTATTTACAATAGCAAAATTTGTATTTTTTTATCAGAAGACTGATATCCCTTGATCGCAGATACTTTTTACTGCATTGGGAATTTTATGATTAAGCCAGGTGCTGAAATGCAACCCAGCTTAGGAATTTGATCACGAAAAGTTGTATTAACTCAAAGATAGGTGTCCTTGATCACAAAAATGTTTATTTTTATCACAAGTTCATTGGGAATTTTATGATTAAACAAAATGTTGAAATGAATAGTGATTTAGGAATTTGATCACGAATTTGTTGGGAATTTTTCTACTTTCCCATGTGCAGAAACACAATCCAAGTACGTTTAGTCGCAAAAGTTGTATTGACTCAAAATGATAATGGTTCACATACGTCTCCCTCTTCCGACTGTATTGTTGTCCGTCTGATAAGATTGATGACATTAAGGAACCCGGTGATTGTCTTGCGGCAAATGGCCGTGAGACAAGGGACCAGCTCAATCATAATCATATCTCGGTGAATCCTCCATTAGTAACCTCAGTCATAATTATATCACGAGTGCCATATAAGCACCAGCATGTCAATGTGGCTCCGATGTTGCAGCAGCCACCGAGAGAACAATAAACTGGACGTGTGTTCGTTTTGGTGGTTTTCTTTTCCTCATCGGTTGCCCACTTGATTGCTGCACATTAATCACCACAGATTGAGCCATGCATGAAGCTTCGGTCTCCATTAAAATAATGAAAGGTGCAAAGGTATACCGGTTGCGGCTGAAACCATTCTTTCTAGAGGATAAAAACTGCTCTTGTTTTACAGCAAGTTTCATTTCTTCAGCTTGATGTTTTGTGTAAAAGGCTGCATGCAACTTTTACGTGTGTATCATACTCTAAGCACAAAAAAGTGAACTCGTTGTCACATAAAAGGCTAGTTTTACTTTGGACTCACAAATTATAGCAACGCAAATGTGGTTTTCTGAATGCGTGTATCAAACTATAATGGAAAGTGAAATTCTGTATTGAACCTTTTTGCAAAAAAAAAAAGAATTCGTGTATTGAACTAGGACTCCAGAGGACAAAACTGCTCACGTATTTGGAAGTTTGGATATTTTTAGCATCTAGATATTTTGCTTACAAAATGATCACAGGATCTGAACTACTCTTATGATTGCACGGGTAGAAAAGGCCTAGTGAATTTGATCACAAATTCATTGAGAATTTTATGATTATGTCATGTGCCAAAATGGCAAAACATAGTCCGAGTAGATATAGGCGCTTGTATTGACTCAGACTACATCCATGATCCTAATAAAAAAAAAGTTCTATCCATTATTCCTTTGGCATTTTATGATTAAATCGAAGTATATATGATCAAAACGTTCTATTACATGACAAGAGAAAATTTTCCTTGACCACAAAAAAGTTATTTATCATATTCTTTTAGAATTTTATTATTAAGCCATTTGCCAAATCACAGTCCTAGTATATATAATCGCAAAAGTTGTACGAACTCACAATATAGGTGTCCAGCCTTGATCGCAAAGAATAGTTTTAAGTGGAAAAATTTAAAACAATGTGTGGCTAAATGTCGTGACTGAGAATAAAGTTGATTAACCATAAAAACTTGAGTCAACACTCATTGACTAACCTTCTGGTAGAAAAGGAGGGCATGAACGTAAAGGCAATAGGGATTTATGATTAAAACACATGCATGTCCAGGTCTATTTCATCCTTGAATTGCTGGTAACCTTGTTAGTATTTAATTGAGGATGAAACTGGTTAACCATAAAAGCTTCGAACTGTTTGCAAGGACTCTGATTAATCAAACATCTCAATAGCAAATAGGCATGGGTATGAATCATACATCTCAATAGTAAAAGACTAGAGATTTATGATTAGAAAACAATACTATGTTTTATACCAATAGTTTTCTATGGTCTGGTCGATAATTAATGGTAATAAAGAATGAATTTTTTAACATATATTCTTACACCGGACGAAAGTACTGTAGTGGAGTTTAAAACACTTCTTTTTGACCAAGAATTTCAAAACCTTGAGAAATTATAGATGTAGAGTGTGGTCCACTTGACCCATATAGACTCTTGTTTGTCTAATCATATATATTGAGTTCAAATAGTACCATGACATATTTGGTGCAAGCATAGTTTGAGATGTACTGTTGGAAGTACTGTAACCCAGGAAGTAGGAATATTGAATTTTACACTTTTAGATAACAAAGTCAATACATAAATTAGAAATTCATAGCTTTGCACGCGAGTAGAGATTGCAATCTTGGGAACAAATTGAACTAGAATTATCTTCTTGCTCAATTTCTTTTTTTTATTTTGCAAGGGTCTTGCTCAATTTCTTCTTGGTCCCAAAACAATAGACTCAAGTATACTTCTCCTAATACATACATATATAATTTTAAAAAAGAAATTGGAAAATACCACATGCAAATACAGCAACAAAGCAAGCATCTTCCTACCCCTCTTGTGAAAGTTTTCTTTCTAGCCCAGAGTGTGCTTTTCTTGGCCTCCTTGTTAGCGGTCAAAAATTTCATTTCTGTAAGCGAGAATTTTCAAAAAAAAAAAAAACAAGATTCAGATCCACATGACGGAGATTCGAATCGTTAAAAGAATGAAGCATCAAATAGTTTATATTTTGCCCGGCAAGCTACGAGGAAGAAAACAAACAGAATATCATCTGTTACATGTCGAGCTTTTGTGGAACTGACGCTAATGGCAACCGTCGTGTGCATATGGGGAAGTGGAACCATTGGATCTTGCCGTTCGTGCCCGATGAAGATGAGGAGGACTGGATTGCGTGTCTGCACCGGGAAGAGACGGACGAGCGACCTGGCCGCCCTTGATTGAATCATCGAATCATAGTCCACCCTGCGCCTGATCAATGGCCATCGGCCTCAAGATAGTCAAAGGATAACCTGCACTACCGTCAGGATGGCACAAGACAGAGCCTCCGGCAGCACACACAGCCACACGAACGATGACTCAGGGACCCATGAATCATCCCGCAAATATATAAAACCAGATAAGTTACCATCTGTAAACTAAAAACAAAAAATGATTTTGCGAACTGCAAACAACAGAGAAAAAAGAGATGGCGAATTAATCTTTCTTCAGGCATGGGTGCTTTGGCAGAGGCTTACCTTTCCTTTTTTGTGCTTTTTTTTATAACACCTTTTTTGTGCTTTAGATCACCAGCAGCTTAGGGTTGTTCATCAGCACCCTATGTGCTAGCCGATTGCTCATCTGGAAGAGAATCATGGATTACTTAGCACACGACTGTAAAACAAAAGGATTGTTATGTACCTTCACGGCGTGAGCCTGCCGCGGATTAAGATTCGGGGATGACGCAAACCAAACGCTGCACTCGAGATTGCGAAACGACTATCAACTAGACGATTCCTGCCAACTCTACCTGCCGTTCACATGTGCAAAGAAGCATTATTGATACCTTATCAAACGCTTAGATGTAAAAACAGAACATTGTTGCGTACCTTGCACGGGTGAGGCTACCTCCATTCAGGATCGGAGGACAATGCAACCGGACGATGCCGTCTAAACGGCCAAAACGAGCTGCTCCGACGGTGCTAAACCTGGAACGGGAGCTGCAGCTGCCCCAATCACATGGAGGAAATTGTAGGAGCAAATTATGGTGGTATGAATAGAATTTAATGATTCTTTTCTCCAGGGACCAATAAAAGTCCATAAACGCGTGGGAGTCTGACGAATATTTTATGGGAAACATAATGAATGGGTCCTGTTTTTTTTTTCTACTCGGTTTCTTTTATGGCTGGTTTTCTGGAAAGCGGGGTGCGGCCTGGCTTTCCTTTTTATTTAGTCAGGTTGGATGGGGCGTGACATGGCAGGTGACTAGACTGGGTGTGGAATAATATATCACACCCAGGGTGTGATATAGTACAGCTATATATATATATATATATATATATACATGTGCATGTAATTTATTCAAACTTGTAAAAGCCAAGCTAAAAAAAACACCTCCCCTTTGGTTGGACTATTGGTTTTTTCTAAAAAAACCAAAACTAGAAGAAGCACAACCAAACATAATCGTCTGCTTGGTCCGGAGTCCGGAGATGGACACAAAAGTGTATGTGTATCTTACGAGATTTTTGCTATTTTGCCCAACAATTCGGTGAGCTTCAATAGAATGCCCATCTGCCCATTAAAATGTCCACGAAATAGATACACCAACCGATAAAATGCCCATAACGTCTTTTTTGGACGAAATTGCCCCCACCTGTTCTTCCTCCTCACACCATCCATGGCTGCCCTTGCATCCCTCTCTCCTCCTTGCTGCCCCCTTCTTCCTCCAAGCTAGGCACAGCCTTGCGTGAGCCGCGCGTAGGCGCGCCGCATTGCCCCACCACCCGGTCCGCGCCCGCAAGTTCGCGACCGACCGACCGTCGCACCCGACACATGCCCCCCGCTCGCCTTGACCTGCCATGCGTCGCCTCACGCCACGCCGCCGCGCTTCCTCACGTGGCTCCGCGCGAGCCTTAAGGTGTGTTTGGTAGAGCTTATGCTTATGAAGCTTATTCTTTATGATTCGGTTTATCCGTCAAAACCGCTTATGTAGCTTATCTATCTTATTGTTGCATAAGCGATCAAACCGTTTGGCAAAATAGTTTATGAAAACGGCTTATGAGGTGAAATAAGTGCATAAGCTGGAAAAGCAAGGTTTTGGTTGCTTTGCCTCTCTAGTACAAATGGAAAAGCTGTTTATGGTTTGATTGGTAATAAGTCTGTTTATGGCTTCAACATGTTTGGTACAGCTTATGGCTTATAACAAGCATAAGCTGCTTCATAAGCTGATCCATAAGTCTGTACCAAACACACCCTTAGGGCCGGTACAACACTACATGTCGGCAGTCTCATAGCCCGTCTCATACAATGCCACGTAAGATTTTTGATGATGTGGAAGAGAGAGGGAGGTGAGAGGAAGAGGTGGTTGTTTGGCGAAGCAACCACCTCATGCGCTAGAATTTAGAAGTATGAGACGGCTTACACACCATTATATAAGTGGTAGTTGCCATGCAACTCATAAATATTCCCTTTCTCATCCACAAATTTAGAAAATATTAATTTCTACAAGCCAACTAAAACAATCACCCATTATACAAATAATTAGACCATCTCGAGATTAGTGTCATGCATGAAGTGCACTATTGCCCTTAGTGCTGCTCGCCTCGCCCGTCCTTACGCGACCATACGCGCCTTAGAGCGTTCCCAATGGTTGCTTCTTAGCTAACTCTTAGAATTGTTTATTGAAGAAAAAGAAGAGAGAGAAGACAGCTAACTCTTCCTCAAAAGGTAGCCTCTAAAAAAAAGAGACTTAAATATAGAACTCACTCCTTTTCAATTCTTTCTTAGGGCATCTCCAAGATGGCGGTTGTCTCGTGAGTTTTGGGAGTCTGCGCGCAGAGACAGCTAAACAGATCAGCTTGTACAACCCACAGACAGTGCCCTGTCTCAGTATAGCTGTTTAATGATTTGCATGCAGGTTAGGATCAATGATGAACAACATTTGTGTGCACCATTGTGTTGCTATAGAAACTCATGAATAATTCATACATTTAGAACTATAGTAATATTTCTACTCTTTCATAAATTAGCAATATATTCATATAGCAAATAGTATCACGAGAGTACATTTAATTGAGTCCTTCACACGACAATGTAAAAGAAATTTAGTGTAACTCTAGTTACATGCTTCAACAAATAACTTGCTCTCCAATCTGTCCATGTGAAACTTCTATTTGCAACAAATAACTCTAGTCATCAGGACAGCTAAAACTTCTATTTGCAACTTTAGGTCACTTGCTAACAAACAATCCTGAGCAATTCACTTCGAGGCACAGGTCACATGTGAAAAGGACTAAAGAAGGATACTGATGCACTTGGATACAGTAATCTTGATCCAAGGCTTATTACATTTCTCGCTCAGCTCTGATGGCAAAATACTACATTTGTTTATGCCACAGTTTTAGAAGCGACACAGAGACATGCTAATGAGATGAAGGAATCCGATGTGAGAGGTTGTTAGAGTAAGCTCACAAAGAAAATTCAGTCCGCCCACTTATTGAACTGAATTGTACTGAAACTAGCAAACGCATGGCTGGGTCGGCGGGCTAGGCAAACTAGCAAACACATGGCGTGCTTCGGCGTCGACGCCGCCGGCGTTGAGGTAAAGCCTGCCCAACGGCACCGGCATGCTCCGCGACAGCATCCCGCACCAAAAATTAAGAGACCGAGAACTCCAAGAACTGCAGGAAATCAAGGATCAATCTTACCATTCTCTTGGATCAGAATTTGGACTCTGCATCCACGGCCACGACACTGGGCTGTCGGAGAAGGTCACGCCGCCGGTGGACCTTGGGTTCGCCGCGAAGCTAGGGCTGCTGACGGGAGATGGCGCGGCGGCGAAGGTTGGCACGCCAGCGGATCTTGGGGCGGAGGCACTAATTGGACCTTGACTGCACGACGACGTGCCACCGCCGACGAGTAGCTCTTCGGTGCCAGCTCCTCCCTTGTTGCCTCGCGCCGCGCCGCGGCGGCGTTGCGCCCTTGGCCCCCGCACCGTCGTGGCGCCCTTGCCCCCTGCGCCGCCGTGGCGCCCTTGACGCCTCGCGCCGACGTCATCGTTGCCGCGTCTTCAACCTCGCTCCCCATCTGGCGTCTCCGATTTGGGTGGATGCGAAGATGCGGTGGGTGGATGTGGGGAGAAATGGCACGCGGTCGTGGGAGATTTTGCGCCAAAGCCGGATTGACGCGTCAAAAGAACAACCAGCCGCACCAAATCCTGAGCGCCGTCGCTGAATTTCTCTCCCTTACAACGCACGCTTCGCCTCGTCTCCTGCCTGGGAGCACGAGCCCGTGTCGTCGCTGAACGAGACGACGGCTCGGCCGTCTCCAGGGCGAGCAGGGGTGTTTTTGCAAAATTTCCCTCACATAGACGGCTCAATTAATAGCGTTGGAGATGCCCTAAGGGCATGTACAACCCACGAGACGAGTCGTGTCTCTAATAACCTCGAAGTTATCATGCAGACAAGTATAAAGACAGATTGTACAACCCACGGACGGAGGGCTCGTCTATAAGTCTGTTTAAATGTTTTGCATGTAGCTAGGATCAACTAGAAACATATTCGTGTATACCATTATGTGGCTATTTGATAGAATATTATGAAGCAAGAATAAGAGTAACATGATTTCAATAATTTTTGGAAACCATAAATAGAAATAATTATATTATATATATATAATTAGATCCTTCTTGATTTCAATAATTTTTAAAAACCATAAATAGATACAATGGCTCTTGTCTATTTTTTGTCGATGACGCCGAGTTTCGGTTCTCCATCCTTGCCGGCCAGACATCTCCTCTTCTAGCATTTCTTCGAACATCTCATCCTCTCGCTATCATGTCTTCTACGGTGAACACCTCGGTAGGATCAAAGGCTTCATGCTCTGCTAGCATATCATCGAGTACATCTACGAGCTCCATGCGAAACAAATGAGAGTACAATGATCTCGCCGCACACCCACCCCGATTTTATAGAGAAAAAAATGATCGTACACTTCACATTCACACCTTTCAGCTGCACCCACATTCACATTCATTTTCAGTTCACATTGACGTAATGAAGCTAAAAAAAACAGTTCACATTGACGTCGGGCAAGGACGAGCAAGTGAAACTTATCCGAGCAAGAATATCATTGTGCTCGGTGCTTCCCAATGTCCTCATCCCTCATCTCTCCCGTCTCTCTCATGGCCGCTTCCACGAAGTTGCAGCGGCGGGCACGAGCGCGGACAAGGGCACAGCGCGGTGCGGCAGCGCAAGGCCGTGAGCGCGAGCGGCTGCTAGCGCGGCGGCCGCAAGCGCGGCGTCGCGGGTGGCGTGATGCGGCGCGAGCGGCGGCGGCGAGCATAGGCGTTTGCGAACGCGTGAGCACGGGAGCACCTCGCCGATGGCCGCGTCCGTGCACCGGAGCAAGGGCCACGCCCCAACTCGCCGAGCTCGTACCACCGGAGGAGCTCCTCGGCGGTGGCCTCCGGAGCGAGGCCCTTGGTCGGCACCTTCACGAGGGGCACGCGTGGCCGTCGGAGCGCCCACCTCCTCTTCCTCCGGTGCTCGCCATTCGTCGCTGCTCTTGCTTGGGGAACCGCGCGCGGAGCGGCACAAACAATTTCGTGTTAGTTTGAGCCGGCGCGCAAGAGTTTGTTGCGACGAGATCCAGCGAGCCTCGACGACGAAGCGTACAACGAGCGTTGAGTCGTCGATTTGTTATCGGGCAACGAGCCTTTGCCGTCGTCTCACGAAGCGACGACGGTGCCGTCGTCTCACGAAACCGGGGTGTTTTGTGCAAAAACTGCATCACACGGACGGCTTGAGGACGCCCGTTGTACATGCCCTAAGAGGTAGCTGCTGCCTCTTAACTGTCTCTACCAGCTGCCCACGCCGCCCTGTTTCACGTGGTCCCGCGCACGCCCTACCTCTCGTGGCCCCACGCGCACCCCACTGGCATACGAGCTTCGCCGCTACCCACCTCGCCCTGCTCGCGTGGCCTGGTGCATGCCTCGTCACAGCTCCTTTGACAGGGGTATTTTTGTAAAATAAAAACGTTATGGTATTTTAACGGTTGGTGCATCCATTTTATGGGTATTTTAACAAAGTGCAATGGTAGATGGGCGTTCTACCGAAGCCCATCCGGTTGTTCTCCCGATTGTCTTAGCCCTTCGTCACAAAACAACAGCAGAAAAACAAGAGAAAAGACTAAACCCTTCCCTAACCCCCACCATGGCTACGCCTCCGGCGGCGGCGCTGCCGCCGGTGAGGCTCCGGTTGATATTCGATAGCAGCCGCCTCCTGCGGCGGGCACAGAGAGACGACGTTCTCCGGCGCTGCTGGCTCCTCCTCCGCCCAGAGCTCGCCACCATCGCGAACCTAGCTGCCCATATCGCCGACCGCTTCCGTCTCGGTCGGTCCTGCCCGCGCGGCGTTGTCCTCTCGGTAGGATCCGTGGCATCCTCCGGCCTGATTCCTCTCCTTCGAGTCGTTTCCCTTCCCCTGTAGCGTTCTTTTCCCCCGGTCTGGTTGGTGTGGATTTTCAATCTAATGGCTTCACACACCAATGCTTGATGATGGTTTGCACATGAATATTGATGCTTCGTGATTTTTATTATTTTATTTTTTCATATATCGCCTCATGTCAGAGCTTTCAGTAATGGATGAATTGGTCTGCTTTGTACAGATGGATGGGTTTACCTTGCCACCATTTGAGTCCACTAACATCTTCAGGGACAGTGATGTCGTAAGGTAAATGTTTTGACCTAAACTGTTCTTTGAATATCTGACATACACTTAAGTTTTCAACTGTATGGTTTCCTGTAATGCTGACTGATGAAGTGTTTGGTGATTGATGATTTTGTTTCTGTCCAGATTTTCAGTCACCCTGGTGAAATAGTACGACATTTTTGCATAACCTTTTCTATGACATAACTTGTTGTCATAACTTTTTCTCTGACACTTCTATTCTTCTGCATGAGCAACCAAACAGATATCTTCTATAATCAATCACTTCGTTCCCCAGTTATTTCCTTTGAAGACAAATAGTGTTGTTGCATTAGAAACTTCAGATAATGGATAGTGATAAAGTAGAGCTCAATTATCAATTTGTGTTGGTGAATTTGAAGTTGTCATACACATACTGACAATCTAGTGAAAAAGTTGCAACTTGGATTCTTTTTAATGCTGAATACATCTAGTCTGCTAGCAGAAAGCCCCTGTACATTTATTTCGCTAAAAATATCAAGCCACTTCTGTTTTTAAAAGGCAATCTCTACCCATTTTTTCCCATCTTACAGGGTGAAACAAAAATCTTGCAAAAACATGATAAAACATGATGATGTAAACTGTGTTCAAGATCCCATGGTTGTCGAGGAGCAACCACTTCCAACAGACGATAAAATCCTTGCAATTGAGTATAGAACGGATGTCAACAAGCACCAAGAAGATCAAAGTGGTCATCACGAAATTGCAACTATTACCCACAACATAGAAAGTGTTGATACAAGTTCGAAAAGGAAATTTCAAGATGGTGATGCAGGAATACCTGAGAGATCAAGGTATTCTTTCTATTGCTCTTGTGACTTTTGTCCTTGTGCAAACTGCATAACATCACTTCTGTAGGATGCGTTCTTGTTCTTTTTTGCAAGGACTTTATCTGATTCTTAAAAACTAAATTACCAGCTTTTTTTGACCTGATTGCCTGCTAGAACCGCAAAATTACTAATGTTGCAAGTCTTTATGTAAGAGGGAAATGATGTTGTGCAATCAAATGACCAATGAGACATGATTGCAGGAAAAAGAAGCTCAAGGTTGTGGACCAAGAAAAGGCCATAGGTTTTAGCAAGGAGGATAATATTCACCAATACAAGGATCAGATTGGGTCCCAAAATTTTATTTCTTCACCAACTGATATTACAGAAAAAGTAAACCCACAGGCTGAAACTACTGGTGTCTTGGAGGGAAGACAAAAGATCGAGGGGTATGATTTCAAGTCCTATACCTGAGACCATATTTTGTTGTTTTTTTTTTTTGCATATAACTAGGACACATGGTAGGAGGTGCAAATCAAACACATATTGAGATCTTTAGTCAGATTAACAATAATGGGTTGTATTGTTTCACTTTACTGATTTAAAATTGTTAGAAATAGTAATGATATAGCACTAAACCCTCTAGCAATGCATTATTATAAGTTGGATATAGTTTTGATATTTCTATTCGAACACTTCAAATTGTCCAGCAGTGGGCAAAGCTAATACCTCTCACCTTTATTGCTGACAAGTTTTTGTTGGTTTCCTTTCTTTTTATAAGTGCTCCATGTATTATTTAAATCTTATAGATGGTTTACAAGATAGAATGCATGGTTTCCGTTGAATTAAAGATGTATGGTTTTTGATATCTTTAACGTTCATGTGCATGGCAGGAGTGTTCCTGATTATTTGACATTTCCAAAGTATAAATATTTTTCAGAATTGATAGTGAATAAATTTACTGATAACTAATGTTTCTTTCAAAACTCGAGAAAATTTTAGGTCTCCATCTTAAGAAATTTAAAAAATGAATAAAATTTTATTATTAGGAATTTCATGAAAGCTTTTGAGACTTTGAGATAATTAATATTTTGTCTTAAATATTAGGGGCAATTGCATAACTGATCCTGTTTCAGAGTCTAATTGCATATTTGGCCCCGTTTTTCGTGTTTTGCATATTTGATCCCTTTTTTCTTGAATCTGAAAACGGGGTCATATATGCAAAACGCGAAAAACGGGGCCAAACGAGCAATTGTACTCCAAAAGAGGGTCAGTTATGCAATTGCCCTCTATTATTAATTCACTGTCACTGCTAATATTTGGAAGTTGCAAGCATCACAGTTTTTTTTTATTATTTATTTTTTTTAACTTTCTGTACAAGTCCCTGTTTGTCTAGTTACATTTCTACAGAGATTTGATGTCGGAACTTTGTCAGGAACCAGCAAACTGAGTTGAATTGTGAGACTCAGGTGGCAGACTGTAATGCTCAAAGTGATAAAAAGGTTTGCATTAGTCACAATACTATCATTTGATATTTCATGTGTTTCACATTGTTTTTTGGATAAAATCTATTTTCCTCCCGTGAAGTATGACCTTACTGCCCATAAGGCCCATCTGACTGCCCATGACATGCAATCTCTATCTGATGAGGGCTCACTCTGTTTTTGTATTCGGACCAAATGCCCCATTGCTCAGCTCCGTCTTCCTCTTCCCTCGGCAAATACCAAGTTCCACTTCGAAAGCTGTGATGATTTTGGATTCAGGTTGAACACAATCAACGCACATGGACGCATAGCTAATGTATGATTCAAACGTTACCGTCATTATGAGCATCTCATATAGCCTTGCTAACCATAGGCATCCGATAACAAACTTGTGTTTGCCACCACCAATCATCAAAATTATCATCATCAACTTTTGGTGGAGAAAGCTTGTAGTACAACCTGTGGCAAGAGGTGATACCACAAGTGACGTGCAAAGACGCATATGAACAGCAAATAGTTAATAGTTTCCTTTCCTTGATCACACAAAGGGGCATCTCTCTGCGTGTTCCAAACCACGTCTCACTAAGCGATCTGGTGCTCCAAACCACGTCTCACTGAGCGATCAGCGATCCGATACCTATCGGCCTAATTGCGTGGAAACGATAAAGAGACCCTGATATGCTGGTTTGACATAGTATTGTCTGGAGTTTGAGAGCCTCCAAACATGGTCATTCTCCACCTCAGGTTGCAGCTCAAAATGAATTAGAATATCCCACAGTCTTATATAATCCACAATGACCTCGACTGAAAGCCCTCGTTGAATATCTGATTTTTTTATGCAATCCTTTGCACGAATTAGCTTCTTTTGTTTGTTACATAAATTAAAAAGTTCTCCATCCATATAATGCAATGATTACTAGTTCGAAATATTTTTATTTCAGTTGACACAGTCTCTTTGCCTCATCTTTTCCTGCCAGCTGGAGAGTCGAAGTGCTCGTCGCAAGAAAGTCAAAAGGCGACTTAAGCAGGATGCCAAAGCTCAGTTGGAAAAGGTGTTATAATAATAATTAATGATTTTATATTTTCCTTTCTTTTTTTGTTGTAATCCTTTATTTGTGAATTCCTGAAACATTGACATGCTAGTTCCTTCAATTCCTAGTCCCCATAGGAATTCTCTCAATGTAAGTTTACATTGCACATAGGTTTTAAGGCATAAATTAAATTGAGGCTGGAATAAGTTTACATTGCACATAGGTTTTGTGTAGTGCTATTAGGATGTCTAGCACTTCCTATATTCACGAATATTCCTCACTGGGTAGATTGGCGACGCTTCATACTGAATTGCCTCTTTACTCGTGGCATACATATCATACCTTCATTTATTAGGATACTCGTATTTTGAATGTCATTGTCGGTGTATGAATACCAACAAATGGGGGTCAGCCGGACCGCCCTTTGTGAGAGGATCGGGAGCCACGGATCAAGGAACTATCCCAAGAACAAACACACATTACACACGATTTTACCTAGGTTTGGGCTACCGTGAGGTGTAATACCCTACGTCTTGCTTGTCCGGTGTGTTATTGAGCTTGAAGGTGTTACAATGGTGTTCTTGAGTTTCTAGGGTTGGGAGAGTCTATCCATCACATGGCTAGGGCTCCCCATTTTATAGTCTCAAGAGGGGCACACTACAGCTGCCAAGAGCCTAAATGTCCGAATCCTTTGGCCAATATGCGAATTGAAGGTCGTGATGCTCGAGACGGGCGCCGCATGGCTTGTCCAATGGGAGGGGGACATGTCGGAACTTGTCGTACAAGCCCCCTCCTCCCGTCGCTCTGTTGGGGCAGGGCGTAATTGCCTTCGCCCGTTACGCCGTTTCCCCAAGCGCTCCTGCCCGAGGCCGGTTCGTGGCTGCCCCTCGTGGGGGCGCCATGCGTCCCGTGCGGGAACCAAGGGGAGGAAGTTAAACCTCCCAACCACTCGCGGGGGTCCCACGGTCACGTCCTTGCCCGCGCGGGCGTGCTAGGGTTTCAGGGCGTTCCGCCCTGCCCACGGGCAGTGGCTTCTCTCGCATGCCCCGTCCTAGCCGGCCGCGTTGGGCCCTCAGGCGACAAGGCCTACTGGGGATGGGCCGGCTGGCACGGTCCAGAGGTTGTAATGGGAATCCCCATTCCTAGCACATCGACAGTCATGCTTGCAGGCAGAGGCGAAGCTTAAACAAAAATGGCGAGGGAGGGGTCTTCAGTAATTTGATCTTTAATGGTGTGAACAGTAGCTACACTTACTATTTATTTATTATTTGTGTTTTGGTGATGGCAGGGGGACCATGGCTACCCTTGGCTATCACTAGTGCCTGCAGTGAATAAGTTGTATTAGTGATGCTTTAAAGATGGAGTGGATTATAATTTGTTTAGGAGAAAAAATTCACGGGAAACATGATGACATGTTGTGAGAAGAACTGGTGGCCAGGTTCAAGGAGTCTCCACCAGAGTCCATAAAAAAGGGCATACCTAGTGCCGTAGGCTCCGCACTACGCGGGGTCTGGGGAAGGGTGTCAGCATACAGCCTTAACATTATAATCCACTGTAAAATTATGATTTATGTTGTGTTAATAAATTATATTAATCTGTAATGAATATCTCCACAGAGTATTCAAGGCGAGTCTCAAACAGCTGCTGATTGTCCATCGTCAAGCAATAAAGATGGTTTTTCTTTTCAACCAGGCAATCAGAACGACTTTTCTTGCCCACTAGGCAATCAAAATAAATCTCATGCCCCAATTTCAGGCCATAAAACAGATGAGGAATCTGATTCATCAGAAGATATTGTTCCTGTTGTAGTTCGTCCTGGTCACATTCGTTTTGAGCGAGCAGGTATGGTTCAGCCATGAATTTAGTATCATGTAAGCACTCTTGTACTACACGTGCCATTATTAGAACTTGAAGCCAATAACCTATTAGAACTTGGCGTTGAGTGTTGTATTTAAGTCAACTTAATTCAATCCTTTTTTTAGGTGCAGAACAGGAGAAGTCACCAGCAAATGAAACACAGGTTTCTTTTTTGTTGTTTCCATCTATTCTATCTTCTGTTTTAGGATCACCTCTCCTCTATTTCTTTATGAACTTTTGAGGCCACTGAATATAATAATAAAACTTTTATATTATCACATACCGCAAATGCATCTTATGATCATAACAAAATAACAACAAAGCCTTTTGACAACTCTTCTCCTTTACCCAGGCTTGGGACCAGCTGCAAGACAGAGTTTGCATTTGTCATATAAAAATATAAAACAAAAAATTTTACATTTATAAGAGCATAACCTGTTCTTAATTGTCCATATAGAGCATATTGTAAATTGGGATTTTCAGCTTTATATTTTTATTTATTGACATTCCTGTTAGATTATTGGTGCCATATAAGATTTTCAAGATTTTTATTTATTAACCTTGGTGAGATTGTTAGGACACCTAGGTTGTGATCAAGTGAATGATGTAGTAATCGAAGTACCTATCTAAAAATATATATTTCATTAAGGCACATTCCTATACCTTTATCTTGGTGGAAGAAACAATGAGAAATTCTCAAGAGAAAAAATTGAATGCTTGTTGCTTTCTTTGTACACACCTTTCTTCTATTAATGTAATGATACGCAGCTCTCATGCGTGTTCGAGAAAATAAATGCTTTGATTTGTTTTATTCTTTCATTGGTGTTTGTTGCTGTTTGGTCCCAGGGCACATTCCAATGGAGTGTCGCAATGAGCAAAAAGAAGGGTCAGAAGTGGGGAATGAATAACTCAAAGAAAAAAATGCTGATAGCAACTATGATGCAAGAATAAATGGAAGTAACACTGAAGTTAGTCATCATGTGGTGGACAGTAAGATTAAAAATGGTTCTTTTGGTGTGGCTGATCCGGAGGTTGGGGAAGGTAGTATCAATAACTCCGCAAGCATGAACACTTTTGCTGGTGAAGAAAAATCTAGTGGCGGGCCTTTGGGTTTTGATAGTTTGTACCCCCTAACACGACTTCCAAAGGTATTACCTCTATTCAAACTGTGGGGGACATTTTTACTAATTACATCTCATGTCAGCAATTGAATATGATAACGATCTGTTAATTTATAATCTACACTGTCAATGCTGCATCCTGAAAAATATGAATAAATATGAGCTTGGATAAAACACCTAGGGGGACGGAATCAAAACTAGGAGTAGCTATAGGTGGCTCCTAATTGGCTGTCTAGACTTGTGCTTCAAGTGGGGAGGTTTGGTGCTCAATAAATGCCTAGGATAACAGTGATGGCAACCTCTTTCCGTCCAATATATTGTCATGTGGGTCAATTTACCTGCCATACTTTTTTTATCGAATACGCAGAAGAGCTGCGTATCTTTGTATTAGAAGAGAAAAAGGTTTCAGGTTTAAAAAAAGAAGAGAAAAAGTTCTGTCCCATACAAAACACGCCACCTCACTCCGGACCAGACTGTGAGAGGCTGTATGCAAAAACATCAAACTCTTGTACTTCTAAAGAAACACACCCAAGACCCGACCTCAGCAACACACACACACTTCCAGGATCAACCCAGTCCGAGTGCACGACCAGGCTCAAGGGCTGCAAGGCCCCGAGCACCTGCCAAGCTCCACAAATGATGTTCGTCTCTGAAGTCCTGGAGAAGCCTATTCATGCAAGGATTAGCTCCCTCAAAGACACAGGCATTTCTGTGTTTCCAAATGAGCCATGATCCCATTGTAACCATTGTATTAAAACCTTTCCGCTTCTCCTTAGGAACTCTGCTCTTGCTTTTTCTCCACCAGCCCATGAAGAACTTCTCATTCTGATCAGTAGGGATGGCAACGGGCGGGTTCGGGGCGGGTGGAGCAAAAGCCCGCCCGCGAACAAATTTGTTGCGGGTGAGAATCTGCTCCACCTGCCCGCTAACAAATTTGTTGCGGGTGAGAATCTGCACCCGCACCCGCACCCACGGGTGAGAATCCACACCCGCGCCCGCGCCCGCCGGGTTGCAGGTGGGTGGCTTAAGAATGTTGAACCAAAACTATCTTGCGAACACACAAGTCGTGAGGAGATGTTGAATGTCCTCACTCTCTTGATCACACAGCAAACATTGCTCTGCATGCGGTAGACCGCGCTTTCCGAGTTGGTCAGCTGTCCAACATCGGTTGCGTTCCACAAGCCATAGGAAGATTCTGCATTTTGCTGGCGCCCACGACTTCCAGATCAACCTCCAAGGCTCAAACGTGACTTATCCATTGAAATAAACCTTGTCAGCCGACTTAGAGGTGTACTGACCCGAGCACTCTAATCGCCAAATATGCGTATCTTCCTTCTGGGAAAGAATTGGGTGACTGATCGAGCGGATTGAGGATCTTGCCGCCAGCCGCGTGTGAGAATCGGGGGATCAATGTGTGGCAGTAGGTGCAACGATGGAGACACCCTGCAACCTTTTGCGCAGCTGATTGGATGGCCATGGTCTTTGATCTGGGTCTCCCTTCCACTTGGTGCTGGTGGTGATCTGAAGGAGCTTGGGCAACTGTAACCACCTTGTCATGTTCCTGGTGCAGGTCAAACTCTTCGCTTGCCTTCTTTTTCGCTAGACAGGCAAAGATCTTGAAACGTCCTGCAAGATCAGCGAGTTGCACCGCAATTTCTACAAGTTGCTCGGCAGCGTTCTCCATGGATCAAAACCAAAGCTTGCTGATACCAAATATCACAAACAGAACTAGATGGTCCTGGACCCAAGCGGCGCGGCCTTGCTGACGGTGTCGGTCGCACTACAAGGACATGAATAGGAGAGTTACAAACTCTTAATCTATTTCTCGCTTGATTCTGAACTGGCCGTGACCTCTCCTCAATATATAGGAGCCGACATATTACACGTGATAGACTCTAACTATATCTCTAACTATTATTTCCTAAATTAACTGAAACCCTAATTCCAAACCAGCTGGACTCACAGATTGGGCCTGGTTAGGCCCATGACAGCTCTCTATCCACTCCAGCAGATGATGTGGCTCTTCATCTTAGGCACCAACAAGCCCCTGACAGGCTACTCCGATCCTGCATGTCCTGCCAATGCAACCACCACGTGGCCTGAGATTCCACCAAATATTGATAGTTGGGGCCATACTCCAGCTGTCTGCGTCTCTTGCAGTTTCGGGAGACTATTTCGTACACTCTGTTTTTGGTAGATTCAACTGCGGTTCAGCAGGCGTATTTATGCAAAACGATGGTGTTCATGACAAGCTTACACATACTTGCTGCTCGTGGCCTGCTCCATGATGGTCCACAGATATGTTGCATCATTTGCATGAATTTTAGTGGGGAGAATCCACCAATGCAACATGTGCTGCTCCCTTCTCCGAAGCATTTACAATCGGATAATGTCCAGTCTTCACAGTCTTGTATGGCAGCATCAATTGTCAATGTCGTTTACATCTGCTCTTCTAATGGATACTTCTCCTTCCTCGGCAATTTCTGCAACAATGATGGTAGTCACATCCTGATGAACATCAAGCAGCAACACCGCATCTATCATGTGAAGAGCTACCGTCTGATCGGAGTGGCTGCACGGTGCTGGTCTTCATCAATCCGAAGTGCAAAAACGATCCGGTACTTCTTGATAGTAACAATCATAATCCAACTGCAATTACTGAAGCTTTGGTGTTCAAGTTAGAAGAAGGGCAGTTATCCTTGCTGCAGCAGGAATGCACTACCAGCAACGCCATCAGCATTCAGAATGCTGCTGTTCTCGTTGTTAATCTTCTCCTGCTGATCATACTATATGACATTCATGGCGTCCACCTTGAGAAGCAGCATCATGGCTACAGTCAGCTGACAGCTCGAGGACGAGCTGTCTCGCTACGAGGGTGAAGTGTTATGGGCCTTGGGCCCATTGGATGGCACATGCTAGGCAGGGGACTACGTGAAGATTATATTAGGAAACACCCCTGTCAATCGGTTGTTTAGCTATCAGTTGGAGATAAGATAATTAGAAGATTACTTACTGTTGGGGAAATCGGTGTCCCTAAACTAACACTGACTTCGTAGAAATGGTATCAAACTGGTGTGATACCACTTCTTCTATGGACCCAAACCCAACCTTCTAACTATATCGAGGAGACCTTCATCTTACTCTACTAACTTGGGAGACCAACTCTCTACAAAAGAGCTTAGCCTTTATTCATAACATACACTTGACACAAGACATAACATTCTTCGTGGCTACACACCACTACTATCAATCTAGGACTCACCATAACACTCCTAGACTCTAAGACACATCATGGCAACCCTTCAGCTATGGTACCATCTATGACTATGGCATGGTATGGTGGAGGAGGGGAGGCACCCCTATTTATACTTGTACATAGTCTCTAGGATGTTGCCACATGGCAACATTCCACACTCTTCTATCAAAAATATCTAGCTCTAGAATATTCTCATCCTTATCCTAATATCTAGATATTTCTTCTCATACATAAATATCTAGTTTGTACACTATTCTTTACTTTGCCATGAAGAAATAATTCTAGCCTCTTCTATGGCAAATATCTTCTTTCCTATGTTTTCTCAAATATTCTAGAATCTTCCAAGTATGCATTGTCATAACTCAACACTTACCCATCAAGTTAGTTAGAGTTCGAGATTGGTACGATTGTAAATCAGCTGGCTATTTAAGCCTGGCACATGGATCAGCTTAGGCAAGCAAGAAATAGATTGTAAAATACTTCTCAGAGGCTCTTCTGAGGGCGAGTTAGTCGATCTATCTTGCCAATTATCTTTCCCCTAATTCCAGCTATAACAATCGAAGACTTGTAAGTTGCGATTGATAAACACAGGTTATGGATTCAAATGGCATTTGCTGAAAAAAGAAAATGAACTATCTGTTCTTTTGCTAGAATTTGTATTAGTTTTTTTTTGCTAGTTTTGCCTAAAAAAGTTAGTTGGTACAGGACTGCTGCAGTGGTTAATGCAATCTCTTGTAATGTAATTGAGGGTCAAATAAGAGAGATTTTCTATTTGGATGGTATCTAACTAGAGTTTGTATTTTGTGTGATTATGTCCAGTAGCCCTTGACAAACTAAGCTGAAAGTGCTAATATACAGCTTTTGTCTGGTTAGAAGGTCACTAGGAGCCGGCAGCAGTGCAGGCCTGGTTCAATAGTAAATTGTCTGTCACGATCAAATTTTATGATCTGTTATATCTACCCTAGGTAAGGTTGCTTTTTTATGAGTAAAAGTCTTCACCTTTTCAGACCAACGGAACATTTCTTGAGGTAATTGTATTCAAGCATTAATGAGAGAAAAAACAATGGGATATCGTTACAGATCACTCCCATGTTTTGACCTTTTGCATAGTTGGATCGATATGTAGTTGGCAAGCATACTAACCTTGCTTCATGTTATTTTTGTAGCTCTTTTCTTGCTCAAGATTTTCTTCTGTACCTTGCAGGAGGGTGATCTGATTGCCTATCGATTGGTTGAGCTGTCTTCATCATGGTGTCCAGAGCTTTCTTCATACCGTGTATGACAATTTCTAGCAGCAATGGCATCCATATACACTTTTGTGTATTTGTTCTGGTGAAATGAAAGCAATACTATCAAATTGATATAAGTAGTTTCTGTATGCTAATGAAGCATGAAAAACAGATATTTCAGTCAGTAGCAGCATAGAGTTTGAGCAAAAACTAAGATGCATTCCCCTGTTTTTGTTTCAGGTCGGTAAAGTTCTGATATATGATCCCATATCTTTGAGAATCATCCTCTTACCTGTTCCAGAGTATCCAATCGTCAGCGAGGAAAGAAAAACTGAGGACGAATCAGATATGCTTATGGACATGTCACCTTACAAGGAAGATGGCTCCTTGGAGGTAATCAATGCTTTTCCATTTTCTAACATCACTAATAGTCAAACCTGGTACGCATCATGCTTAGTATGTTCTGCAGATCGAGTACTCTTCCCTTCTTGATGTAAGGCTACTGAAGAGTAATGATTCAGCACCAGTGGCTGTTAGTTCTCCCTTCGCAGAAAAGGGCAAGAAAGATACATCATTGGCTGGAACGCCAAACACCAAAGACAAAAGCAATGGTAACATTGAGAGTCAGAAAGTTCTCTTTGGGCAAAATAATACTAGATCTTCGGAGGCTGCACCAGGTACCAACATTTCCACTTTAAATATTTGCTTTCCGTAAAGAACATTCTTGGTTATATGGTAATTGAGAAACATCATATTTTGCAGAAAAGAACCAGAAAGCATTTTGGGAAGAAACTGGTGAGGTACCAAATGACAAGTCGGATGTTCAGGAAAATGGATGGGGAAATTGGACACCAAATGCTAGCACATCTGCCTGGTCACTAAGAGCGCTAAGAAGCAGTGCCATTGGTCCAACAATAGCAATATTGAGAGGGAAAAACAACCAGAGGGGTAAACCTTCAAATCGGAAGTATGGGAAGTGATGACTGATTGCTGTATGGATAATTATGTAGCTGCAAGTTGATCTTTTTTTTTTGGAAAAGATTGAGCTGAGTCACTTGATCTGATGTAAATTTTTGAAGAGGAAACTGGCGAAGTTTTATTTTAAAATAATCATTTTTAATCTAAAATTTAAAAAAAAACTATCCAAAACTAAATTTTCAGGATCTAGACGTTTTTGTCACGCCATGTAATCTGGCGTGATTACTGAATGAATCACGTCAGATGACATGGCGTGATTATTGTCACGTCAGCGTCGTCAGCCATGTTGGATTTTTGGGTAGATCGAGGTTGACCCCAATCACGCCATACTTGATTGGCGTGATTGATAGTCCAATCACGCCAAATAGTCGGGCGTGACGGGAACTTAGTAATTTTTAATGTCGCGAACGGGAACATTGATGTCGCGAACGGAACAAAGAACAATTGAATCACGCCAAATAAGATGGCGTGATTGATAAAGTAATCACGCCATATGAGTTGGCGTGATTCTCTCTTTCTCAGCTAGATGTCACTTTCGATTGATGTCATGTGACATCATCAAGGTAATATTTTTAAAAAATTCTATAAACTCTACATACAATGATCCGATTTGAATTCCGTTTTCACCATTGCATTCTACACGAAGAAACGAACAAAACTAGATCTCACTTGCATATGTTTTGAAGATTTTTTTAATAACCTAAATTTCACCATACATTAGGTAGTAATTTATATTATGAAAAAAATATTCGAAACATATGCAAGTGGGATCTAGTTTTGTTTGTTTCGTCATGTAGAACACAATGGTGAAAACAGAATTCGAATCCGACATTGTATGTAGAGTTTATAGAGTTTTTTTCAAAATTTTAACTTGATGATGTCGTATGATATCAGCTGAAAGGGACATCTAGAGAGAGAGAAGGAATCACGCCATCTTATATAGCGTAATACCTTTACTAATCACGCAATTTCATTTGGCGTGATTCAATTGTCCTTCATGTGCATTAGCTTCGGCTAAAAATCACTAAGTTCTGATCACGCCAACTCATTTGGCGTATCAATCACGCCATACAGATTGGCGTGATTAAAGTCAAGCTCGATCTACGCCCGATTTTGACGTGGCGGTCGATATCGACGTGGAACAATCACGCCATTCTATATGGCGTGATTCATTCAGATGACATGGCGTGACAAAAACGTCTAGAACTTGAAAATTTAGTTTAGGGTGGTCTTTTTTTAAAATTTTAGATAAAAAATGATTATTTAAAAAAAACGTTCAAAACTGGCTGGCTGCTGTTTGGGTCAATTTGAAATCTAAACTAACAAACGCTGATCATTTGCTTTTGTAGGGATGTATCTGGCAGCTCGAGTTTGTCAATGTCAGCTGGGTTGAGCACTTGTCAATGTTCTGATTATTAAAGAATTTAAAAGTGGTGCAAAATCTTTGACTTCGAACCAGATCTAGAATTTTGCAGTTTAGTCGGCAATTAATCCTAACACATTAGAAACTTCATGTAGGATCCGTCTATGTGTAATTTGTCTCGATTTCTAGAAGTAATGGTAGAACCTCTTTAGGAAGGGGTTACACCCTTCTATATTAACATTTCCATTAGGCTGAATTGCTAGTCAGTCGGCTGTTCAAGATTGGATCAGTCAGCATCCGTCATAGGTAGGGATGGCAACGGGTACAAACCCACCGGGTTTTAGTGTCCCATACCCATACCCGTCGGAAGTAAACTATACCATATCCATACCCGTGACGGGTTAAAGTTTTACCCCATACCCATACCCGTCGGGTAATCGGGTACCCACGGGTTTTTCATATCCGCGATATTTCATACAAATATTTAATAGATCAATAAATTTTACCAATTTAATAAGAAATTTTGTCTAGCACATACATAACATGAGGTCGTATTTTAATCTAATCTATTTTATAGTGTTAGTAGAGCATTATATTTACAATAAAAATGATGAGTTCACGTTATCAACAATAAATCACACATAAATTTCGGGTTCATGGGTATACGGGTTTGGGTTTATGGTTCCCATACCCATACCCACGTACCCATCGGGTACAAGATTTTACTCATTTATGCACACATGAGTATAATATACGTCCCATACCCATACCCTAATAGGATTTTTACCCATCGGGTTTCGATATCGGGTACCCAATGCCATCCCTAGTCATAGGCTTTCTAGTTCAAAGCTTGCTTTACCTCGCCACAGATCATTAGCGAAACGAGGATCAATCCTCGGTCGGCTTTCGAGTTAAAAGCTTGCTTATGTTTTTCCCCTACATTAGGCGTTCCAAGTATTCTCCAATTTGATAGTTGTATAATTCAATTTGTCCAAAAACCTGTAACAGGGTAGCAGATTTGCGGGTTACCTCTGGGATGCATGTACCGAAGTAAATCCTCAAGATTGATGAATCATCACTTGCCCTCGCTGTCCATGGGAATGTTGCCTACTCCCTCTGTCAAAAAAATGTAAGAATTTATTGACAACCATTTGTCTTATTTAAAATATTTATATAAGTATAAAAATTAATAATTAATACTCAAAATATACCTGATGATAAAACAAATTATGAATAAATAAATAATATTTTTGTAAAAATCTAAATAAGAGGAGTAGTCAAACCTAATGTTTGAAAGTCAACAAATACTTATATTTCTAGATAGAGGTAGTACCACTTATAGCTAATTGTTATTTTTTATTTTTAGTTGATACGTGACATGCATATTGATAGCGAGACGTCTATAATGACCATTCTTAGACTGACTTGATTTCTCGTTTGAGGACGTGCTGCAAAAAAAAAAAAAAAGAGAGTAAAGTTTTCGTTGCCATGTGGTTCATCATTTTTCTCCCCTTTTGCCTCAAAACTTTACTTACCCCTAACCTCCCGAGTGCTCTCGCGTCCACATTAGCTCTTTGCAACTCCTGGTTTCAATTGATGACATTATGTTTATATTCTTAGTTTATATCTACATTCAAAATAACTATCCTAATATTATCTATTAAAAACCGAAGAGGCCATAGTCCGGTGGAGATTAGGACATAACTGAATCCTAAAAGCATCTTCAACAATTTTCAATTCACACTTCGTAAAGCTATATTTAGGGAAAATATCATAAGGCTACCCCTCCAACGTTCCTGATATCTACCCACTAAATTTCCAAACTACACGAAAAAATCCGTTTTGGGCCACATTTAGCACACGTTTAGCAATTTCCATGCTGAAATCTATATCTATATCTATATCTATACCAATCCATAATTTACCAGCAAGTCGTCTGCCCCCTCCCACTAATACGTCGCCCTCCCGCTAATCCGCCGCTAACCCGTCGCCTGGCCCGAAACCTCCATCGCCCTCCACTCCGTAGGCTGGCCCGACCCGAAACCATAGTGGGAACCGCACGTTACCGGCCCGAAAGGAAAAGAAGCGGTCGCAGCGTGCCTGCGTCGTCGCACGGAACCAATCGTCGCTCGATCGCCGCAACAACATCGGAAAGAACGGGGATCTCCAAACGCCGCACGAAACCAATCGTCCCTCAGATCGCTATCAAACCGCACGCAAGACGGCTCCACGCTGATGTCGAGGCGTCCTTCAACACCAGCTTCAAGCTTGTCGCCGGCGCCGCTCCACTCTTTTTTGTCGTCCGCAGCGGCACTATCGACAACTCCCTGTCACTCCAAGGCCCCATGCCGTGAAACGCCACCGGAGATCTCCTCTCCGTCGAGGTCGGCGCTGTGAGGCCGTTCCTCTCAGACGTTCCGATCGCCGGCCTCAACGTCACCGGTCGGCCGTGCCGTCTGTGGGTGGAGTACCGCGCCGCTGAGCACAGCTTATTTGTGTGTGTGGCCGGAGCTGGCGAGTCGAGACCGACCGAGAACCTTCTCAATAAGCAGTTGCTTCTCTGCTTCTCTCCAACAACGGTGCAGCAAGCACGGTGCCAACTACACTAAACCCTAGGTAATGTTCAGACTATGCCTCTGCTTTGCTGTTGATTGCAAGCGTAAAATATATCAGTATTGTTGTCCCCACGATTCACCTGTTCTGGTCAGAGTTTAGCATGTTGTCAACTGGATAAATGGAAATACAAATACAGGCACACACCTTTATCTTTATTATTTCATTTCACTCTTAGTGTTCTGATGCCTGCAGCCCACGCTTGACCTGTTAATCGTAGAAATATTAATGATGATCACCACAGATGCCAGCACTGCTTCTGCCATGCAAGTTATTATTTTATTTCTTATATGTCTAGATATCTGCTGTTTACATTGTATTGAAAGAAATATTCAGGCCAGGAAACGTGGTTCCTTGCTTGTTTCAGATACTTAATTCAGCTTTCATTTACCTTCATTTATTTTTCCAGTGCTGAAATCTGATCCATGTGCTTCCCTGTCTACTATTTGCATCAATAGTATTTTCTTTTTTCAACCTAATCATGTCTTGGGATGATGTCAATTCCTAATTATGCAAGTAAACATGAGCAAGGTTTCAAAACCAAAAAGCAACCGAGAACTGAAATGAATGTTGTGTTCGTCACTGATGTACACACTTGCTACCAAGATATGCCAACAAACAATTGAGAACGTTTAATACATATTTATAGCAAAAAACCAAGAAGTTAATATATCTTTTCTATCTGTTTCACGCGTATTGTCTATTCACAGATTGCTAATTCTCTGCATTTTACAGATTCAAAAAAAATTATTAGGAAGGAGATCCCAACTATTGCTGGCTTTTAATATATGCTTCCATCAGCTCTGGTGCCATGTAGGCATAGTAGGTGCTCCTTGAGACTTAGATCTCTGGTTCCTTTGTAGATGAAGTAATTTGCTATTTTTGGATTCTCTCATGTAGCCTCCCTTGACTTCATTTGCATTTGTGATTTTGTTTGCAAAATGAGGAGGTGTTACAACATATTCAGCAGTGATCCTTTTATTTTCTATTTCGTCCAATGTAGATTCACTGAAGCATATTAGTTTGGTTATCTGAAATTAGATGTAGACTTGCAAAAAAAATATTTCAGCTTACTTTGTTTAGCGTAAGGCAAATTAGTTTCCTAACTGGTTGAGTGAATATAAGAAATAGGATAGTGAGGCACCATTTGATTATGAAGGATGAGGCAATCAAAGAAATAAGGCACAATATGTCTACTACTACTAGATGCTGAGACACCATTTTTCCTGCAAAAGAACACAATTTTTTTTATTTGTTTCTGTGTTCTAATCCATGTATCCTATTTTTCTCGGTTTCAGAGTTTAATGTTCTCCGACAAAGGTCTAGATGCACAAATTAGTTTCCTAACTGGTTGAGTGAATAAAAGAAATAGGATAGTGAGTAGTGACACACCATTTGGTTATGAAGGAGGGCATCAAAGAAATGAGACACAATATGTCTACTACTACTAGATGCTGAGACACCATTTTTCCTGCAAAAGAACACAACTTTTTTTTATTTGTTTCTGTGTTTTGATCCATGTATCCTATTTTTCTCGGTTTCAGAGTTTGATGTTCTCCGACAGAGGTCTAGATGCACTGTTTTGGTTAAATAAGTGATGTTTAACACACATGCAGGGTGAGAAACATCCTCTCAAGTTAGTTTCTTGTGTACTTTCTTTACGAGGAAAACATTGTGTTTATTGCTCTTGTCTGAATGAAGCAATATATAATCCAGTACTAATTATTCATGGAGAAAGATACTAGAATATCCTTTAAGATGAACGTATTTTACCTGTGTGTTTTAACTAGCTGAAAGCTCATTTCTGTGAGTAGGTACTAGATGAATTAGAGTTTCACAGATCGACTAATATCATCCCTGCTGATCCATAGATCATTTTAAATATAAATTTTCAAGCCTCAAAGTTCATGTATTCTGAACTCCATTTTCCAGTGTGTAGGAGCACCCTTTCAACGGTACACTAATAGAAATAGCACAAGCATTCTCACTTTTAGGAAGGGCACTAATAAAAATAGATATACATGAATTTTCAAATACTTTGTATCTTAAATTTTAGGGCAGGCCTTCCCCATTATTTTAGTTGTAGAAATCTTATGTTGTTATTCTTCCAAAACTTTGCAGTTGCAACCAGATGCAAATATTCCTCTATTTTCTCAGTGACGATTAACATATAATATTCTCATAGGCAAGGATTGAACGTCCATGTTGATTGATCGATGACCGGATAATATGGTTCAGTGAAGCCTTTGTTGGTTAGTTTGGGTGCCAGTTCAATTCATCACATTTCACACCAAATAATTAATTCTTGGTCCTTCAGGTGGTACAAGTTTTTATGATGAGGATGAACAAGAATAATAAAAAAATTAACCATGGACTGTCACTGAGGTGGACTGGTGGTGGTGTTGAGGTAATACATCTTTGTAGTTGAATTTATGATATATTTGAGCGTTGACCAAATGCTATACTTGCTTGAACACATTCAGTTTCTCTGTTTTCTTAGTGACCACTTAATTGGAAAACATGGGAAGTAAGAGGAACCCAGCTTAAACTGCTTGTGATTGCATAACTGATGAATTGCACTTTAGGATCTATTTGGGTGTTGTAGTTTTTCAAAACCTAAGTATTACAACCTATGGTTTTAGAAGCCAGTGTCAAGCAAAACCATGGTTCAGAAAAAAAGAGGTGAGGAGTGAAGTTTTTAAAACTCCAAAATGGTTGAAAATGGTGTTTTAAAAAGTTCACCTGAAGCGATTTGCAAATGGCAGGTATTGCGTAAAGAACCTGGCAGTTCCTCTTTCCCTGGTAGGTATTGCACAAAGAGCGTGGCAGACATGGACACCATTTGCAATGGGACGAGAGGACAAGGGGATTTAGATACTTTCGATGACAATTCTATTGTTGCATCCTATGGGACATAGGGAGACTGGTGATATTGATGTTTAGTTGTGATTCATGTTAATATCAGTTTTATCATAGTTTTACCTGGTGCATGTTAATATCAGTTGTATATCAGCACAATACATCTATAAAAATAAATTAATTACCCATAAATCGTTATAGACCGAAGCGTAACACATCACCCGAATTTTTCCATAATGACCTCTAACATTAGTATAGTTTCAGTCTTTGAATAGAA
The DNA here is from genome assembly GCA_031894775.1 of Chloris gayana. NCBI lineage: Eukaryota > Viridiplantae > Streptophyta > Magnoliopsida > Poales > Poaceae > Chloris > Chloris gayana. Next base: position 32,323 of record JAUNZO010001935.1, read on the forward strand.
ATATGGTCATTTCTGCTTTATTGGCTGGCTTATATAACCAACTGAAACATAGTCATAGTGTCCTGGTATGTTTATCATATAGGATAAACAATTATTGTGTCGACGATGTCATAAAGTATAGCATTCTCACTTTGAAAAGTTGAATGTTCATTGGTTTGCAGCAACTGCTGTCACTTGTTAGTCGACTTTACCCATTACTTTCTTAGTACCTTTGGTGTTTGGCTTGAGCACTTAGTGAGTGGATTGAAACATATGTTAAGGAGATATTATTATAGCATATAACATTTGTTTTTTCTTTTTACAATTTTAGTAGTAACCCTTCAGAAACAAGAAAAAAGATGTCTCTTTTGTAAATTCCGAAATTCATTACCTGTTCCATGTTGCTATAAGCATTTTATAAATGCATCACTTTATTTATTTTTATATAAAAATATATTGAATGATTTTGTTATGATATTTAAATGAATGACATGTTAATTAAGCAGATAGAAATATAGAAAAATGGTAAGAGGGTGCCATCTACATTTAGTGGTGGGAATTAAATTGATAGCAATATACCTATGTTATCTACATTTTTGTTGTCTTAAATTTTGACGCCCAGGATAAAGCCCAGGTAAGCACCTATTTTTTTTTGTATTTTGTAATGATATTGATCATTGTTCTATGAATTTGTTTACTATTGAATATATGATTAGAGTTAATCCCTCTCTTATTGGCTTATTCTTATTGACATGACATGTTATTGCCCCTTCCATAATTATAATTATCTTGCATAGGCCTTTATCCAGAAGGATTGCTTTTTAATAATTAAAGATGCAACAGTCTTTTTTCCTTCATTTACGACATCTAAGAAAGGAAACCTATAATCACTTGAGCAAATCCAGCTGATTGACCTTACAGTTTGCTTCGAGATTTGTCTTTTTGTAATTGTTAATCATGTTTGTGCAAGTTGTGATGCCAGTAATTATTGTTGTATCAATTTGTGTATTTTGCACTGCAATATAGCATATGCATGAATTGTTTTGTAAACATTGTTAAGTAGAAGACATTTCATATGAATCTGTTTATATTTTCATTAATAATATGCATTATAAGCCATGTCGCAGCAACGCGCGGGCACTCTCCTAGTATTTCTATAAAGTACTACTAGGGCCTAGAAAACAAGTTGATATAGATATATTTATTAGTACTCTCCATAAATATATAGCAGAGTAAATTTTAGATAACTACAAATTTTCAGGTAGATAATTATAACTATTCGTATTGCATACAAAATAATAATTCTTAAAATCCATTATTGAAAACTGCAATTAATAGTAGTAATTATAATGTTTCGGGCATGTGTGTCGCTGGTAGGAGGGACAAAAAAACGTATGGGACGAGAAAAAAGTTGTAGATGTAGTGGCACAAAACACATAAGAGCGCTAAATCACACCCTGGGTGTGATATATTATATCACTCCCCCACGCCACCTATGCACCAGCTTGTCTGGACATTCCAGCTGGTGCGCCACCTAGGCTAGAATAAACCGGCCTTGTTTTTGCAGCTGGACACCGGAATCCCACACTGGTTTCTGCCCCCATCGGTTCAGTTATTGGTTGACTCGTGTTAATTACGCACTAATGGAGTCATTTATTAGGGGTTGGATTCATTATTTTAATGGAGTATCACGTCAACACAGTAGGACAAGAAACCTTCCGTGCATTAGTGCTTACGATGAGGATAAAACTAATAATGCTTGATCACAAAAGTCTAATTGTTTTGATATCCTTTAATCACAAAAGTCTAATATTTCTTTTATTCAATTCATAAGCTTGATCGTAATGACATGTGGGCCAGACTTCTCAGAGCATAAAATGTGGAAATCTCTGACCGCATAAACTAGAAATCTTTGAGCATCTTGATGTTGGCAAAAGTAAAAGTGCTTTGTGATCACCGGGTCATTGGAAACATTGTGATTATGACTTAAGCATATAACCTCCTGTATAGTGAGTGCAACAGCTGAGTATCTAAGTGTGGCAGAATAAAAAATGTATGATATAAGATATTAGTTTTCAATCCTCACCATTATAATAAACATAAAATTATATTTATTGTGTTGTGTCCATATGTCCGAATGCTCGTGCAATTTGTAAATAGTTAAACCTCACAACCATATATGTTTTACGATCATGAGATAATAAGCCTATAAATCCTTTTCCATGTAATTCTATAAAATATTATAAGCTTAATTTCCACTGAAATATAGAACACTAGGACCACCGCTGCTATTAAAAAGGTAATATTATGATTTATGACAATAGTTTTTTATGATCCGGTGGATAATCGATACTAACCAACATGGGATACTTTAATAAAAAAATAATATTATTTAACCTTAGTATAATATAGGTCTCAGAGTCACAAATTTGATGGTAAAAGATCACTGCCTTCACCCCAAATGTATTATGGTAGTTAGAATCAAATCATGCAGGAACTACTGAAGTTGTGTAGGCACTACAGTTAATGGACAAGCGCATGAATGTAAAAAGAATATAGGACTAATTCAAAGGAAATATTATGATTTAGAATAATAGTTTTTATAATCTAGCAAATAATTGTCGTTAAGCAACTAAGATACATGTGTTTTATTTTGTCACCACACTAGTTATTTGAAATTAAAATATAATTTTCAAAAAAAGTAAGTTACTTGCATTCTAATCTCAATTTTTTGGTCATATCAAATAATGATGAATATTTGAGAAAATTTTGAAATGGGCCTGCTAGGATAGCAAATAATGTAGTGTGTAAACAAAAAAAAAAAAACCTCAAACCTGTTTAGAACTAATGAGCCTGATAGCAAATAATGCAATGTGGAAGCATAAAAACTCTAATATTGTGTGATCCGACAGTTTGAATGACAGTTAAAAATAGCATCTGTGCACATTTGAATTTGTCAACCTAAAAGAAAAAGGAAGGATTACTAGGTGAAGGAGTTGCAGAAATATATGATCATTAAAAAGTGAGAAATGTGATTGCAAAGTTTAAATGTCCCAACAGCAAGTATCTATTTATTCAAACTATAAGTTTTTTGCTAGTGTAAAAATGTACGCCAGTAAAATCTAATTTTATACTTAATGATTTTAGATTTACAACAGGTATTGTCATGAACATAATTTTATTAGTTTTTGTGATTTGGTTATCAGAAGAAAGTTATGGGAGTAAAATGTGTGACCTATTTACAATCTTACTAGTAAAGTTTTATGTTTGCAGCGACAGGTAAATCTTTGTCCATCGAGAGATACCAATATAGTTACTTAAAGAGAAGAAATAGATTACATTTTCTGATTTCAACATGATCATTCATCTCAATCTTAATTGTAAATTGGTTGTTTTTGTTATTATTGACACTATTTTAACATAACACGGTTACAGCCTTTTGATTCAAAAAATGAAACAAAACGAATGTGTGATAGTACTTTTTGCTCTTTCATTACATTTCATTCACGATGATAAAATACAAATATTGTTCATTTAAAAAAAGCTCTCCAATTGCGAGTGGTACAACTGCATTAAGCATATCGTTATAGAAAAAAATAGAAACTAACAAACTGAAAATAAATCAACACTGAAGTCGTTCAAGTGGAGTTTGCAGGCATCTCTATCTTCTTGCTGCTTCTAGATCAACATGGAAAAAGGGATTATTTTTTTTCATCCACGAAAGAAAAGGAATGGTCCATAGTTATATTATGGGGAAAATAGAATGGACGATCGTGTGTTGATTGGAAAGAAATGAATCAATGAATCGTCAGATATAAATCTCCAGCAGCCGGACCTTCAGCCACTAAGCGTTACTGCTGTCCTTCACCTGCAGAAAATCAACGAACAAATAGTGCCCCATTCGAAAAATGTGTTTAGGGACTAGAGATGAGGAAAATTCAGTATCACGACGAGGAGAAATTTGCATACCGAGACAAGGTAGCCAACGCTTAGTGGTCGTCGAATTGAATGAATAACCATCGCTGATGTCTGACCACTTGGGTATAAACCAACTGTCGTGCCCGTCGTAGCTCCGCGCAACAACGGGTGGTTTGGAAAGTGAATCCACGTGCATCTGGAGAAAAAATTGGATTCGTTTTCTTTGAGTCGCCGCAGAGTTTTGGATTCATATGAACGCTAATACACGAACGAGTTGGTGTACCTTGCAACGGGGTGCAGCTACCAAGGATCGCAGGAGCAGGATGAGGCAACGACCACCATGGTCGGTAGAATGAGATCACACGCAAATGACGATTATCCCGTGCATCTGGAAACAAGCAAGGATTCTATTAACCATTGATTGAGCAATTCTAACGGGAGAAGAAAAACAAGATTCCTGAACTGTAAAATACGATCGTCATTGCATACCTTGCAAGGGGTAGCGGTAAGAGTAGGAACACCATTTAGGATTGGATCACACACAAATGGCAATTATCCTGATTCACGCGCGACAGCTTTTTCTTTTGATTCCATTTTGTAGCCACCGCCGCTGGCTGCACTCGCCTGCCAGATACGATGAGCTTGTTGATTTCCACGCCAAAAGTTGACTGGGTTCTTGTCTGCCCGATACATGGACAGCGATCGTCCCTGTATAAATCATTCAGAATCGAGCACAACGATATAGCAGCAGTTTCATACCTTTTCCTCAGGGGTCCATCAATTAGGAGCATGACTGTCGTTGATTAGAGGACGAAGGCAATGTGCTGCTGCCAGCGGAGATGTTCGAAAGGAATGGCATGACAATCGAAAAGATGGAATGTGATGATCTGCACCATTGCCAGGATGGAAATATCAGGAACAAATCTGGGCTACTATATATAAATGGAATAACATGACCATAATGCGTCCCGGTGCCACCAAAAGAACCGTAACTGTAGGAGTCATTGATTCATATTAAACCACGTAATTAATCATGACTAACATAATTCCTGCTGATTTTAATAGTCCGGTTTTTAATTATCTTTGGGTGAACGTGTGGCTGGTTTTTTGAGGCTGTGACATGGCTGCTGAGTTGACTAGGGTGTGGAACATTATCTCACACCCAGGGTGTGATATAGTACTAACTATTCTACACCCGG
>JAUNZO010001936.1:0-80299 GCA_031894775.1 Chloris gayana
AACAATTTTATGGTACATACTACCACCAGTACCGTATCTGGTGGTACAGTTTAGGGTATTTCAGTAATTGTACAATTTTTAATTGAAATTATATTTTCTTGCCATTCGTGATTTGTAAAATTCAAGTTTGAAATTCACGGAGTGGATTTAAAATCGTGAATTCAAAAATCGGGAAATTCAAATTCCATTCCGATGTTCAAGATTTTTTATTCAAATTTCAGAAATTCAATTAATGAAATTCGAACATGCGAAATTATAAATCTGCGAAAATTCAAATTCCAATTTGAACTCATAAAATTCGAATTCAAATTTGCAATTCAAGAAAAAATAAGTCTGAAATTTGAAAATTTTAAATTCACAAAAATCAACATTCAAGTTCTAAATCTAATTTTTTCAAATTCGCAAAATTCGAATTCAGATTTGAAATCATAGAATTTGAATTCAAACTGTAAATTCGGGTAATTCAATTTTGAAATTTGCAAAATTTGAAATTAAAAAAAGTGGGTAATTCAATTTTGAAATTTGAGAAATTCGAAATTCAAATTAAGTTCACATTTGAAATTTGGGAAATTTTGAATTCACATAAATTGAATTAAATTTTCCTCAAGTCAATCTTTTTTTGAAACAATTCAATCTCTTTTAAGTAATACAAAAGTATTATAATACACACTATTTTATTCTTCCGAAAATACCCTCGTACCATTAGTACCACCTAATAGTATTAGTGGTACCAGTGATGTGATATAAATTAATCTAAGCCGTTAGATTATAAGTATCGCCAGTACTCATGATAGTACCACCAGTACAGTACCGGTGGTAGTATGTACCGTAAAGGAGCTCTTATTATAAATGGGAAAGTACTTTCTTGCTGAACAACCACTAGTGACTGCGCGGGTGTCCCTCCAAAGCACATCTGAGATTTATGTCACAGCACACTGCAGCTCATACTTGCTTCTCCAGCTCCAAATATTACTTGTCCAGAGACCAGACACTAGACACTGCAGCTGATACTTGCTTCCCCAGATCCCCACGTTCGGTTATTTCGTTGCATTCCTCGCCTCTCCTGGACTTTCACCAAAGAAGAGCCGTTGCACACACACTCCCAAGGAAATAAGCGTCACTTATGTGAAGAGAAAGCAGGTTAGTGTGCACAGTTTATGAATGGGCGGCATCAAGGAAAATCATTTGAGAATCTGAGCTTGCAATTGCCTATTTGGTGAAGCTCTTGTTGGAGTGCGTGCATAAACAGAGACAACTCTCTTGTCATTGGCTAGTTGCATGGGGTACCCCACCAAGTGAGCATGAAAAGCAATCTAAAAAATGAATGATGCATCTTAACATTATGTGCGGTACTGATTATTGAATAGCATTGCGATTAAGCGTTCGATCATCTTGAGCCGCAGGGTCCTTCACCTTGGCCATCAATATTGTTGCAGCTTTAACGAGCAATTAGATTTGAGATGTTTTCTGGTGTTTGCAAAGAATGTGGACCGTCGGTTGGTCTCGATCCAATGGTCCATGATAGAAGGTACCAACGAAAAGGTACTTCAATATTGATAGAAGTACTTAAATATTAAGGATAGAAAAATAATTTTACATGGTGACCAAAATAGATCGTGAACAATGAAAGGTAAGATGTAATTTACATTGTTTGATCTGATTACTCGGGATTATTGAACGAGTCCATGTTGAGGTGAGCAGCCCTGTCGAGTAGACAGGAAACATGTAATTTACATTCTTTGGTCTAATGTACTTGGGCCCATCAAGTAGGAACATATGCTACATAGGATATGAACCATGTCGCGATAACAAATATGAACACTCAGGTCATGGCAATGCATCGTTTCAGATCAGATTTACATTGCCTGATTTAGATTTACTCATTATGTTGTGATTGATAAGGGCTCTTGTGCCACAGATTATTTAAACAACATATCGTCAATGATAATATTTGAGCACATCCTGTCTAGTGAATCTTCTTCTATTGCTTGTGCCGTCATTGTTGACGTGATAAGCTCTTCAGTTCATAAAGTGAAGAAAAGAATCACCGAAGAAGATGATGGCCTGCCAAATGTGAAGTCTGATCGTGAAAAAATATATTTCTTGCCTTATTCAGTTTATTCTTTCCTTACCAAGGTTTGGATTGCTTGAGCTTGTACGTCATATCACTTTTTTTCCATACCTTGCTAAGGTTTCCTTACCCATGCTATTGGTAATGATTATTTTTATTCCATACTTTGCCTCTCACTCAATCAACGGTCCAGATCAAAATAACTTCTCATACCTCTAGATATCTCGCAAACACCGGAAAACTTCTCATTAGATTTTGGAGAAGTACAGAGAGGCGCAATAAACTTCTCATGTTTGGATTTATATTATGGAGGTGATGGCTGGCACCATCTACCGCCTCCGCACATGTGAAGTGCTTGTTTCTCGGCCAGCTCACACTTGGCTTTGAACCTAACAGACGTAGGCGAGTGGCAGGTTGTGGCCCTCCTTGGCCGCATATATATGAATCGATTGACCAACATCGCCAAATATCCAAGTTTGATGGATGGTGTGAAGTCATGTTCGTCGGTAGTGGAGCTGAATTGTGATCGTCGGTAGCAAGCATTCTGTAGTGAAGGGGGAAAGCTTCACGGTAAATGGTGATACTGAGAGGGAAATTTGTCACGTTTTTGCACCTTGAAGGTTAATTTAATTTTGTTCAGGAGTGACTCGGCGTTGTTATGTTGAGCAGTTGAGCTCGGGAACGGCCCCACCTTTAGCCCCTCCCACCGAAGTCAATGCCCTGACTTTCTCCCAGCTTTGCCCGCCATGGCAGCTTCCTCTGACCCCGAGATCTAGCATGTGTTCGTAAGATTCGAGGACGCCTTGCTCGAATCGACTCCCCTACTAGTTCCCCCCATCTCCGACGACTGCCTCCCCAACAACCTACCACCTTCGCCTTCCATAGAGACGAAACCTAGTTTGCCACCGCGAATTTTGCGCCCCCTCACGCGAGGTCCGCAGACGTCGAGTCGGGTGCCCGTTTCTGCACCCATCATCACCTCACACCCCTAGCAGCTCCCATCCGACCCCCTCGTTGGCCCTTCAGGCCACGGAGTCACTGCCCCTAGCAAAACCGAGGAAAGCCACGCCACAATAGATCCACTGCTTTGTGTTCCTGTAATGGCGAGGAAGGCCTCCCCTTTATATTGGTATTCCTGGACTGATGCGAAGATGGCGCCTGTGGCGACGACGAGGTAGGGCCTGACGCCTTTCAAGGGATTGTTGGTCATCAAATTGTGCGCCTCTTTGCTCAGAATCTGATGGCGAGGCTACTGGAATCTTGCCCTACGCTTCAACAAGCCAACAAAACAAGGTACTAAGTCTGGTAATTTGGATCATTACTAATCGCAAGGATAGCCGCACTTCCCCCGTCGTTCAGGTTGAGCTCCATGAGTCCTCAGATTTAATGACGGATTGTGTGTCCAAGTTTGTTTGAGCCCGGTGAAACATATACGAGATCTACGATTTCAAGATTTTCAACCTCGAGCGTCAACTCCGTGGAGGCAGTCGGAGGGATCGCCAACAGGTCAAGCGGGGTGCGCAAAGGAGGCCATCGGAGGATATTTGTGTCGCGGTCACATGTTGGACTCCCCTCTACCGTCGTTAATACCGCAGGTCCCCGTCGAGGATATCTGCTATCTCTACGTGCTATACAATCCAACTTATTGTATCTCTTGCCTTGTTTTGCATTTCCTATAGGGTTATGCTCAGTATACTTCTATGCTAATGTAGCTCACGACTACAGTGATGTAATGTCGGGAGAGTCTTTCCAAATCATGCACTCTGACTGCAAGGTTTAACAAAAGAGTATACATTCACCTTAAAAAAAATTGTTGAGAGAAATTTGAAACTTTTTGACGAGTGAAATGTTTTGTGCAAACATGATGTCCTGTAGATAAAGACCATTTTTTGTGAAGTCATACAATTATTGTCAGAAACAATTCTTGTTCATAAAAATTCTGAAATTTCAAAAATTATGGAATATTTTTTAGTAACTTCCAAAAATGTTTTTTGTGCTAATTTTGTCCCCTCACGGTTTGCTTCTTTTACGTGAATGGTCAGATGTCTTATCAATTATTCATCAACAGTGACGTCCAACATCTGAGTGGGTGTGTTGTCACCTTGTTCAACTTCCTTGTGAACATGGTAGTGTGTATTGGCATTTGTCAAATGAGTGATCGTTCCTGCAACAACAGGTCCAGGCTTCCACACTGGTTATCCTCTGTGTGGCAACCCGGAGAGATTTGTACCGGGATATGTAATTTTGCTATATTTGACTGTTTCCCTCGTGTCTAAATTAAAGACAGTAACATAGTGTCCACGAACAACAGCCTGTGGTCCACTATAATGTACTAGTTTTATATGGAGGATAAACTAGACCGGAAGGATTTTCTTGGTGAACAACCACTAGTCAAAAGGCGGGAATCAAGAGTGGAGTTACCAACCCGGGCCCCACTGAACCACCTTCACACGACTCAATATATTACTTGTCCCATTACTTGTCATCTCACTCCCTGATGAGTTAGATTGGTATTTCCCAGGCCCGCTGCAGCTAGCTTTCGCCTAAGATCAAGGTGGCCGACGGCTGTTGGACTCAAAACTCCATCTGAGAGAAGTGTGCATTTCTTGAATGGGTGGCATCAGGGAAAAACATCAGCAGCCATCACGATGGTACTGCAGAGTTGTTGAGACACGTGGTACTGAAACTTTGACATTCCGGAACAACTATCTCGTTTGGTGAAGCCACAAAATATGTTGTCTACACAGCCTGTCCCACCAGCAGTCGAGGAAGCTGCCATCTGTGTTGCAGTTTCTCTGATCTCTGCTGTAGTAACAGGGTTTCCTTCGGGGTAGGATTGCATGGCGTAGCTACGATGCTTCAATGCTTGCCTGAAGTGTGAATTTAGGGCGAACTTCGGAAGAAATGCTAGTGTGTGTACGTCTGGAATGTCTGCTGGGTGCGGAAGAGTAGTCCTTGAACGGCCTGTCCAGTATTTTGGTGTAGACTCCTGTACTGGATTTCAATGTCCAACTTATGCACCACACCATCGATCTTCAGGTCCCTGAAACAAATTGTCAGCATATAATAAATCGTCACGTGTGAAACATTGCTGCCTGATGACTCGCCGACCACAAGAGAATAAGGTTATATCTCAAAAATAACTATATAAGCATTGACGTATGTTTTGAGAGAGGACGTCCTGTAGGAGGTCCTCGGGGCGCCAGCCATGTCCTTCTTGACGGCACCGGTGCTATTACGTCGCCGTGTAGGCAGCCTACCCCATCTCCAAGGTCACGGAGGTCAACAAGAAGCCCATGCTCTCTGTTAGCAAATAATGCATAAACAAGATCGAAACGAGACACAGATTTTTACGTGGAAAACCCTTGCGGAAAAAACCACGGACGCCAACCGGCAATCTTCACTATATGAGGAGAGTTTACAAAACGCAGGGGAATTATAATGAGTCTCTCTCTTTTCCCTTGCAACACAAGACGTATATATATGGGTGGCTAACTAATACAATCCGTAATGTGGGAGGACTCCACCTCTCACACCTCCTAGGCATCCTAGCAAGGCTAATTTGGATCATATTACAACAAACTCCACCTTGAGACAAAGTCTATCTTATAGCAAATGAAGGATCATCAATGAACTCCCTTCAATAATAAATAGCACCGTGCGCCAACAAGTCACTAGGACTTAAACTGTAACACCAACCAAGCTTGAGCATAGCTCAAACTTAGCAGTGGGAACTGGCTTTGTCATCATATCAGCAGGATTAAAATGCGTACTGATCTTGTACACTTTAATATCACCAAGAGCAACAACATCTCGGATAAAATGATACCTCACATCAATATGCTTTGTTCGGTCATGGAACATCTGATCTTTTGTAAGGTAAATAGCACTCGGCTATCACAGAATATAGTAGTGCAAGAATCATCTCCACAAAGCTCAGCATATAAACCTCGAAGCCAAATAGCTTCCTTACAAGCTTCAGAAATAGCCATATATTCAGCTTCAGTAGTTGATAAAGCAACAGTAGACTGTAAACAAGCTTTCCAACTAACAGCACAACCACCAATGGTGAAAACATAACCTGTAAGAGATCTCATTCTGTCCAAATCACCAGCATAATCGGAATCAACATAACCAACAATTCCATCTCTAGATTTCCCAAACTGCAAACAAGCATTCAAAGTACCGCACAAATATCTCAAAATCCATTAAACTGCTTTCCAATGCCCTCTACCAGGATTAGACATGTATCTACTAACAATACTCAGTGCATATGACAAATCAGGACGAGAGCAAACAATAGCATACATAAGGGAACCAACTGCGCTGTTATAAGGAACTCTAGACATGTACTTAATATCTTTATCTGACTCAGAACACAAAGTTGAAGATAATCTAAAATGTGGAGCTAAAGGAGTATTCACTGGTTTAGCTTTATGCATATTGAAATGATGAAGGACCTTTTCAGTATACCCTTTATGACTAAGAAATAATTTGCCAGATTGTCTCTCTCAAATAATCTCCATGCCAAGAATTTTCTTTGCTGCACCCAAATCCTTCATCTCAAATTCATTACTCAATTGTGATTTCAATTTGGCTATTTCTGACTTATCTTTTGCAGCAATCAACATATCATCGACATAGAGAAGCAAATAAATAGTTGAACCATTAACTATCTTTAAATAAACACAACTATCATAATCTGACCGCTTAAAGCCATTAGAGAGCATAAAGGAGTCAAATCTCTTATACTACTATCTAGGAGATTGTTTCAAGCCATAAAGAGATTTCTTTAACTTACAAAACCTTTAGGTTGATCCATATAAATATCTTCATCTAATTCTCCATGTAAGAATGCAGTTTCAACATCTAATTGCTCAAGCTCATAATCATGCATAGCAACAATACTCGAGTAAAGTGCGAATAGAGCTATGTTTCGCAACAGGAGAAAACACATCATTATAGTCAATACCTGGAATCGACTATAGCCTTTAGCAACTAACCTTGCTTTATACCTTGCTGTTTCATTAGGAGAAATAGGTTCTTTTCTCTTGAAAATCCACTTGCAACGAACGGGCTTCTTCTCTTTAGGCAATGGCACTAAATCCCAAGTACCATTCTTATCAAGTGACTCCATCTCATCTTGCATAGCGGTAACCCAATTGTTGCAATCCGCAGAAGTAATAGCCTCGGAATAATTAGAAGATTCAGCAGTACCTTCAACCTCTTCTGCGCAACTCAAAGTATAAGCAGCAATATTACATTCCTCAATTAACCTCTTGGGTCGAACATGAGGCCTCCTAGACCTGTCAGCTGTAATAGAACGTTGTGGAGACCGCACAACGGGAGAATGTGGGATAACGGATGAATCATCATCAGTAGGTGCATCTATATCAGTATCTGGTGTATGTGCTGAATCAATAACATGCTCCACCTGCACACTAGAGGTCTGCGAACTCGAACAGGAGCATTAGACATAGAAGATTCATTAAAGACAACACTTCGCTAGTAATGACCTTTTTAGATTCAGGATCCCACAATTTATAGCCTTTAACACCAGAACGATAACCAGGAAAAATACACTTAATAGCTCTAAGCTCCAATTTACCATTATCAACATGGGCATAAGCAGGACAACCGAAAATTCTAAATTCAGAATAATTTGCTGGAGAACCGGACCATACCTCAATTGGTGTCTTCTTATCAATAGCAATAGAGGGAGAATGATTAATCGAGAAAACAAGCAGTGGAAGTAGCCTCAGCCCAAAAACACCTACTCGAGTCGAGCATTAGACAACATACAACGGGCCTTAGAGATGATAGTCCTGTTCATCCGCTCAGCCACACCATTTTGCTGAGGTGTATAAGCAACGGTGCGGTGTCTCACAATGCCTTGAGACTTGCAATATGAATTAAAAGCATGAGAACAGAATTCCATCCCATTATTAGTGCGAAGAACCGTCAACTTTCTATCGGTTTGTTTCTCGACCATAATCTTCCACTCTTTGAATTTAGAAAATGCTTCTGATTTATGCTTTAAGAAATAAGGCCATACCTTCCTTGAATAATCATCAATAATTGTCAACATATAACGAGCACCTCCAAGAGAAGTCTTACGAGCAGGCCCCTATAAATCAGAATGCACATAATCAAGAATACCTTCGATAGTATGAACCGAAGTGTTGAACTTCACCCTCTTGTGTTTGCCAAACACACAATGCTCACGAAATCCAGCTTATTGATGCTATGTCCATCAAGAAGTCCTCTCTTGCTCAAAATTTTCATACCAAGCTCACTCATATGTCCAAGACGCATATGCCAAAGGTTAGTAGCATCGGAATCAGATAATGACTTGGTAGAAATAGAAACATTGCCAATAATTATAGTGCCTTGAAGAAGATATAAATTGGCAGTCAATAAATCACCTTTCATGACAACAAGAGAGCCTTTAGTTACCTTCATAACTCCACCTCCAGCGGAGTACTTATACCCTTTGCGATCAAGAGTAGTCAAAGAAATAAGATTTCTTGTCATAGTTGAAACATGTCTCACATCTGCCAATGTCTTGACAATACCATCGGACATCTTAATCCGAACAGATCCCATGCCTACTACCATGCGAGGAGTGTTATCACCAATCGGAACAGAGCCTCCACTATGGACAGATTCATAAGTGGAAAACCAATCTCTATTAATGCAAATATGAAACGAGCGAGGCAGAATCAAGAATCCATTCCTCATTAATTTTGGCACATCCAAGCAAAAGCAACAAGAACATCACCATCGAACTGCTATCATCAGCAGTAGCAGCAATGAAGCAGCACCATCATCACTAAGATTAGATTTAGCCTTTTGAGCAGCTTTCCTCTTCTCCTTATTCTGCAGCTTATAACATTCAAAAGTATCATGAGTATTCCCTTTACAATATCTGCAGAACTTATTTTTACCTCTGGATTTAGAGCGACCATGATGACCACTCAAACTTTTATCTCTTTCATTGTTGAATTTCTTCTTCTCTCGTCCTACCACGGACAGACAAACCTTCTCCATCATCATTGGCAGCAACTTCAGGAGACACTATATATTTTATCTTTTCCTTTGCATGCAAAACATCATAAACCTCATTGACAGTAAGAGTGTCATGACTGTATAATATAGTATCTCTGAAATTTGAATAAGACGGGGGCAACGAACACAAAAGCATGAGAGCTAAATCCTCATCATCATATTTTACCTCCATGGACGCTAGGTCCGAAACAATCTCCTTGAAGACTGATAAATGACAGGCCAATGAATTACCCTCTTGCAACTTGTGAGTAAATAATTTCATCTTCAAATGCATCTTGCTGGTTAGATCCTTGGACATGCAGATTGACTCCAGCTTGAGCCATAAAGCAGCAGCGGTTTTCTGATCCAAAATCTCTTGCAAAATATTATTAGATAAATGAAGATGAATTTGTGAAAGAGCCTTACGATCACGACGCTTTTCTTCATCGGTCCAAGTCTCTTGCTTCTTATTGAAGAAAGAATCAAGCGCATCATCCAAATCAGTATGCGCTAATATTGCCCTCATCTTGACTTGCCAAAGAGTGAATCGTGTATCACGGTCAAGCAGCGGAACATCATACTTGAGAGAAGCCATTGAAGAAAATCAGCAATAAAATAAATCTGCAGCGTCTCGGTGCAACTTCGTGTGGACGAAGTGATTACTGAAGACTCCCTGGTACACTTCCGTGTATGTGCAGCAGAAAACAGAATAATCCAATATCCTAGTACAACAGCTTGTGTGCGCGTAGCGAAAAACCTCAAAACAGCCTCCTGGCGCACTAGCTCGTGTGCGCCTAGCGAAATTCAGCAAATTTCAGCTCCGAGCGTGCACTGTCTCGGGACAACCGAAAGGACCACGTTCCTTGACGTCAGATAGATTCCGTAGAGCAGCAGCCTGCGATTTCTTTTTCTTTCCGCCGGCTTCGGGAGTTGGTGCAGCTCAACGATGGGAGAAGCGCACTGCACCTTTTGTTGCCAACTCACCAACTTCGACCGGGAAATCGCGATGGCGGCGCACAAAGAAAGACGCGGCGGCAGAACAAGGATAAACTCTAATTTTTTTTAATCAATCTCGTGTCCGGCTCTGGTACCACTTGTTAGCAAATAATGCATAAAGAAGACCGAAACGAGACACATATTTTTACGTGGAAAACCCTTGCGGGAAAAAACCACGGGCGCCAACCGGCAATCTTCACTATATGAAGAGAGTTTATAAAATGTAGGAGAATTACAATGAGTCTCTCTCTTTTCCCCAGCAACACACAAGACGTATATATAGGTGGCTAACTAATACGATCCGTAACGTGGGAGGACTCAACCTCCGACACCTCCTAGGCGTCCCTAGCAAGGCTAATTTGGATCATATTACAACACTCTCACGTTGGAAGAACACATAAGACGAAGACATACGTTTGTAGAGGCCGCAGTTCATTATTTTGGAATGCTGGTTATGTCATCGGTGGATGCACCGGTGGCAGAGCCGGACACACATGTCGATGGTGTCGGTGTCACCTTGCATATATATAGTGTCATCAAGCTAATAAAACTTCAAAAAATACACAATTCCTATGGAGATAACTAAGATCCATTGGTGTCCTGTGACACCATGAAATGCACCTGGCTCCACCCCTGGATGCACATGTGACACTCCCTAGGCCGCCCGCGGTGAGGGACCGGGTCGTGAGAGGATCGGCGCCGCTCACCGGACTCGACGTCGCTCGAGCCAGCAGAGAGAAGAGTGTTGTGTTTGGTTTATTGTTCTTTCTTGCCGATGAAGTTTACGGTAGCTTAAAATTATAGGATCCACACAACGCACACATATGGGCCGCACAATGCGCAAGCCCAGAGTCTATAACATGGCCCAATCAGGCCCACACGACAATACTCTTACTAATAACAGAAAACGCCTTCCTTAATTCTTAGATTATATATGTCCCATGCATGAAAACGTCTGAAGCTTGCATGCCACCATACCAATAACTCTGGTGACTATGTCGCCGGTGTTACGTCACCGCCCCTGAAGATGTTGCTTGTCCCCAAACAAACGAGTTAGGGAAGCGAGCAGACACCACCGTCCAATCTTCGCATGTAGCTGATGACTCTAGTAAGCCAGTCCACTTAACAAGCACCTGTCAAATAGCAGAATTACCCTTTTTCACCGGCCTACGGTGGAGAATTGATTCTGGTATCAAGTCCACCAAAGAGAAATCTGTTAGCTTATCCAGATCAGAATAAACAGGAGTGCAGTCAGGTGTAAAAGGTTTCAGTTGAGAAACATGGAAAACTGGGTGAATTAAACTGCCAGCTGGTAAGTCTAGCTTGTAAGCTACTTGACCAATCTTGTGAATGATTTTGTAAGGGCCAAAATACTTGAACGATAGCTTCGGGTAGGGTCTGTTAACCACAGAACTCTGAGCATATGGTTGAAGCTATAACAACACATATTCCCCATCTGAAATTTGTCTATAGTTCTCTTCTTGTGTGCCTGACTTTCTGGGCAGCCAGCGGATTCTGCTTAACCAGAGCCATATGTGCATCTCTCTTGCATGAGCTCAGGCAGAGATTTATGATCAGAACAATGAAGCAATGGAAATGCAATGAATCTCGGTTCATAGCCATAAAGGGCTTTGAAAGGAGGACACCCTATGGAGCTGTGAAAGGAAGAGTTATACCATAGGTCTGCTAGAGGAAGCCAAGCATGCCATTTAGTAGGGGAATTATGCACTGTGCAATGCAAGTACATTTCCAAGCACTGATTGACGTGCTCAAATTGCCCATCGGTTTGAGGATGATAAGCTGTGCTTATGAGTAAC
Source organism: Chloris gayana (assembly GCA_031894775.1). Taxonomy (NCBI): domain Eukaryota; kingdom Viridiplantae; phylum Streptophyta; class Magnoliopsida; order Poales; family Poaceae; genus Chloris; species Chloris gayana. Next base: position 11,932 of record JAUNZO010001936.1, read on the forward strand.
TTGGAGTCCATGATCTTGAACAATTCCTTCGAGAAACTGCTGGTGAAGATTCTATCACCATCTGATACAATAGTATGTGGCACCCCATGGAGCTTGACCACATGGTTAAGGACTGCAGAAGCCACTTGATGAGATGTGGATGGATGCTTCACAGGAATAAAATGTGAGTATTTGGTGAGTCTGTCCACCACTACCAGGATTGAGTTGCATCCATCAGATTTAGGCAGCCCTTCTATAAAGTCCATTGTAATGTCTTGCCATGGTCCTTCTGGAATTGGTAAAGGCTGAAGGAGTCCAGCTAGGTGAGACTTTTCATGCTTGGCCTGTTGACAGATAACACACTGACAAAGTTCTCCACATCAAACGTCAAGCCTTTCCAAACAAACATCTTCTTTATCCTATGGTAGGTGGTTTGGCCTCCTGAATGGCCCACCTAAAGCACTGGAGTGACATGCTACAATCAACTTAGTCTTCAATGCAGAGTTGTCACCAATGCATATCAGATTACCCAGCCTAATGACACCTTGATGGACAGAATAACCCCGATCATTGGGAGAAGACAAATGTAGCTGCTGCAAGAGCTCCTAGGCATAAGGATCTGTCTGATAAGAATTCAAGACTTCTATAATCCAAGCGGGTTGAAGTTTCGACACAGAATGCAGAGACATGTTATAACTGAATCTGGATAGAGAATCAGCAGGTGCATTATCTTTACCCTTCTTCTATCTTATCTTGAATTGAAGACCCATCATCTTTGTCATAGCCTTCTTCTGTAACTCACAATGTACATGAGTAGCATATTTTACAGGTGAACTTCAAGTATTAGAACACATAGAGTTCAAGTTCTAATTTTTACATCTCAATATTATACATGCGGAAGCGTAAATTAGTCTCGACGGTAGTCGCCTAAAATGCAACACATCGAGCCTATAGATGTGCCCGTTCTTCTCAATAAGCTTAGCTGCACAAAATGTAAATAAAAAAGCCCTGATTATCTAATATACTCTGTAAATCTTACCCGACAAAAGTGGTTTCTAAAACCGACTCCAAGTATGTAGGGGGCTGACTAGGCTTGCTGGAAATAGCCAAAAATAGCACCTTTGTACAAGTCTAAATTCATATTTTAGCCATACTAAGAGGGTTGTAACATAAACGTAAATTTAATGAGCAAGACTAGCAAACATGGTTGCAATACAATGTTAAGTACTCCAAAAACAGCAATATATCATCATTATTCACTTCATTACTACGATGCAATCTGCTCGAGACAAGTGGTACACAATCACCACGAGGGACAGCAATATACATCGATTTCATTCCTACAGGAGAAACCCAAATGCACGACATAGGCATCATTTAAGAAAACATATGACCGTCTTTCATGATATCTTCATAGCTATGAGCCAAGTCCACCCTCCGAATGTGTGGCTCCCTTGCAACCACGGTTCATCGGGTTCAAGAAAAGAACACACACCCTCCATCTACTCACAAACCCATGCAACCACTGTGTCCGACACTTAGCACAAAGAGTGGAGTGACCGTCCAACACTACGACTCTCCAGTTACATCAGTTTACCAACTCCCATACGAAGGTACGCATTTGGTACACAACTCAATACTTGCTCGCGGAGTCACAACGAACGGTCCTCAACCGACACGCACGGGGCTATGGCGAACAAGGGCCAACCTTGTCACCACATTTCTACACATGCACTTTTCCATACGGTCTCCAATTAATTCCATGTGAGACGGTAACAATATTTGAACCTATACCGAGAGGTCTCCAAACCACTCGGTGTTTCTACCAGTGACTCATTGAACCATAGCCATTCTATTGAAAAAAAGATTATACCTATCCAAAGACCTTAGGCAATAGGGACCATAATGCAACTAGGGTTGCGATCAACTCCTAAGCATAAGTGCACAATACATAAACATAGACATATGTGAATTTAAACTGAAATACTAAACAATTGGGTTTATGCACCGGGGCTTGCCTTGGGACGGGTCAAGTTAGCACTCTCAACCAAGTTCAGTTCAGTGGGATCCTCTTCATGATTTCTTTCTCCGGTCGGGGTCCCTATATGGATGCAATGCATGATGTGAGTATGGATGCATACACAGATATTTAATTCATGGAACTTTCTCAATAAGGAATTAAAACAATAATGTTTCATGAAATGAACATTCTTATGCCCGAAAGACGATGCTTGCATATGGATGATAAACCATAATTACATATCAAGCGGACAAACTTCTAATTATATGAGACATAGACTAAGTAGCATAAAAGTATGTGCTTTGGGGTTGAAATAAAACATGATCATGCACAATGCTAGGTACGACATTAGTAGTGTTCTATATGGCAACATGAGGATGACATATGATGTATTGAAGATAAAAGTCTATGAACCACTTGCTGCCATTTGCATAAAGGAGCTTATAAAAGAGAGGCTTATGCACAAAAATAATGCTTGACATGAAAAATGCATCTATAAGACTATATGGCAAGATGTGATGAAATCCTCATAGCTTAGAAAATCCTAAATGAGCAAAACATTGCAATAAACCATTTCATGTCCGTGAAACACATAAATGTAGCATGATTAAACCTATTAACATGGATGCATGATTAAACTACCTGTGATACTCCCTAGGCCGCCGGCGGTGAGGGACCGGGACGTGAGAGGATCGGCAGCGCTCACCGGACTCAACCTCACCCGAGCGAGCGAGAGAGGATTGTTGTGTTTGGTTTATTTTTTCTTTCTTGTCGATGAAGTTCACAGTACATTACAATTATAGGATCCACACAACGCACACATATGGGCCGCGCAATGCACAAGCCCGTAGTCTATTACATGGCCTAATTAGGCCCACATGACAATACTCTTACTAATAATAGAAGATGCCCGAAGCATGAAAACGTCCGAAGCTTGCATGCCACCATACCAGTAACTCCGGTGACTATGTCGCCAGTGTTACAGCAAAGGTTAATTTTGAATGCTGCTTATGTCATCGGTTGGCACCGGTTGAAGTTTATTGGCCTCACATGTATGCTAACATGACGGTCCGATGTCCTGTGCATTTATGCGTATGTGCGCGCGCTCCTCCTTACATTACGCGATGGAGCTTAGTACTCCTAATCCATGAATGCATGCACATGTTTGGCGCGCCCCCACAATTCAACGTCCGGCCATGGCTAACCTGCCCATGTTCCCCATTTTTCATATTCACCGGCCTTGAAGCATAAATGCAGTTTCCAATCAGCCTAACGGACAACGTGATTGCCGGAGCATAAGCTTGGCACGAGCGCCGGCCGAGGGGTTAGCACTTTGTAAGAAAAAGACTTTAGAGACTCTTCCCAAGTCACATTGGAGACTAAATTTTTGAGTCTCCAAATTCACGTCTCTAATAATACATCATTGGAGACTCTAATTTTTAGAGTCTACAATGACCCCATCACTCGGAGATTCGAGTTAGCAAAACGAGTCTCCAATAATAGGGTCATTGGAGACACCGATTGTCAAACCGAGTCTGCAATGACATCATTAGAGACTCGTTTTGGCAATCGAGTCTCCAATGACATTTTCAAACAAGGTATCAAGTGGTTGTAGATATGAAGACATATTTCAACAGGGCAATGAAAAAAAGGACGATAAGGTTCCAAGTATTCATCAATCGGACTCTAAGCCCATTCCTCCAACACTACCACACCGACACACTCGTAGTGTTGGGCCGGGCCGCCGCCACGCCTTCGCAGTTATAAATGGAGGTTTGTAGCAGCGGCCCATCACCAACCACCGTTACAAGAGGGTTTTGTAAAGGGGTTGGTCGTTCTAGCCGCCGACGGCGGCTAGCAATATAAGCCGCCGTTAATAACGCCTTTGTAATGGTGGATTTCATCTCCAACCGCCGTTAATAATTAGCATTTTCATGTTTTTGAAGGTTTCAGTGCTATCTGCCCGTCGAAAGGGCATACACAAACATGTGAGCAGTAGGAGCAGGACTAAAATCAGCATGATTTAATCAGCATGAGCAGCACTAAAATCAGCATCAATCATCAATAGTTTAAGCATCCTCAAATTCAGAAATTCAGCAACTCAGCAATTCAACTTCTAAGAGGGCAATTCGCAGAGCAAAAGCACTGAGCAGCATGAGCAATTCATGATAGAGCAGGAGCACTCAGCAGCGGGCAATTCAATTGCGAAGCAGGAATTTCCAAAGCATAATTGATAGAACATTTTATCGAACATAGCAGGAGCACTGAGCAGCATGAATTGACATAGCATAATTGACAAAATTTTATGGAACATAGCACTGAGCAGCATGAATTGACATAGCAAAATTGACAAAAATTTTATCGAACATAGCTTTGAGCAGCAGGAATTGACAGAACATTTTATCGAACATAGCAGGAGCACTGAGCAGCATGAATTGACATAGCATAATTGACAAAATTTTATCGAACATAGCACCGAGCAGCAGGATTTGACAGAACATTTTATCGACCATAGCAGGAGCACTGAGTAGCATGAATTGACATAGCATAATTGACAGAATTTTATCGAACATAGCACCGAGCAGCAGGAATTGACAGAACATTTTATAGACCATAGCAGGAGCATTGAGCAGCATGAATTGACATAGCATAATTGACAAAATTTTATCGAACATAGCACCGAGCAGCAGGAATTGACAGAATATTTTATAGACCATAGCAGGAGCACCGAGCAACAGGAATTGACATAGCATAATTCACAGAATTTTATCGAACATAGCACTGAGCAGCAGGAATTGACAAAACATTTTACCGAACATAGAAGGAGCACTGAATTCAGAAATTCAGCAACTCAGCAATAAAAATTCAGCAACTCAGCAAATCAGTCAGCCAATAATAGTGTGCTGCAGGGGAATGAGTCGGCCTAAACCTAGCTAGTGCACCAAATTCCGCAATAGTAGGTCACTATAGTTACCGAGATATCATCGCAACCAAAAGTATTCAGCGGCAATTGTCATGACGAGATTTCACCACTAGACAAAGAAAATGATGGGTTGAAATCACATTGAACATTCGTCGACGGTAAAATCATAGCTTATCTTCAGCAGCTTATGTAATCGTCCAAGTACCTTGAATGGTAATATGCAGATCTCATTTCGGGACATCAAGCGAGTGCAACAAAACAGCATACTCTATACATGACAAGAACCCTAGTTCAAAGCTGAACCCTAGGGCTGACGAGGAGGGAGACCTCACCGTCGGGGAGGGGGAAGGGGGAGAGGGGGAAAGGGCGTACCGGGGAGGGCCGACGAGGAGGGCAAGGCCTCACCGGCGGGGAGGGAGGAAGAGGACGAGAGGGAAGGGGGTGAGAGGGAAGGCGTACCGGGGAGGGCCCGTGAGGAGGTGTCGGCGCGGAGGACCCGCGAGGAGGTGCCCGCGAGGAGGGAGGCGCCGGCACGGAGGGCCCGCGAGGAGGTGCCGGCGAGGAGGGAGGCGCCGCCGCGGAGGGCCGACGCGGAGGTGTTGGTGAGGACGGCCCGTGAGGAGGGAGGCGCCGGCTCGGATGGCCCGCCAGGAGGTGCCGACGAGGAGGCGGCGCCAACGTGGAGGGCCCGCGAGGAGGTGCCGGCGAGGAGGGAGGCGCCGCCGCGGAGGGTCGACGCAGAGGTGCCGGTGAGGAGGGCCCGTGAGGAGGTGCCGGCGACGAGGCCCCGCGAGGTGGAGGACCGGCGCGGAGAAGGGCAGCCTGTCGACGTCGTAGTCTGCGGCGCCGGTGTTAGGGTTAGCGTCGCGAGCGGCGTGCCTTTTTATAGGCGAGAGAAAGATAAAGGCCAACCGCCGTTAAAAATGACCGTGAGACCCACCTGTCGGTGAGACCAACTGTAACAACCCACAGCAATAAAATGCATTTCATGGCATTCATGAGCATGTCATCACATTTTAATTGTGAGATCATTAAGCATGTGATATTAATCATAAGCACATGAAATATCAAAGTAACTAAAGAATAAAGGAAATGTCAAAAAGAAATGAAATAAGAAAAAAATTCAAGTTTAACATTTTCTATGGTTCAAATATCACAAATAAAGATTTATGGAAATTTACTGAAAGTATTTTGTCATGTAAAAATAATTGCAGAAAATAAACAAAGTCTCTTTATTTAATTTAGTTATGAATTTTTAATCCGAAATTGATTTGGAATTTCTACTGGGACTTAATAGGAAATATGCCTAAAATCTTCTCATTTACACCCCTGAATTTTTGCGGAATTTTTCGAGCTTCGGAAGGTTGCTTTTTAATTAGACAAAAGCTCGGGGGTTTTTGTAAAATGGCCACGGCGAGGCCCGGGCGTCGGCCTCTTGTTCTCTCTCTCTCTCTCACCACGCGCTCGCGCGCGCCGCGTGGCGCACCGCCTCTCCGGCGTGGTGCCACGACCCGGGCCACGCAGCTGCTTCGCGGCCACGCAGCTGCTGGCCGGGAACCGCCTCGGGAGGGGAATAAAAGCCCCGCCGGCTCCCATTTCTCCTCCCTTTTCCCCTCCGTTCGCCCCGCCATTGCCGCACCTCGAGCCTCCACCGTCGCCGAGGCTGCTCCGGTGCCTCCCCGTCCAAGCCGCCACTACCCGGAGCATCGCCGGGTCCCCGCGCAGCTTGTCCCCTTGATCAAATAGCTTGAGCATCTCCGTTCCGTCGAGGCGAGCCGGTCCTTCCTCTGCGGCACCTCACCGTCGCCTTCCGCCATCCCCGTGATTCGGTGAGCCGTGGTCAGCAATTGATGATCCTTTCTCTTCCGGACGGTGCGCAACTAGATGCTCTATATTCTCGGTAGCTCACTCTTGCTGTTGTTCTACGAAAGGCGAGCAATTACCGTTCTTCTCCGTGTCCGGTCGCCGCCGTCTCCGCTACCCACGGTGAGCACCCTTCTCGAGACTTGCTCATGTCCTTTTCGAGTCCACAACGAGCTTGCGCATGCTCCGTAGATCATGCCGGCGAGTTTTCCCCAAATTTGGGGCTCGTGTTGAGCTCGCGCCGCCGCCGGACGAGTCGTCGAGGCCGGACTTCGCCGCCGGTGTAGCTAGGGTTCAGCTCATGCGAGCGCGTCCGTGTGGTTGTGTTCACCATGCGTTGAGGAGTGTTTTGGTGGTCTCGCGACGAGCTTTGCTCCAATCCCGGCCGTCTCCGGCGACCGCGCCGCCGCTGGCCCCGCCGCCGTGGTGGAGCCACACCGCGGGCCACACGCTGTGGGATCGCGTGTGGCTACGCGGGATCGGGTGTGGCCAACCCCGTGGCCCTCCGTGTGGCCCGGAATTGGATTTAAATTTCCAAAATTCGTAGAAAATTCATTAAAATTCGGAAAAATGTCAAACCAACTTTGTTAGACTCGGAAAAATGAGATCTATCCATTTGTGAAATAAAATAATTATTTTGAATCAATTTATCTATAATTTGTAATTAATCCCCTTTCTTTAATAAAGAAAAGCTATTATTTTATGTAAATAAAATGTTTAATTATGAAAAACAATTTTATTTAATGAAGGAGATACTTGCAGACGAAATTAATAATAAAATTTATTTTTCCAAAAAGTAAACTTAAACTATGTTAATGTATATGATCACAATTTAATTGCTTTTAATCACTTAAAGTAATTATTTACTTATTGCCTAATAAATCGAGTAATTAATTATTAAACTTAAGTAATTATTGACCTTAATCAAGCAATTAAGGAAAACAAAATTAATTAATAATGATCTTAATTAAACACTTTTTAATCAGCATAATTAATTGTTAATTAATGCTTAATGAACATACTTACCCATAATTAGTTAATTAACTAAAGTAATTAAGCATTAATCATTACTTATTATCCATGGAACTTCATTAATGCACTCTTGCATACTTTCATCATGTGCATTCATGCATACATGATTGTGAATCGCGTTGCATTGCTGGTCGACTAGGTTCGAAGTAATCGAGGTTCCACTCGAGGCGAGTCGGAGTCGGGGATCTCGCAATCGACCCAGCCGCCGAGGAGACTAACTTCGAACAAACTCAAGGCAAGCCCCGGTGCATCCCACCTATGTTTTTAAATATTTTACTTTATCACCTAGTACAGCTTATGCTTGTGCATTAGGTGTTAGGGTTTGGTTGAAACCCTAGATGCATTATGGTAGGTTTCCGTTTGTTTATTCTATACTTGGTACAGGTAGCTCAATAGAGGCTAAGCTTAATTCATAGTGGCAACGGTAGATGTTTAGGGCACTTAAAGCATGGAGGCTTTAAGAGTGTTGTGTTAACATTAAAGATATTGAGAGGGATAATGAAGTTGAGACCGGACGGGCCCCGTAGGAGAAAGGGCAAGACGGAGATGAGGTCTTGCAAGGTGGTCGCCCCGTCCGTGTCGGTCAAGGACCGTACCGTTGTCGGCTTAGTTGAACAAGTTTGAACGTACCGTGCTACATGCTGGTATCATGGGCCCAGCAAGCTGATGTACCCTATCGCCCCGAGAGATGTAGCGTAGCCAACTCTCTTTTGCGGCGGTCGGTGAGAGGATAGTCTCACGAGAGGGAGATGGGTCGACCACGAGGGAAGTCGTGGTTTCGCCATACTCCCGGGGAGTTGGAAATGGCTAGTCTGCTGTCGGGTGCTAGCGGGAAAGGCTGTCGTATACGATCGGGGTGATGCGTATACGTCGTGTAGTCGGGTTTTGCCGGCTGGTATAAAATCGATTCGAATCGCCGTCCCTCGCAGTAATGAGTACCGCTTGTTTAGCTCGTCACATCGTAGTAACTTTTATGGAAGATGAGGAAGATGAGAGTGTTGACGGTCGTTACGGACCAATTTCGACCGTCAATTAGTCAAATAAATGAGAAGGACTAGGCATGTCTTACACGCATTTTACTTAGAAATAACCTAGTTCCACTTGTACCTCTAGATTTTTAGTGTGCGGGTGGATAATGATGAATTCCAGGCCCCGAGGCGACAAATCAACACTTTTACAAAACTTCCATTTCGCCGCGGGAATCAACTCCAAGATAAAAGGCCAATGACCACGAAATCCAACACAAAGAAGGCCACAAGCAAGCTGGAACAAAGACCAACATCCGGTGGGGAGCCAACGCCAAAGCCCGGCCCGGGAGGGGCCAGGACCGGTTCGGCCGAACCCACCGGGGTGGTTCGGCCGAACCGGTCCGGTGGCCCCCCGGCCCACTTTTCTCCGGCGGTTTGCCCACCGCCTCCGGAGGTCGGTTCCATGCGCATTAAATGCCACCGACCTACGAAACCGCCTCCGAGGAGCCGACCTTTCAAGCCTATATAAGGAGGGGTACCCCCTCCTTAACACACACACAACAACACAAGGATCATTCTCTCCTCACATTAGAAGTTTAGAGGCTTTCTAGGTAGTGCTAGGCTTAGTAGTGGGCTGCCTCATTGCTCCCAAGGTCTTGTGGAGAATTGGGTATAGCTCTTGTATCCTCTCTTTGTAAGACTTGATCTTTTATATATGGAATACTTTCGTTTATATCCTTGTCATGAGCTTGACAGAGTAGTCATGATCTTGCTCAATCGTTCATCGTTCGTTCATATGAGTTCATCGTTCGTTCTTCGTTCTTCATTAATAGAAGATGAACACATATCGAATGTTCTTCGTTCGTTCATACTTGATCATCGATTACTCTTGATCTTACTTGGTTGATTGCCGTTCGTCGCTCATTCTTGAGCGACGAACGCCTTACATGACTTAGTGCTAGCTTTGATCCTTTCGTCCGGCTTATGCTAGTTAGACTAGTGTTCTTATGAATAGGCTTCGGGTTCATCGTCCCGCAAGGGTGCTCTAGATTTACCACCATGTCGATCCGTAGGATTGGGGTGCCTCGAGGGATCTAGAGTTGTGGTTAGTGACGCCGGCATGGTGCTTGGGGTTATCTACCCACCTTTGAATGTGCTTCGTGTCCCACGGTTTGTAGAGGTAGGTGACAAGAAGTGACAGCCTTGTCATCCAAAGTAATCCTCCACGTTCGGGCATGGCATAGGAGTCTAAAAGGCCGGAGTCGCGAGGCGGACCTCGCGTAAGACGGATCTCCCGATGATGCCTAGGCATTAGACGCTTGCTTGCGCTTGCATGATCTTGGATGTTAGGTAGAAGCTGCGCACTCATATGAATGTTGTATCATTAGGAGTAGTGGTCTGCTAGTCTAGTTTAGCTTTATCTAGGATTGCCTCTATCCCTTTCATTAGAGAATGCATTGCCTTGGTGTGTGTCACACTATCCTCAATTTATTGCTCCTAACTGTTGGTATTTCTTACGTCACGAATAAATCCGCAAGCGCACGGAATACCGTTGTAGCACTTCACCGGGAGTATTCCAAGGTATCGTATTTATATCCGCGAGGGAACGGAGTATTTCTGCAACAAGGTTAGTTTACCCAAGGACAACCAAGACAACGTAGCAAAATAGGGTCGAGAGGGTGACTCTTATCTATTTATCCTTTAAAGGTAGACGAACGCAAGCTAGACTTGTTTACTTCGGGCACCGTCTTAGGCTTGGTCCGCCAAGCCACTCCGATCTCTGAAAGCTCTACTATGTACCCGAACGTGGAGGGTTCCTTTGGATGACGAGGGCTGTCACTTCCTGCCACCTACCTCTACAAACCGTGGGGCACACAGCAAACAAAGGCGATCTCCGGCCCTAGACACCACGTCTATGCTATTGACCACTACTCTAGCCTCGGCCTAGAGCGAGTTCGAAAGCTAGAGCACTTCTTGCGAAGCGATGATCCCGTAAACAAGTATAACAAGAATTACGTCTAACACAAAGATATGTCACGATAGATAAGTAGATCACCACGTATAAATCACCAAAAAGAGTGTTTACACGCCAAGGTAAAAGAAAAGGAAATACTACTCCACTTTAAAAGGGAGGAACACTCCTTCCTCTTCCTTGCCCTCTCTCCTATTCTACTAAGATACAAGAGGCCCTTGGCCTAAGGATGAAGTTTTGTCTTGTATCTTGATGTTGGTGGTGTGTTGAGAGAGGGGGTGTACCCCTTTATTTATAGCCTTGGAAGGTCGGCAACTTGGAGGCGGTTCCGGACGTCGGTGGCATTAATTGCAGGTGGAACCGACCTCCGGACGTCGGTGACAAACCGCTAGAGAAAGATGGGCCGGGGGGCCCACTGTCGGTTCGGCCGAACCCACTAGGGCGGTTCGGCCGAGCGGCCTGAGCTCCCTGGGCTTGATTCTTCTACTGGTGCCTTCCCCTGGCTGTGTCTTGGCCCAATCCACTTGCTTGGTTTGATGTTGAGGCTCTGTTTTGTGGTTTTGGGCTTTTGGACTATATTCTTTAGTCAGGGAAAATCCGTCGATTGCAAAGCCCATGTTTCGTGCATGTTTTCCCCTGTTTTCATATGAATTGCACTGCATTCATAATTTCACCAAGACTAGTGGAATTTGTTAGAAATAATCCCTATGTCTATTCTTGGTGATGGTGTTTGATTCAAAAAGATGCAACATGTTGACGGTAAAATTGGACCATAAGGACCGTCAACAAGACCCCCACACTTAGCTCTTTGCTCGTCCTCGAGTAAAGGTGGGAGCGTAAGTTGAGAGATTTCTCCCCTTAGAGACCTGCACACATGTTATTACAAGCCACACCGTTTTACTTGTGAACATGACGGTGGCTAACATGCATTCTTGGATGATTGATAAGTGGAACAGCTCATGACTCAAGTCACTATACTTTTGCTCACTAAGCACCTTGGGTTTTTGAAAGTTTTGAAAATAAACAACATGACTCCCGCTCCTCTTCGATTCTCTTGAATCGCTCAAAAAGTGTTTTCCTCACCAAGGCATTGTGTTGCCTCTCTTTTTCCTACTTCTTAGGCTTGTATGTGGAGCTCGGTAGGGAATGAGAGAGGCATACTTGTATCACAAATATTGCTAAGCCAAAAGAAAGGATCCATGGAGAAGCCAAGTCATGTAACCTTGATCAAGAAGTGCGTGTGTGTATGGATATGAAAAAGTGACAACTCCTATTGCAATTGGCCTCTCTTTATTTTGCATTTTCGAGACATGGCTATCTTTTTATTTTCTTTCTTTTCTTTTCTTGCTCTATGCTTGAGCATCTCTTTTCTTCTCTCTTTTTCATTGCTCATCTTTGTGAGCTTTCTTTTCATTGCTCATACGTGTGAGCTTTTACATAGCCATGTCTCGTTTATGCGTGATTGAGAGAGAGAGAGAGGTAAAAAGAGGTGCAAGCAGAGTGTCTTTATTTTGGTGGGGTGCTAGCTCCTAGTGTAGGAGTTTAGCCCTGGTGGAGTGTACGTGATCTTGATCAAGAGAGCATGACAAGTTTCTCTCTAGGGTCACTCAATTTTGGTAAAGCTCATTGCAATCACAAGCAGCATATGTATGTAAGTTTTGCAAGGTATGATTCATCATATGGCATTGGTAGGAATTTTTGTATCAAGAGAGGAGCATGAAGCCATGGTATTTTTGTTTTGTGAAATAAAATTCCCAAGGACTCGGTAAGCTAAGCATAAGATCATTTCGTCGAGCCATATCACACTTGCCAATAATCTAGAAAAACATGGGTCCTATGGATTTGATTATTTGTTCACGGGCAAGTGGTGATGAAGCGAGTAATAAAAAGTGTGCAAGATCATCATGAGAGCATTAGGGAGAGACTTGGGAAAAGGTATTCAAAAGAAATCTTCCCAAGTTTTAGTTGGTCAAGTTTTGGTAATTGTTTTTCGCGTCTCGGAATGAACTTGACAAATAAAGTAGGCGAAAAGGAAGTGTGGGAAACAAACTCAAGTGCCACGAGGAAGAAGGGGCTGAGTGGGACCCACCGGGGTTCGGCCGAACCACCCTTGTGGGTTCGGCGAGCGGCTGCAGGCCCACTGGTGCTCTGTTTCGCGAGTTTGTGCTTGTGTTGTTTTCCTCGTGATGTTTCTGCGCGCTACGCGTGTGTTTGTCTTTGCTTTCCACGATGTCCCCCCCACACTTGCCTTTTTGCCTGTTTTCTTCAAAATAGACAAAGATATTTCGAAACAAAACTTGCTCTACCGGTAAGGGAAGGCAGGGAGCACTAATATGATTAAAAATTTGAAAGAGCGGGCGCATTGCAATCTTGAGGAATTGAAAAAAAATGATTGAAAAAAGGAAATTAAACTAAATGCGCTGCGAGAAATGATGAACGCGGGAAGGTTCATTTTAAACGTCGTATTCGTCCTCCTTCCCCGCGTCCTTGAAGAGACGCTTGATCTTGGAGTTGGTGCTGCGGCGATGGCTCGCACTGGGCATCTTTCAAGTCTTCAATAGCGTCTTTGATCTCCGCGACATTATCACGTAGGCGTTCATGGGCTTCGCGGAGATCAACGTGTTTAGCGAGGAGGATTTGGTAGGGGCTTTTTTTAGGAGTTTTCTCCTCCTCGCTTTCATACATTCCCCCTGCCCTCTTGATGGGAGAGGGAGAGAGACGCCTCCTTATCCTCTTAGGAGGAGTGTTGCCCACGGATTCGCGGGCGTCTCTCTTTTCCGCCGAGGTGAGCGGCGGGATGAGCTGCTTTCCGCCACCGCGGATTCCCTTGATCTTGAACCTCTCGCCGGGCTTCTTGATGGGGCTAGGCAGGTTGCGCCCCTCATATTGATGGTGCACCACCTGCCCGCTCTTGGTAGCGAGGGTGCCGACGTACTTCTCTCCGGGAGGGAGAGCGTTGTCGGCGGCGTCGGCGCTCTTCTTCTTGGGGGTAGATTTCCCCTTCTTTTGGCGAGGTGCCACGGCAGCGGGAGAGCTCTTGGAGGGTGTTCTTGCTGCTGTGGGTGGAGGTTCAATAGCGAGCGGTAGATCATGGATCATCAAGGCTTGCTCGGCTGGGAATGGAGACATGATCAAGGATGTCTTCGAGGCCGACTTGGCGGCAAAGCTCGCTGGTGGTGACGGAGACGTCGAGGCTTGGGATGCTACTGTCCATGGTGCTTGGGCAAAAGCTTTTTTGTGCGAAATGGACAAGGTGGAAGAAAGGTGCAAGGAAAAAATGAAAGAAAACACCTTCATTTATAGATAAAAGCATGGAAAGAATTAATTTGATTTTTCCCGCAGCATGGAAGGCACTAAGCGGGGAGATTTGATCTTGTGACCGTTGGAGACAAAAGATGAAAGAAAAAAGTGACCGTTTGGGAGTCTGTCTTGGTTCGGCCGAACCGGCAAGGGGGTTCGGCCGAGCTGTAGTGGGCCCCTACTGGTCCCCTTCCTTTTACGGTTGATTGCTTGCTAAAATTATTTCGGGGAAAGAGCTACTACGGGATATAGATAAGAAAGAGCTATCATGAGAGAAAATTTAAATTAATCAAGTGCATGACATCAAATTCTTTATCTTTATCGGGCTCGAAATAAATTTTAAGGCGCTGACCATTTACCTTAAATATTTTACCTTCGTCGTCTTGAAGTGTGATTGCTCCATGTGACGAAGTGTCAATAACCGTGTATGGTCCGTCCCATTTACTTCTTAATTTTCCATGCCCGAAGAGTTTCACCCGTGAATTGAATAGCAAGACCTTATCTCCAACCTTAAATACCTTTATCTTTATCTTTTTGTCGTGCCACCTTTTTGTCCTTTCTTTGTATATAGCTGAGTTGTGGTACGCTTTGTCTCTCCATTCTTCTAACTCAGCTATCTCCATTTTTCTTTTGCGTCCGGCACCATTAAAGTCCATGTTCCATTTCCGGATGGCCCAATACGCTCGGTGTTCCGTCTCGACGGGTAAATGACATGTTTTCCCGTACACGAGCTGGTATGGGGACATGCCTATGGGTGTCTTGTATGCTGTACGGTATGCCCATAGTGCATCGGGTAGCTTGTCCTTCCATCCCTTCCCCATTTACTGTTACGGTCTTTTGCGGGATCCGCTTGATTTGCTTGTTTGAGGTCTCGGCCTGCCCTTTGGTTTGAGGGTGGTATGGAGTAGCGATATTATGCCTTGATCCAAGTTCTCTTAGGAAGCTTCGGAAGGTCTTATCAATGAAGTGAGACCCTCAGTCGCTTATCACTAGCTTCGGTGTTCCAAACCTTGGGAAGATAATTTCGTGGAACATCCGGCGAGCATGCTTGGCATTTGCGGCCCTGCAAGGCATTGCTTCCACCCACTTAGACACGTAGTCTACCGCCACCAAGATGTATTCGCAGTCATGTGACTTGGTGAACGGTCCCATGAAGTCAATGCCCCATACGTCGAAGAGCTCGACTTGTAAATTGTAGTTGAGGGGCATTGCATCTCTTGCCGTGATGCCTCCAACTTTTTGACATTACGGGCATCGCACGACAAATTCCTTTGTGTCTTCGTACATGGCTGGCCAAAAGAAGCCACTTTGCCATATCTTGGCACTGTGTACGAAACACGCCGTAGTGTCCCCAGTATGGCGATGCATGGCACTTCTCAATGATTCGTGTGCTCTCGGGTATGGGCACACATCGCCTTAGCAATCCATCGGCGCGAGACACGGTAAAGGAAGGGCTCTTCCCATAAGTGACGGCGACTCTCATAGATGAGTCGTTTCTTGCTCTTTCCGGGTGGTACGTACCCCGTTGCCATGAAGTTCACAATGTCGGCGTACCATGGATGTGAGTCCCTCACTAGGAGCAGCATGTCATCGTGTAGGAAATCATTGATGGGTAATTCTTTGATCGTCGGGATGGATGGGGATTTGATGATATCCTGAATACCCATCAAGGAAACAAAAGAAAGAATTATTTGCCGGCCGTTCCAACATCTCATCGATGAAGGGCGGTGGAAAATGATCCTTCTTTGTAGCCTTGTTAAGTTTTCGGTAATCTATGCACATCCTCCATCCCGTGACGGTGCGTTGAGGGATCAACTCATTTTTGTCATTATGGACGACCGTCATTCCTCCTTTCTTGGGTACAACCTGCCTTGGACTCACCCACTCGTTGTGTGGAACGGGATAGATAATGCCGGCATGTAAAAGTTTTAAGACCTCCTTTTTAACGACCTCCCGCATCGCATTGTTCAACCTCCTTTGAGGTTCCCTAGATGGTGTACTATCGGGGTCTATGGGAATGCGATGGGTGCAAAGAGCAGGGCTGATTCCCTTGAGGTCTCCAAGCGAGTACCCAAAAACGGAGTGATGTTTTTCTAGCACGGCTAAGAGTTTTGCAGTTTCCTCCTCCGAAAGCTTGTCACTTATGATGACGGGGGTTTCGGGATTTCCGTGAAGAAAAACGTAGCGCAAGCCTGGTGGAAGAGTTTTGAGCTCTACGGGAGGTGGCGTAGGTGTAAAAGTTTCGGGCAGCTCAAAAGTTTCCGCCGAATCATCCTCTTCTAAAATGAAATCAAGAGCATCTTCATCCAAGGATGATTCGGGGTTTTCATGAGGAAAAATTGCCATAACCTCCTCCATGCATTCTTCTTCCACAAGCGGCTCCTCGGCAAAAGAGTTTTGTGCATGAATGATAGGAAGAGAAAAAGTTTTCTTGCCGAGGGTGAAGTCTAAGGTTCTGAAGGTGATATCCCTAAGAAAAGCTTTTCTATGGGATGACCGAGCCAAAACATCGAAATCCGGGATTCGAAAGCGTGAAAGTCCAAGGAAACCTCTGCTTCATTACGCTTAATGCAAACATCTCTAATGATCCCCAAACTCTCAAAAAATTGCCCCGGTGGGGCTTTAAGGAGTTTGTCGGAAGGTGCCCATGTCTCGTTTCCAAATAAAGTTGAAGCAAAAGATTTGGACATGATGTTGGCACCTACTAGAGGATTATAGAGAACATCTACCATTACTCCTCGAATTGAGCCACGAATGGTTGATCTAGGATGATCAAGTCGAAGAACTTCCGAAGAAAGTTCGTTTTCCATCAACCATTCATCGCTCATAATTGTTGTCAACTTCCGAACAGTTTTTAAGAGAAGAGATTTTTCAATAGGTTCGGGGGTTGGTGCAGGGAGTGCTTGGTTTCTTTTGATAGGAGTAGTTCAAGGTGTTTCCAAAATCTTCAAAAATTTCTTCCTTGAACTCAAATGGGAAATCAAGAGGTTCATCTTCCTCTATCATTGTTCTTGTGTTAGATGAGGACTCGAGTGCTAGGTGCTCCATCATGGGCACCAAGTGTTGTGTCTCTTGCACAACGAGTTCCTCATCTTCGACTCCGGCTCTACGAGTAGGTCGGCGGAAAAAGGTGTGTTTTCCACAATTCGATCCAAAAGTTCGTGTGCTTCCGCTATGGTCTTATGAGAAAAAGATCCACCCGCGGCCGTGTCAAGATAAAGTGCGGTATCGTTGCTCAATCCCGAATAAAAGTGTTGTAATAAAACGGGTTCGGGGAGCAATAATTCTGGTCCGGAGTACGTTAGAGAACAGAACCGAATCCATGACGCACTTAAGGTTTCCTTTTCTTCTTGTCGAAAGCCTATTATTTCCGCTCGTAGAGAAGTGATACGAGATACGGGGAAGAATGCTAGACAAAATTTGTCTCGCAATTCTTTCCAATCACCGTTCACTCTCTTAGCGGTGTAAGTGTACCATTGCTTCGCCTTCTCATTGAGAGAGAAGGGAAACAACTTCCACTTCAATGTTTCTTGTGTCATGCCATGGATCAATCGGCATGAACACAAATGTTCAAACTCTCGCAAGTGTTCATAAGGATTTTCATGTTTAAAACCCGAAAAGGATAAACCTCTAATCATAGAAATGTAATCGGGGGAGAACTCATAGCCAGGTGAAGAAATAGGTTGTGATGATGATGGTGGCTCTAAGAGTTCACCCCGTGGAGTGGAGAAAGATTGGATGGTTGGGTGTGACTCCATGATATGTTTTTGTGAAATTTTGAATGTAGGGAAAAAAATAAAAACAGAACGGTAAGTAAGATAGATTACGAGGGCAAACCTGATTCGTTACAGAGATAACAACCGTTCCCAGGCAACGGCGCCGGAAATGCTTGTTGGTATTTCTTACGTCACGAATAAATCCGCAAGCGCACGGAATACCGTTGTAGCACTTCACCCGGGAGTATTCCAAGGTATCGTATTTATATCCGCGAGGAACGGAGTATTTCTGCAACAAGGTTAGTTTACCCAAGGACAACCAAGACAACGTAGCAAAATAGGGTCGAGAGGGTGACTCTTATCTATTTATCCTTTAAAGGTAGACGAACGCAAGCTAGACTTGTTTACTTTGGGCACCGTCTTAGGCTTGGTCCGCCAAGCCACTCCGGTCTACTGAAAGCTCTACTATGTACCCGAACGTGGAGGGTTCCTTTGGATGACAGGGCTGTCACTTCCTGCCACCTACCTCTACAAACCGTGGGGCACACGAGCAAACAAAGGCGATCTCCGGCCTAGACACCACGTCTATGCTATTGACCACTACTCTAGCCTCGGCCTAGAGCCGAGTTCGAGAAAGCTAGAGCACTTCTTGCGAAGCGATGATCCCGTAAACAAGTATAACAAGAATTACGTCTAACACAAAGATATGTCACGATAGATAAGTAGATCACCACGTATAAATCACCAAAAAGAGTGTTTACACGCCAAGGTAAAAGAAAAGGAAATACTACTCCACTTTAAAAGGGAGGAACACTCCTTCCTCTTCCTTGCCCTCTCTCCTATTCTACTAAGATACAAGAGGCCCTTGGCCTAAGGATGAGAGTTTTGTCTTGTATCTTGATGTTGGTGGTGTGTTGAGAGAGGGGGGTGTACCCCTTTATTTATAGCCTTGGAAGGTCGGCAACTTGGAGGCGGTTCCGGACGTCGGTGGCATTAATTGCAGGTGGAACCGACCTCCGGACGTCGGTGACAAACCGCCGAGAGAAAGATGGGCCGGGGGGCCCACTGTCGGTTCGGCCGAACCCACTAGGGCGGTTCGGCCGAACCGGCCTGGGCTCCCCGGGCTTGATTCTTCTCTCGGTGCCTTCCCCGGCTGTGTACTGGCCCAATCCACTTGCTTGGTTTGATGTTGAGGCTCTGTTTTGTGGTTTTGGGCTTTTTGACTATATTCTTTAGTCCGGGAAAATCCGTCGATTGCAAAGCCCATGTTTCGTGCATGTTTTCTCCTGTTTTCATATGAATTGCACCTGCATTCATAATTTCACCAAGACTAGTGGAATTTGTTAGAAATAATCCCTATGTCTATTCTTGGTGATGGTGTTTGATTCAAAAAGATGCAACATGTTGACGGTAAAATTGGACCATAAGGACCGTCAACACTAACCCCTGCATTGGAATGTGATTACTTCATCACTCTTTTGTAACACCATGAGCATAAGTACTCTTATCAACCATGTCTTCCTTTGGGAAAATATAAATACGATACCCTTGAATACTCTCGGGTGAAATGCTACAACGGGTTATCCGTCCGCTTGCGGATATTCATGACCCACCTTATAATACATATCTAGTACTTGTCTTGGATGTGGATTATTTGGTTAAATAGTGCAAGTGACTTAAACCCTTGGCTCTCCCGCGGTCACGTGTTTCTTTCCGCGTGACCTTAAGAGATGCCAACAAGCATTTCAGGCGCCGTTGCCGGGGAAGACATTGGTTAATAAGAATACAATGAATGTTCATGATTACACTTGATGATGATTTAATCATTACCTTTGCAGAGCTAACCTTGATCTGTTTTCTCTTCAATGTGAAAACAGGATAGTGCATGCGTGGATTCAACTTGCCGAAAAACTTCGTTGATAATCCCGAGTCTCTTGCGAGAAAGACTCGACCTCGCGTCGTTGTCTCTCCTCAAGAACCCACGACAAGCGAGCCCGCATCTTCCGCACCATCAACCTCAACACTCATGGCTGAAAGGACCCTTCGTGACTACTCTGCGCCCTCCGTCGCCAATGTGCCCATTGGGCCCAACGTCGACGCCGGTGCCGCAGGACTTGACATCAAGTCCAGCCTCATCACTATGGTGCAAGCCATTCCCTTTTGTGGAAAGGCCTCCGAGGACGCCAACTCTCATCTCCAACGGTTCCTGGAGATATGCAACACATCAGCCACGGCCGGAGTCAACCAAGATGCTATCGGACTTCGCTGTTTCCCCTATCCCTCCTTGGGAAGGCGAAACGGTGGTTTTATGCCAATCGTGCAAGCATTGACACTTGGGACAAATGTTCCACGGCGTTCCTCGCCAAGTTTTTCCCGATGGGTAAAACCAATGCCCTTCGTGGAAGAATTGCAAGTTTCCAGCAAGCGACAAATGAATCCATGCCCGAGGCATGGGAAAGGCTTCAAGAATACATTCGGCCTGCCCTCACCATGGGATGGAGGAATGGCTCATTCTTCAACACTTCTACAACGGGTTGACACCAACAACCCGTGGACATATGGATGCCGCTGCTGGAGGAGCCTTCTTCTCCAAAACCGTTGCCCAAGCAAAAGAACTCATAGAGAAGATGGTCTCCAATCAAGGGTGGAGCGATGATCGACTCCAAACACGCTCAAGAGGCGTACACCCTGTCAAGGAGGTGGACATGCTTGTCCGCCAAGGTTGACCTCCTCATAAAACGCTTGGATGAACACAACGCAAATGGTGGTGTTCATGCATTGGACTCACACATGACGTGTGAGGAATGCGGGAACAACGGCCACATGGGGAAGGATTGCCCCCATACCCATGAAGAAGCATTCTACATGAACAACAACAACGGGTATCGTCCAAACGGAGGACAAGGGTACAACCAAAACCGACCATCATATCAAGGAGGTAACAATTTTTACGGCTTTAACAATAATCAGCCTTCCTTGAAAGATTTGGTTTATGGCCAAGCTAAAATCAACGAATCTATCAACAAAAAGCTTGCTGCCAACGACAAAGTCTTAGAAAACATAAGCTGCACAAATAGAAGGTTTCTCCTCTGCTTTCAAAAATCAGGTGAGCTTTAATAAAATGATTGAAACCCAAGTTGCTCGGCTAGCTGCTCTTATTCCTGGTTCTAGTGCGGGAAGATCCGGGGCAACCCGAGTCTTCTTTGGAAAATGTTAATGCGGTTACCACGAGGGGAGGAAAATCCACTCGGGATCCGCCATATCCTAACCATGCAGCAAAGAAGAACGAGGAACGAACCGGAGGAGGAAAGCCCTTCTACTACCAAAGAAAAAGAAGAAGAACCGAAGCCAAGTGACGGGAAGAATGGAATTGAATTTCAAGACACAAGCTTCTTGCCATTCCCTCACGAAACGGGAAGCCAAAGGAGGATGAACAATTTGCTCGATTCGTCGAGACCATCCGAAGGATTCATGTCAACGTGCCATTGTTGGACATGGTGCAGGTGCCCACATATGCACGTTACCTTAAAGACATCCTCAACAACAAGAGACCATTACCCAACGAGGAAATGGTCAAGCTCACGAGAGGAGTGTAGCGCAGCTATACTCAATCGGCTTCGAGAAAAGAAGAAGGACCCTGGCTGCCCCACAATATCATGTTCCATTGGGGCACACCACTTCGACCAAGCCTTATGTGATCTTGGGGCAAGCGTCGGCGTGATGCCCAAAGAAGTCTTTGATCGTTTGAGCTACACAACCTTGACTCCTACACCAATGAGGTTGCAATTGGCGGACTCTTCGGTCCGCTACCCGCGGGAATAGCCGAAGACGTGCCGGTAAAAATTCGAGGCAACTTCATGCCGGTGGACTTTGTGGTGCTTGAGATGGATATTGACAAGAACACGCCCCTCATTTTGGGACGTCCCTTCCTCGGTACCGCAAACGCCCAAATTGATGTTGGGAATGGAGAAATCCGATTCCACATCAATGGGAAGGAGGAAAAGTTTGAGTTTCAACCAAGAAAAGAACAATGCTCAATGATCAAGATCAAGTATGGGCCAAATCCCTCAAACATCCGTGAAGTTGAAGTGACGCCAAGAAAGACGGATAGTCTCATCGCCTTTTGGAAGCAACTTGACAAAATTGAGAATCCGTCATGGTACCAACCCAAGAAGCACTGCAACGGCAAGGCCGGGATTATGGGCCAAGAAGCCGGTCCTTCAAGACACAAAGCCACCTACATCAACAAAGACCAACCAAGTGTGGCAAGTGAAGAAGGTGCAGCCATCTTCATCCTCCTCTCCGGGGAAAGGGCCTGCACCACAAGGATGAAAAGAAATGGAGAAGTCCTCGCTCGCCGGACTTAAAATGGCGAAGCCCTGGCCGACAGGGATAAATCGGCATTATCTTTCGATTTCTTTTTGATTTTGTTTTCCACCACATGCATTTAAAAAAAAAAATAATAATAATAATAATAAAAACCTCCCTGCATACTCTATTTTATCACAAGAAAATTTTCATTTCATTTATTTGGATTTTCCGCCAGCATATTCGATTTTTTTTCACTCGCCATGCATATAAAATTTGAAAACCAAAATCCTTTTACGTCCAAATTTTCCTACTTTTGTTTGAAACTTTTGGACAACCCTTGTATCCTTATACAAAACCCAAAAACAATTTTGCATGTTGGAATTTTCTCCAACACTTTTTCTCGAGATTTGATTTTTCGAATAAAGTTGAATTTGAGGCAACTTTCTTTGGATTTCTTATTGAGCAAATATTTACGAGGAATATCTGGACGTAGCAACCATGGTCAATGATCATTTGGCCGTTGGGGGCTATGGGCCAAAAGGGGGAGCAAGAGGGACCCACGAGCAGGCCGGCCGAACCCACCTCCTTGGTTCGGCCGAGCTGCTATGACCGTTGCTCGGTCTGTCTTTTTTTCCCAACGGTCATATGCCCCTTCTAACGTTCAAAAACGGCTACTTCGTGAGCTATAAGTAGAGGTGGCCGGGCCAGAACTCTCTCCCCCTCTCACACTATCATTTCCACTCCTCACTCACTTCATTCTCATTGCTCTCAAGTTTTCCATTGCCCTCACTTGCTCATTGCCTAAAAGTTCTGCAGAAATCTTTTGTTCTTGGTGTGCTTTCTAGTTTTTGGTTTGATTTGTTTTTGTTTGGTTTTCTCGAGTTGCGATTTCTTGCTCACATGAACAACCGACGGTGTCGCCAATTTGATTTTCCCTCACATAACCCGTTCGGAGTTGTTGTTCTTGTGTTCTTGCTCTCTTTGTGTGCAGCCATGACCGGTGCCAAGAAGCTGTTCGGGTCGATCAAGAGGTCCTTGAGCTCACGCTCAAGTTCAAGCTCTTCACGTCGAAGCACCCGCGCACGCCCCGTAGTCGAGTCACCGCCAAGTTCACCACCACAAGTCGAGGAAGAAGGGCAAGAGGGCAACATCGAGCATCGTCTCCTCACCGACACCGACCTCGACTTAGTGGGCGAGTACGAGACGCACACCTACACGCTTCTCCAACACCGCCTCTTTGCTCCTACGCGAGCATTTGACACGGAGCTGCTGCACAAAATAGGTATGGATGCTGAATTTGCTCAAGTATTTAAAGCCTTAGGGTGGACAGATTTTGCTAGTGTAGATGAGCCGGGTTCCCGCTTGCTTGCACTTCAGTTTTTATGCACCCTACGAACGGTAGATGAAGGAATTTCTTTTCGGTTTTCCGTGAATCCTACCGTTTGACTTGGAAAGAACTTAGCACTCTTCTTGGCTTTAATACTCGCTGCAATACCGACTTGGATGGTGCCCTTCCTCAGTTTTCAAAGCATGCTTTTTGGGAGAGGATTACGGGTCTTCCTAGTTGCGTGCGACCTAGAGCTAATCACATCCATCATCCTACCTTGCGTTTTATGCACATGTGGATTGCTATCACTCTTTTTCCAAGGAGTGATATTCGGAGTGTGCTTGCGAGGATGAGCTAAAAATTCTTTTTGCTGCGGTTGATAAGATTAAGATTGCTCCCGTGAAAGCCATGATTCGCCAATGGATAGAAAATCTTGGGACGATAGGACCAATTGAATGTACCTCTTTAGTGACACGAATTGCCATGCGGGTGGGAGCTTTACATGATGCTAATGTTGAATACCTTGCTACACCTCGCTCTCTTATAAATAAAGATTATCTTATTCAAGGTCACTCTCTTAAGAATGGTCCGAACGATTCCCTCATATATTATTTTGTGGGATATACAAACGAGTTTCGGTTACCTAACCCGGACCTTCGTTTGTATACTCTCAAAAATCTAACCATTGAGCTCCAAGAAGCGGAGGCGGTCTCGCAGGAGTGTATCTTCTCGCAGGGGGCGCACAGATCGGAACAGCCATCTACCTCCGAGATGCCCACACCGCAGCCCACGGCTCATGGCGGGCCGGGGTACAGCCACCCCGGGCTTTCTCCCGGTGGGTACCCAGCCCCGCCACCTCACATGGCCGGGGGATCGGCGTGGCAAACTCCGGGATATGGCCCGGGGCTGTTTTCTCCACAACAACAATGGGAGGAACACTCCACCGACTCCGGATCAGCCCAAGGCTACAACTTTGAGCAGGAGATGAACAACCTCTCCTCACAAATGGGAAGACTCCAAACCACGGCGGAAGACACCGAGTATGCGCTCAACCAACACATCTTGCAAACTCATCAATGGCAAGAGCGCACCGACACCCAGCTCACCGCCCTCACCAACATGACGGAGCAACAACGAGCCGATCTTTTGGCTTACTTCCGTCACATGGGGTTCATTCCACCAAACCCATGAGCAAGAACAAGCTTGGGGGGGCAGCACCCCTCGCTAAGGTATCATGTATCGCAACTTGTATCCTTTATTGTCTCCTGTTTTTGCTTGTTCTTGCCTCTCATATGAAAAACAAAATAAAAATGATAAAACTAAAAAGAACAAAAGAAGTAGCTTAGTTTCCTTTTATGCGCTGCAAGTATGTTGCTAGTCTTTCTATGTTGAGATGATGAATAGTTGCTCTGTTTTATTTCTCTCATGTGCCTAGTTTATAATTTAGAACTCTCCTAGTTTTGAGTTTGTTGGCTGGCAAAACTTGCTTAGAACCTGAAACTTGTGGGCTGCACATGCTTGAGCTGCACCTAAGTTGTTGTGAGATGATGATATGGTAAAAAGAGCTGCTATGATCTTGTCCTAAGTTGAACTTGAAATCTCCGAATTTTGTTCCCAAAAATTGCAAAATCTATAAGTTCCCAAGTGATGATAAATTCCTACCAAAGCCATATGCAAATTTCCTTTGAAAACCTTACTCATTTGCTACTTGTTACTTCATTGAGCTTTATCAAAATTGTGTGACCCTAGTGAGATGCTTTTCATACTCTCATGATCAAGATCACGTACACATTCCACCTCATATGCTACACTTCTACACCGGAAGTTAGCAACATGTCATGCCATCCACCAAAATAAAGACACTCCTCACATTTTATCACCTCTCTTAAAATATCAAAAGAAGGCATGGCTATGCAAAAGAAAAAGAAAATAAGGCTCACAAAAGATGAGCATGAGAAAAAGAAAAAAAAAAAAAAGCTGCTCTCATTTCGAGCATGGAAAAAGAAAGAAGAAAAGATAGCCATGCCCAAAATCCAAAATAAAAAGAGGTGAAACAAAAAGAGGAGTAGTCACATACACCACCACCATCATTTTCACACTTGCACATCTTGATCTACGATTGTATGACTTGCTATCTCCATGGATCCACTCTTTTGGTTTTGCAAAATATGAATGCAAGTATGCCTCATTTCATATCCTACCTTGAGCTCCACAAAAGCCTATTAGATGTAGGATGAGGCAATACACATGCCTTGGTGAGGAATACAAACACCACTAGAGCGATTCGAGAGTATCACTTGTGGAACGTGGTTTTACTTGAAAAAAATCCTTTGAAAACTTCCGGAGAATAAAAAGCAAGACAAGGGAAGAGAAAATAAATGCTCTATACACCGTTCTCTCTCTCAACCGCCCAAGGTAAAGTGAAAAGCACAAAGCCCCATGAGGACTAAGGGGAAGGGTGAGTTACCATTGCCAACTTATTCAACTCAAGGATGAGTATCTTTGTTATACACTTGGTACCTTTGAGAAGTAGGCATTATAGCAACTCCTGATCAACAACCTAAAGTTCCACTACTTGCTCGGGACGAGCAAGGGGTAAGCTTGGGGGACTTGTTGACGGTCGTTACGGACCAATTTCGACCGTCAATTAGTCAAATAAATGAGAAGGACTAGGCATGTCTTACACGCATTTTACTTAGAAATAACCTAGTTCCACTTGTACCTCTAGATTTTTAGTGTGCGGGTGGATAATGATGAATTCCGGGCCCCGAGGCGACAAATCAACACTTTTACAAAACTTCCATTTCGCCGCGGGAATCAACTCCAAGATAAAAGGCCAATGACCACGAAATCCAACACAAAGAAGGCCACAAGCAAGCTGGAACAAAGACCAACATCCGGTGGGGGAGCCAGCTGCCAAAGCCCGGCCCGGGAGGGGCCGGGACCGGTTCGGCCGAACCCACCGGGGTGGTTCGGCCGAACCGGTCCGGTGGCCCCCACAGCCCACTTTTCTCGGCGGTTTGCCCACCGCCTGCGGAGGTCGGTTCCACGCGCATTAAATGCCACCGACCTACGAAACCGCCTCCAGGAGCCGACCTTTCAAGCCTATATAAGGAGGGGTACCCCCCTCCTTAACACACACACAACAACACAAGGATCATTCTCTCCTCACATTAGAAGTTTAGAGGCTTTCTAGGTAGTGCTAGGCTTAGTAGTGGGCTGCCTCATTGCTCCCAAGGTCTTGTGGAGAATTGGGTATAGCTCTTGTATCCTCTCTTTGTAAGACTTGATCTTTTATATATGGAATACTTTCGTTTATATCCTTGTCATGAGCTTGACGAGTAGTCATGATCTTGCTCGATCGTTCATCGTTCGTTCATATGAGTTCATCGTTCGTTCTTCGTTCTTCATTAATAGAAGATGAACACATATCGAATGTTCTTCGTTCGTTCATACTTGATCATCGATTACTCTTGATCTTACTTGGTTGATTGCCGTTCGTCGCTCATTCTTGAGCGACGAACGCCTTTGCATGACTTAGTGCTAGCTTTGATCCTTTCGTCGGCTTATGCTAGTTAGACTAGTGTTCTTATGAATAGGCTTCGGGTTCATCGTCCCGCAAGGGTGCTCTAGATTTACCACCATGTCGATCCGTAGGATTGGGGTGCCTCGAGGGATCTAGAGTTGTGGTTAGTGGCAGCCGGCATGGTGCTTGGGGTTATCTACCCACCTTTGAATGTGCTTCGTGTCCCACGGTTTGTAGAGGTAGGTGACAAGAAGTGACAGCCTTGTCATCCAAAGTAATCCTCCACGTTCGGGCATGGCATAGGAGTCTAAAAGGCCGGAGTCGCGAGGCGGACCTCGCGTAAGACGGATCTCCCGATGATGCCTAGGCATTAGACGCTTGCTTGCGCTTGCATGATCTTGGATGTTAGGTAGAAGCTGCGCACTCATATGAATGTTGTATCATTAGGAGTAGTGGTCTGCTAGTCTAGTTTAGCTTTATCTAGGATTGCCTCTATCCCTTTCATTAGAGAATGCATTGCCTTGGTGTGTGTCACACTATCCTCAATTTATTGCTCCTAACCCTTGCATTGGAATGTGATTACTTCATCACTCTTTTGTAACACCATGAGCATAAGTACTCTTATCAACCATGTCTTCCTTTGGGAAAATATAAATACGATACCCTTGAATACTCTCGGGTGAAATGCTACAACGGGTTATCCGTCCGCTTGCGGATATTCATGACCCACCTTATAATACATATCTAGTACTTGTACTTGGATGTGGATTATTTGGTTAAATAGTGCAAGTGACTTAAACCCTTGGCTCTCCCGCGGTCACGTGTTTCTTTCCGCGTGACCTTAAGAGATGCCAACGAGAGAGATGGAAGGATAAGGATCTATTATATGTCGTTTGGAAACTTGATTGAATAGAGTTAGGTTGCAAATACCATGGCTAATGAACATAACTTCGAGCTAAAACATTGAAAGTAAGGACCCACACCTTAATGCTGTTTTTCGCAAAGGAGTAAACCCCACGACCAGAAAGCCTTTGCATTCTAGGCGTCGGCCTTAGCGTGCCATGTTGACGGGTCGGTCTTGCTGAGTATTAGAATACTCAAGATTTGTTCGTTACCTTACAGGGAATGAGTCGTGTTATCACGACTTGTACGGCAGTTTTCCCGAGGAGGAGCGAGTATCCCGAGGGAGGTTCCCTTCGGTGGGAACGTATCCCCACACCTTGAAGAGAGAGGACCGTGATGTACGAAGGGCTCGGTGCATCACGTCGTTTCGTCTTAAGTCCGATGAGTTGTAATAGAACAAGCTTCCGCTGAATACTCGTAGGATGTTGGAACTTCAATAATGTTATCTTTCCGCTGCACGAATGTTGTATTTCGAAAACTTGGTTGTATTATACCATGATGTATATATTCTGGCTTGTATGAGATGATGTTTCTGTTGTAACTCGCTCGTCGAGTGTCCCTCTGTTCCGATTCCCGGGTGGTCCCGAAGGGATGTCACAGCTGGTATCGAGAGCGGTTCGGAGGCAACAGCACATCATTACAAGTCTATTTTCAAAACTTAACACGTTTATGCGATAGACGACGAGAGAGTACGGAGCCTATAAGGATATAGAATAGTTAGATTTTTACTAACCGGTCGACGTTTGGGTTCGTGGGAAGTGCTAACTAATCGTCGTAGTTTCTTTACTACAGTACGTATAGCTAGTTTCCGAGCATGCATCATGTTATATTCTGCACTAAATAAATATTGGGTATGTGCTTAGCTAGTCCGTAGTCCTTTATAGGTTGTTCCGTTCGTTTTTCTTCTGTGGGAAGAAGTGTTTAACTTGTTAAACATGTTCCCTGCAGATGCCGGTCACTCGTGGTAGGAAGCGCGCCCAGGGAGGAGGAGGAGGCACGAGCTGCACGTGTCGCCGAGCTGGAGCAGCAGCTTCACGGCTTGGAGCCGAGGACACGAGTCGGGACCGACGGTTGGTTGCTTGGAAGCATCGCTGTCGAGTGGACTGTCGGGAGATCCGGAGGTCACACGCTAGGATCGCTAAGCTGGAGGAGCAGATAGTGGAGGTGACCCGCGCGCGTGACGAGTACCGTGAGGCGGTTATCGCCTTTGACGCGCAGCTGACTACGAGGACCGAGGAGCGAGACGCCGCCCGCGCCGCAGAGGACCACCAGGAGCTACGGACAGATATGGTGATGGCACAGCGGGACCACTTGGTGGAGGTCTTGGTCACGAGAGAGGTCGAGTTGGGTCAGCTACGGATGCAGTACAACGGGCTGGCCGAGGCACACCACGCACTGCTCCACGACCACGACGACCTGTTTGAGGAGTTCGAGCGAGTTGCAGCAGCGATGGCAGCAGCAGCAGCAGCAGCGGGAGCAGCAGCAGGGTCCACCGAGACGAGGAGGTCTCCGGGATGGACTACGAGCCCCCACCCGCTTCGCCAGCTTGGGACGTCGAGTCGGACGGCGGCAGATCACGCGCCGTCGGCTTAGTTGTGTTATGTTTTCACTAATGTAGGAGGGTAGCCACATTTTGCTGACATAGGTCCGATGTATATAGGGTACTAGCGGAGGTTGGGCAGTTGGGAGTGTACGCGAAATGGGTTTGAGTTTGTACCAACGAGTAACTAATAAAAAGGAAGTGGTAGTAATATATATATATGCAGTTGCTAGAACAAATAAATGTGCTGAAATATTAGGATTAGTTTCTACTTGTATCCGATGCTCTTACTTCTTCACGAGAGATAGACAGCACACGCACGGGTGTGAGTGAAGTAAGAGGATCAAGGGAAGATGTTCGTATAGTCGAGCTGGAGAGACAGCTGCAGGAAAAAGAGGAGTTGTTAGCAATTAGAGATGCGCAGTTGCTAAACATGGAGCAGCAGATTCAATTTAAGGATCAGCAGCTAGCAAATGCTCATGCATTGATCACTCGGTTAGAGCAAGATCTACTGCAAGCACACAACGCCATAATGAATGAAGCAATAGGACAACAACCTCCAGGAGATGAACCGGTAGCGCAGGAGAATCCTATGGAGGCTGAATCGAAGAAGAAGACGAGGATCCTGAAGAGATAATGGACGTGGATTCAGTCATAGACTTCACGGAGATTCCACGATTAGAGGATGCGAGAATCCGAGACAGAGCAGTTCCATAAGCTAGGAGGTGACATCCAGGCGTCGCGAAGAATAGTGGAGTGCTAGCTAGTAGTGAGTGAGAAAACTAGTATGTAAGCCAGGCACTAGTAAATAAGGGGCGTGATGTAACCTCGCTTCGAGTGTATCATAGGAACCGTTGTAACGTGAGTGTAGAAATATGTGTTATTGGATTTGGTGGTTGCTTTAATAAAGATGGCTTGTTGCATAAAGATTCCTTGGAAGTCCTCATCTACGTATTCCTGTCCTTCCATTATTATGTTGGAATGAAGATGTCTAACATAAACTTTCTTGGACAGAATGGTTGGAACAAGAAGACGCGATGAGCCCGAGACTTCTCAATGCGGGGCGGGAACACCACCACCACCCCCGACCTTGGCACAGGCCATCGCTGCAGTATTGGATTCTCGCGCGGAACAGCGGGAATTATTTGAGCAACCGGTCCGCAACACTGCTCCCCAAGAACATCACCAGGGCCGCAATGCACCGGAGGAAAGGGTGACCTGCTCGGACTTCTTATCGGTTCGCCCCGGTCTTCTCGGATGCGGGTGAGCCTTTGGAAGGCGACAACCGGCTGCGTACCATTGAGTCGAAGCTGGAGCTGTTTCCGTGCACGGATCATCGGAAGACCCTCTTTGCTTCCCAGCGGTTGCAAGGATTTGCTGGAGCTTGGTGGGCCAACTACAAAGCAATGTTTCCCCAGGACATCGGATTTCATGGGCAGAGTCCACTAAAGCCTTCGAGAGAGCATCATATTCCGGAAGGCTTAATGAATCGAAGAGAAAGGAGTTCCTCTCATCGAAGCAAGGGGATATGAATGTTCACACCTATTCCAAGGTATTCAACCGCCTTGCTCGGTATGCTCCTGAACATGTGGACACGAGATACCAAGAAGAAGAACCTGTTCAAGGAGGGAATGAGTACCAAGCTACGGTCTCGCTTGGTGTTGAACAAGACCGACAGCTTCACCGACTTTGTGAGTGACGCTATCGCATCTGGAAGACTCTATCCGTCATCATCGGACGGAGAAGATCAAGAAGAGGCCGGCTATCTGGACAAGGAAGTGGGAGACCATCCAAGTACAGGCTGGTTTACACCGCACCATCAGGTCGAGCGTTATCAGCATACACCCTCTCGCCCCAATTTCTACCGACCAAATCAATCACCCCGAGCAACCTCGAGCAACAGCGGCCGAATCGGTATCGTCCGCCCTATCAGCAACAGAACTTCCAGAATCCCCGACCGGTGGGTCAAGCACCACAGCGAGAATGGACCGCCATGCTTTAATTGTGGCCGTTCAGGACACTATTACCGCAGTTGTCCATATCCTCGAAGGCACCATATGCACCCCGACCTCAAGGACAGCCGCAGAACCAGCAGAGGGCACCAGCCAAGAATACACAAGTGAAGACGGGCCGTGCCAACTTTACTACGGCAGAGGAGTTGCCCGAAGGAGGACAAATCTTAGCGGGTATGTTTTCTATCGCTGAACATCCTGCTATGGTTTTATTTGATTCGGGAGCTACGCATAATTTCATCGAGCAAGTCCTACATTACTCGAGCATTGCATCATACCATCTAAGTTGACATGGACACATATCATCTCAACACGTGGGGGTAGAATCCTTACTAATGAAACAGCTGCCAATATGCCATTAAGATTGGGTAGCAAGGTTTATCCTACTTCATTAATCATCCTGGATGGGCAAGGGTTAGATGCAATTATTGGCATACAATGGATGAACTTCCATAAGGCAGTATTGGATATAGCATCTCGAGCCGTATATCCGAACTCTCCTGTTCATGGTCGAGATTGCTTGCTCTTAACTTTTCCGCAAGCTATGCTGCCAATGGTCAATAAGGTTGTAGGTAAGAGTCCGGAGGATATACCCATAGTCCGTGAGTATCCGGATGTCTTTCCGGATGACTTGCCGGGACTACCGCCGGACCGAGCGGTAGAGTTTAAGATAGAATTACAGCCTAGAACCGCACCAATATCAAGAAGGCCGTATCGGATGCCGCCAAATGAGTCGGCAGAATTGAAGGTACAACTAAAGGAATTGTTGGACAAAGGATACATACGTCCAAGTTCATCACCATGGGGATGCCCACCTTGTTTGTAAAGAAGAAAGACAAGACATTGAGGCTATGTGTGGATTATAGACCTCTCGAATTCGGTGACCATCAAGAACAAGTATCCTCTCGCCGAGGATTGATATCTTGTTTGATCAGCCGATGGGAGCTAGGGTTTTCTCCAAGATAGATCTTCGCTCGGGATATCATCGGATTAAGATAAGAGCCGAGGATATACCGAAGACCGCATTTTCCACAAGGTATGGACTTTATGAATATCCGGTGATGTCATTTGGATTGACCAATGCACCAAGCACATTTCATGTATCTCATGAATTCCGTATTCATGCTCGAGCTAGACAAGTTTGTCGTGGTATTCATTGACGACATCTTGATCTACTCTAAGTCACAAGAGGAACATGCCAATCACTTAAGAGTTGTGTTGCAATGACTAAGGGATCATCAACTTTATGCTAAGTTCAGCAAGTGTGAATTTTGGCTGAAAGAAGTACCGTTCCTAGGTCACGTGATATCAGCCGAAGGAGTGGCCGTTGACCCGTGCAAGTTTCAAGATGTATTGGATTGGAAATCACCGAAGTCTGTCTCACGGATCGGAAGTTTCTTGAGATTGGCTGGTTATTATAGAAGGTTTATCCCAAACTTCTCAAAGATCGCCAAGCCAATGACTAAGCTATTGGAGAAGGATAAGAAGTATGTATGGAGCAAAGAATGTGAAGAAGCTTTCCAAACGTTGAAGAAGTTGTTGACTACAGCTCATGTACTTGCTCGACCGGATCCGACGAAGCCTTTTGATGTGTATTGTGATGCGTCGAGCACGGGACTTGGATGTGTTCTCGATGCAGGAGGGTCGAGTGATCGCTTATGCGTCTCGACAACTAAGGCGTCATGAGGAACACTATCCTACCCATGATGTGGAACTAGCAGCAGTGGTACTCGCATTGAAAGGATGGAGACACTATCTCTTGGGTAATTTGGTACATTTATACACGGACCACAAGAGTCTCAAGTACATCTTCACCCAAGCGGATCTGAATATGCGACAGCGAAGATGGTTAGAACTGATCAAAGATTACGAGCTGGAAATCCACTACCACCCCGGTAAGGCAAACGTGGTAGTAGATGCCTTAAGCCGCAAAGTACAAGTGCAATAATCACATGGCTCGACTCATGATTCAAGCATCTCAACCAGGAAATGAAGAGCCAAACCTTCCGATTATTCCATATGGAGCATTAACCAACTTGGCTCTTATTCCTACCATTCGTGAAGAAGTGGTAGTATCTCAACGAAAAGCGTTGGTGTAGGACATATAAAGAGACGACTTAGAAAGGATGAAGTCAAATGCTTCAGGGAGGACGAAGCAGGAGTTGTTTGGTTCAAAAATCGATTGGTAGTGCCGAAAGACCTACCGCTTCGCAAGAAGATAATGGATGAAGCACATATGTCCAAATATTCTATTCATCCTGGAACCAACAAGATGTATCAAGATCCGAAGCAAAGATTTTGGTGGACATGCATGAAGCGGGAAATAGCCAAGTATGCCAACGAGTGTGATGTCCGTCGACGGGTCAAAGCCGAGCACTTGAAGCAAGCAGGACCCTTAAAACCTCCGAGCATTCCTGAATGGAAGTGGGAGGACGTCGACATGGATTTCAATGTGGGATTACCATTAAGTCTACGGAAACACGACTCTATCCGGGTTATTGTGGACCGGTCGACGAAGTCTGCTCACTTTATACCGGTACATACACGGTACACTACCGAGAAGTATGCGGAACTCTATATTTCTCGAATTCTCCGTTTACATGGAGTGCCAAAGACCATTATATCGGACGGAGGAACACAATTTGTCTCCAGATTACGGGAATAACTACAAGAATCATTGGGAACCAAGTTGATACGAAGCTCGGCATATCATCCTCAAACCGATGGCCGGACGTAAAGAATTAATCAATATCTCGAGGATATGCTTCGAGCATGCGTCTTGACCTATGGTAAGGATTGGGAAAAGTGCTTACCTTTGGCGTAGTTCTCCTACAATAACAGCTACCAAGAGAGTGCCGGAATGTCACCGTTACAAGCTCTCTATGGACGAAGTTGTCGTACGCCCTTGAATTGGTCCGAAAGCGGAG
This sequence comes from Chloris gayana, assembly GCA_031894775.1. Classification (NCBI taxonomy): domain Eukaryota; kingdom Viridiplantae; phylum Streptophyta; class Magnoliopsida; order Poales; family Poaceae; genus Chloris; species Chloris gayana. The sequence goes on from JAUNZO010001936.1 coordinate 46,251, forward strand.
AAAGAATAATCTTCGGACCGGACCTAGTAAGGGATGCGGAAGAACAAGTACGTCTCATCCAACGGAACCTCAAGAGAGCTAAATCTCGACGGATCGGTTATACCGACAAGAGGCGACGAGAGTTAGTGTTTCAGAGTTGGAGATCCAGTCTATCTCCGAGTGTCTCCTACCAAAGGTGTTCAAAGGTTTGGAATCAAGGGCAAGTTGGCACCGCGATACATCGGACCTTATCCAATCCTAGAAAGATGTGGAACTCGTGGCATATCGTTTGGAGTTGCCAGACACACTTGTCGGGTATACACAACATATTCCACGTATCTCAACCGAAGATATGTTTGAAACCACCAGTGGACATACCCACAGCTGAGGTGGAACAGTTACAACCAGATTTGACATACGACGAACGACCAGCCAAAGTTCTCGATACCAAGGATAGAGTGACTCGCCATCGGACAATCAAGTTCTACAAGGTCCAATGGAGTAATCACTCGGAAGTCGAAGCTACTTGGGAACAAGAAGAGTTTCTTCGATCAAATTACCCCGAGTTCTTTAGCACCATCGCTTAGTCGTTTCGATCGTGAATCTCGGGACGAGATTCCTGTAAGGGGAGGGCTGTAACAACCCACAGCAATAAAATGCATTTGATGGCATTCATGAGCATGTCATCACATTTTAATTGTGAGATCATTAAGCATGTGATATTAATCATAAGCACATGAAATATCAAAGTAACTAAAGAATAAAGGAAATGTCAAAAAGAAATGAAATAAGAAAAAAATTCAAGTTTAACATTTTCTATGGTTCAAATATCACAAATAAAGATTTATGGAAATTTACTGAAAGTATTTTATCATGTAAAAATAATTGCAGAAAATAAACAAAGTCTCTTTATTTAATTTAGTTATGAATTTTTAATCCGAAATTGATTTGGAATTTCTACTGGGACTTAATAGGAAATATGCCTAAAATCTTCTCATTTACACCCCTGAATTTTTGCGGAATTTTTGGAGCTTCGGAAGGTTGCTTTTTAATTAGACAAAAGCTCGGGGGTTTTTGTAAAATGGCCACGACGAGCCTAGGCGTCGGCCTCTTCTTCTCTCTCTCTCTCTCACCGCGCGCTCGCGCGCTCGCGGCGCACCGCCTCTCCGGCGTGGTGCCACGACCCGGGCCACACAGCTGCTTCGCGGCCACGCAGCCTGCCGGCCGGGAACCGCCTCGGAGGGGAATAAAAGCCCCGCCGGCTCCCATTTCTCCTCCCTTTTCCTCTCTCGTTCGCCCGCCATAGCCGCACCTCGAGCCTCCACCGTCGCCAGGCTGCTCCGGTGCCTCCCCGTCCAAGCCGCCACTACCCGAGCATCGCCGGGTCCCCGCGCAGCTTGTCCCCTTGATCAAATAGCTTGAGCATCTCCGTTCCGTCGAGGCGAGCCGGTCCTTCCTCTACGGCACCTCACCGTCGCCTTCCGCCATCCCCGCGATTCGGTGAGCCGTGGTGAGCAATTGATGATCCTTTCTCTTCCGGACGGTGCGCAACTAGATGCTCTATATTCTCGTAGCTCACTCTTGCTATTGTTCTACGTAAAGGAGAGCAATTACCGTTCTTCTCCGTGTCCGGTCGCCGCCGTCTCCGCTACCCATGGTGAGCACCCTTCTCGAGACTTGCTCATGTCCTTTTGAGTCCACAACGAGCTTGCGCATGCTCCGTAGATCATGCCGGCGAGTTTTCCCCAAATTTTAGGCTCCGTGTTGAGCTCGCGCCGCCGCCGGACGAGTCGTCGAGGCCGGACTTCGCCGCCGGTGTAGCTAGGGTTGAGCTCATGCGAGCGCGTCCGTGTGGTTGTGTTCGCCATGCGCCGAGGAGTGTTTTGGTGGTCTCGCGGCGAGCTTTGCTCCACTCCCGGCCGTCTCCGGCGACCGCGCCGCCGCTGGCCCCGCCGCCGTGGTGGAGCCACACCGCAGGCCACACGCCGTGGGATCGCGTGTGGCTACGCGGGATCGGGTGTGGCCAACCCCGTGGCCCTCCGTGTGGCCCGAATTGGATTTAAATTTCCAAAATTCGTAGAAAATTCATTAAAATTCGGAAAAATGTCAAACCAACTTTGGTAGACCCGGAAAAATGAGATCTATCCATTTGTGAAATAAAATAATTATTTGAATAAATTTATCTATAATTTGTAATTAATCCCCTTTCTTTAATAAAGAAAAGCTATTATTTTATGTAAATAAAATGTTTAATTATGAAAAACAATTTTATTTAATGAAGGAGATACTGCAGACGAAATTAATAATAAAATTTATTTTTCCAAAAAGTAAACTTAAACTATGTTAATGTATATGATCACAATTTAATTGCTTTTAATCACTTAAAGTAATTATTTACATATTGCCTAATAAATCGGAGTAATTAATTATTAAACTTAAGTAATTATTGACCTTAATCAAGCAATTAAGGAAAACAAAATTAATTAATAATGATCTTAATTAAACACTTTTTAATCAGCATAATTAATGGTTAATTAATGCTTAATGAACATACTTACCCATAATTAGTTAATTAACTAAAGTAATTAAGCATTAATCATTACTTATTATCCATGGAACTTCATTAATGCACTCTTGCATACTTTCATCATGTGCATTCATGCATACATGATTGTGAATCGCGTTGCATTGTTGGTCGACTAGGTTCGAAGTAATCGAGGTTCCACCCGAGGGCGAGTCGGAGTCGGGGATCTCGCAATCGACCCAGACCGCCGAAGAGATTAACTTCGAACAATCTCAGGGCAAGCCCCGGTGCATCCCACCTATGTTTTTAAATATTTTACTTTATCACCTAGTACAGTTTTGCTTGTGCATTAGGTGTTAGGGTTTGGTTGAAACCCTAGATGCATTCTCGGTAGGTTTCCGTTTGTTTATTCTATACTTGGTACAGGTAGCTCAATAGAGGCTAAGCTTAATTCATAGTGGCAACGGTAGATGTTTAGGGCACTTAAAGCATGGAGGCTTTAAGAGTGTTGTGTTAACATTAAAGATGTTGAGAGGGATAATGAAGTTGAGACCGGACGGGCCCCGTAGGAGAAAGGGCAAGACGGAGATGAGGTCTTGCAAGGTGGTAGCCCCGTCTCGTGTCGGTCAAGGACTCGTACCGTTGTCGGCTTAGTTGAACAAGTTTGAACGTACCGTGCTACATGCTGGTATCATGGGCCCAGCAAGCTGATGTACCCTATCGCCCCGGAGATGTAGCGTAGCCAACTCTCTTTATCGGCGGTCGGTGAGAGGATAGTCTCACGGGAGGGAGATGGGTCGACCACGAGGGAAGTCGTGGTTTCGCCATACTCCCGGGGAGTTGGAAATGGCTAGTCTGCTGTCAGGTGCTAGCGGGAAAGGCTGTCGTATACGATCGGGGTGATGCGTATACGTTGTGTAGTCGGGTTTTGCCAGCTGGTATAAAATCGATTCGAATCGCTGTCCCTCACGAGTAATGAGTACCGCTTGTTTAGCTCGTCACATCGTAGTAACTTTTATGGAAGATGAGGAAGATGAGAGATGGAAGGATAAGGATCTATTATATCTCGTTTGGAAACTTGATTGAATAGAGTTAGGTTGCAAATACCATGGCTAATGAACATAACCCGAGCTAAAACATTGAAAGTAAGGACCCACACCTTAATGCTGTTTTTTGCAAAGGAGTAAACCCCACAGCCGTAAAGCCTTTGCATTCTAGGCGTCGGCCTTAGCGTGCCATGTTGACGGGTCGGTCTTGCTGAGTATTAGAATAATCAAGATTTGTTCGTTACCTCACAGGGAATGAGTCGTGTTATCACGACTTGTACGGCAGTTTTCCGAGGAGGAGCAAGTATCCCGAGGGAGGTTCCCTTCGGTGGGAACGTATCCCCACACCTTGAAGAGAGAGGACCGTGATGTACGAAGGGCTCGAGTGCATCACGTCGTTTCGTCTTAAGTCCGATGAGTTGTAATAGAACAAGCTTCCGCTGAATACTCGTAGGATGTTGGAACTTCAATAATGTTATCTTTCCGCTGCACGAATGTTGTATTTCGAAAACTTGGTTGTATTATACCATGATGTATATATTCAGGCTTGTATGAGATGATGTTTCTGTTGTAACTCGCTTCGTCGAGTGTCCCTCTGTTCCGATTCCTGGGTGGTCCCGAAGGGGATGTCACACCAACATTCTAAAACAGCGGAATTGGTTGCCATCCGCCGCTAAAAATGCCATGGGCCCACTTGTCGAGGCCTTTGTAACGGCAGTTGGCATTGCCGACCGCCACTAAAAATGACATGGGCCACACCTGTCTGTGAGACAATATGCTGAAACAGCGAGACGTGGTTTGCAACCGCCGCTAAAAATGTCATGGGCCCACCTGTCATGCCTTTGTAACGGCAAATGATCGTGGGCCCACATGTCATAGTAATGTAAATGGGACTATTTCTAAAATGATTTAAATAGTGATAACTTGTTCGAAGAAATAATCAAATGTCAATAAATTCCAATAATATGCCAAAATTAAATTATTAAGGAGATAGAAAATAAACACAAATATTAATTCGTACACATAGAGTTATGTCATAAACATAAAAATATGAATTACATGCCGCTTGACAATATAGGTTAAAGGTACAGATTAAAGTAACATAGAGGTACATCATCCTTGGACTGTTTTTCCTTCGCAATCCGAGCGCATGTAGGGCATTTCTGCAGAATATCTGCGCCTTGTTTCTATGATTCGAACTTACTTGGATCAATAAATAATGGCACTTCATCATATTGGTTATACTCATCTTGATCTGCACATTCTCCACTCTAACGACTCTTTGTTTAGCGGGAATAACAATGTACTTCTTTTCATCCTTTGGGTCGAGTATATAGAACACTTGTGCTACCGCCCTAGCGAGTATCCAAGGGTCATCTTTGTGACCGAATATGTCTAGATCAACGAGGGTCAATCCATATTCATCCACCTCCACCCCTTGTGGGTGTTGCACCCATTTGCATTTAAATACAGGAACAACGAGATTTTGTCCGTAATTAAGTTCCCATATTTCCTCGATGTACCCATAGTATGATGTCCGATTGTCCTTTTCATCATAGGCATGTGTTCAAACACCGCTGTTTTGACACTTGCTTTTCTTGTCCTTTTCTTGAGCCTCGAAATGTAACCACACTCTTCGAAGGCCTCATGGCTAACCTTCTCAATATTTTTTCGTCTACGGAGTCCCCATGTGGAAGCTCTTGGTTCTCGAACCATGATGTGAAGGTTTTCTTGTGCTCCATTATAATCCAATATTCTCGTCCTGTCCGTGTGGTTCGGTGAAGCTCACTCATGTGTTTCTCAAAGTATGGGCCCACAATCTCTGTCTGTTGTAATACGCTAAAATGTGTTGCATCCACTCTTTTGTAGTCAAGGTCGATGAATGAATTTCGTCCTCGTGTACCTTTTCCGGACAGCCGGCCCACATGATGAGAAACGGGAAGACCAATAGCTCCTCCATTTTTAATGTTGTCAGCACAGACACTCAATAATCTCCTCGGTGTTGTATCCCTCAATCATTGAACCCTCCGAGATGAGAACGATTTCGTACAAAGCGTTTCATTACATACATGAACCGCTCAAAGGGAAACATATGATGCATGTAGACGGGGCCCAACGCAGCAATCTGGTCAACGATATGAAGCATGAAGTGTTCCATGGTATCAAAATACGAGGGAGGGAAGCACATCTCAAGCATGCACATTGTTTCATTCATATGGGTCCGTAGGTCATCCAACTCCGCTTTACTGATCACCTTCTTCGAGACTACGTTCTAGAAGTAGCACGAGCGAGTTATAGTTAACTTCAACCACTCGGGTTTCACAGCCCCGATGGCGACGGTTAAGAACACCAAAAGCATCGTGTGACGATCGTGAGTGTTGTAGCCACTTATCTTTAGCTCTTCCATGTTCACGAGATTTTTCACGTTCGATGAGAATCCGGTGGGACACTTAATCCCGTGTAGACACTTGCAAAATGCTATTTTCTTCTCACACGTAAGGTTGCAGATTGCGAGAGGAAGATAGTATTTTCCGTTTGCCCTTTCCTGCGGATGGAGCTTGGGTCTAATGTCCAGTGCCACAAGATCTCTACATGCATTGAGTCCATCCTTTGTCTTACCGGGTAGGTCAAGAATAAGTCTGCTAGTGCTTGTCATATACGCCCTTCCCAATGTGCATCCGATCGAATGCATCTGTCACTTCAAGTTCCGTCCGATGAATCGAGGTATCCGAAGAAAATAGATTGCTTCTTAAAGGGCGTGTGGGCTTTGCACTTTGGAACTCCCTTCACCGGTTTGCCAAACACAACTTTGATGTTCTTTACCGTCTCGAACACGACACTAGGGGTCCAACGTCGAGGTTCTTCGCCTTCCTCAATAGTGCAATCGAACTGTCTCCTCAACAAGCGATACCTGTGGTTTCGTGCTAGGAATCGACGGTTTCGCGTGTATCATCTAGGCATACAAAACAACCATACTTTCCTTTGACCTGTCCCGATAGCACCCTTAGCGTTGGGGAATCACTTATCGTCACAAAAATGATGGCTTTGAGCAAGAAGGACGCTCTACGATGCTCATCCCATATACTAACCCCTTCTAACCACAGTTTTTGCATGTCTTCCAATAATGGTTCCAAGAACACATCTATGTCGTTACCAGGTTCTTTCGGACCAGATATAAGGATTGTCAATAGTAAGTACTTTCTCTTGTGACATAACCATGGTGGAAGGTTGTATATTGACAGTATAAGTGGCCAAGTGCTGTGCACGTTCCTAAATTGACCACGAGGATTCATCCCGTGTGTACTCCGAGCAAACCGTATGTTCCTTGTCTCTTCGGAGAATACTTGGATGGTTAGAATCAAACTTTTTCCACGGGGTCCCATCAGCTGGATGACTAAGTTTCTTTGGGTCCCCGGGGCGTGAATGCCACGCCATCGGTTCAGCATCCTTGGGGTTGACAAACAAGCGTCTTGTCGGATCGACAACCGCTAGGTACCACATGACCAAGGCTGGAATCTTCGTTTGTTTGCTGTCATCGACGGTAACGCTTTTCTTCCTCTTCCTCACATTCCTGTTGCTCTTCTTTCCACTAACAAGCTGATGTGCCTACATCATAGTCGTCTTTGCACTTGTACCGAGTACGCTTGCATCTTGGGCATCTCACGGCGTCCTTGTACACTACGTCATGTCAACTCTCTAGTAACATATATATGTGTTACTCGAAGAAGAGATAAGTGTTACTGAGACCTATAGTAACACATTTAATAAGTGATCTAGGTTGTGCCGTTACTAGTGCAGATTTTGTTGTAACACATTTATGTGTTACTCCTTGTGAGAAAATGTGAAACAAGAAAATCAAATTGTAATGCATATATCTGTTACTACTTGTAACTAAAAGTGATACAAGGAATATTTATTATAATACATATATGTGTTACTATTTGAGAAAAGTGTTACACTTGTAGCTCAAAAAATAATACTAAATGTAAAAATTATGTGTTCACTAGGAATTGAACTCGATGGAACATTTCCAGCTTAGTGCCTATAACACCCACGCTAAGACATGGTTGTGACTTTCATCACTGTTTATTCAATTTGTAACATGATGGAGTAGAAGTAAAGGTTATTGTAACATACATATGTGTTACTTTCTGTCAGCGAGTGTCACTATTACGACATAAAACACAACTCCAAATATAAGCTCATGTGTCATACTTAAGGTTTCATTGCATCGCCACCTATAGTATTATGAACTTGAGTCTCGATTAGCAAGCACAACTTATAATATGTTAATATATAACAATAGTTTGGACTCGATAGTTGTTCGTTTAGTGTTATTTGAGAAATATCTTGGTTCATCACACATCTAGAGTTTAGGGACTTAATGAACTAGCAAATAAGTTTTGGTCTCTCGTTGTAACATTATTTTGTGTTGCAACGAGTACAACGAGACTTTTCTTGTAACACTCACACTTGATATATATTGAATAATCACAATCTTTGTAACACTATCCATGTAACTTGAATTTTGTGTTACTTGTAATCTCTTCTTGTAACACATAATTATGGGATAAAAACTATATGTTACAAACATACTTTTAACACATAATTTTGTGTTCCTATAAAATATTTTGTAACACATAACTCTATGTGTTACAAGAATATGTTACAATATCCTTGTTTTGTAGTAGTGGTATTCCCCCGATACAATATGCAATGATTTGGGCACGCATAAATCTTTTGCACGCCCAACGAAAGTGGGGTTATGAGCTTCTTAGCAAAATAGGTGCTTTTTGACAACAAGTTGGGCTTCGATTCCAAAAGGAGTTCCAACAAATCCGTGAAACTAGCACCTGACCAACCATGGATGGCCTTTAATTTCATCAGCTCAAGTACCGTACGTAGCACGAGTACACCATTTTTCACATCCCTTAGATGCCTTGTATAGTGGATCCTTCGATGCTTTCTCCAGCGATGCAAAGTTGCTCAACCCTCTCGTTGTCCCTCCATTGAGTAACACTTGCGGTTCAACGTGTGGCAACATTTTCTCAACATCATAATCACATGACTGTTACGTTACTTCGTCGGCTCGAACAAGCTCCTCATCTTCAACATTGACATGGTCGTGAACATCAAGGTCATCGTCAGCATCAAATCAACAGATTGCTCAGGTATTGCCTCCACCGCGTCTTCACCATGCTTTGTCCACCGGGTGCAAATACTAGTCGTGCTACTGGGCAGTCCCCATTCTCCTTGGTATATGGTTAAGAAGCGATGCTCCCTATGGAAGTAAATATGATCTCTGTGAGAGTACGACATTATGATGAAGAGAAGTATGATTAGTAGCGCCAAGTTGAGTGATTGTTGTGGAGGAATTACGAAATCGTGCATTACTCGGAGTGGCTAAATATCATCATGGGATACAAAGATATCATGATCGTAATGTTCGACCAAGGGATTTTCTAGTGGGAGATTTGGTGCTTAGGAAGATTCAATTAAATTAGAATTGTCATAAGTTATCACCGGTCTAGGAAGCACCGTTTATTGTTAAATCAGTTTCCAAACCGGATGCTCATAGGCTTATGACTCAAGACAAGGAGGAAATTCCAAATTCTTGGAATATTGATCAGCTACATCACTTTTATACTTGAGTTTTTGTTTCAATTCTTATGTTACTCCTTGTGCACGATACTATGAAGAATTTTGAGTTCGAGTCTATACATATTGCTTTATGTCTCGGAATATTAGTTTTGCATTAACATACCGAGCCAGGCTGTGATAATTTGTAATCTTGGGTTCTAAGACTGGTCATTTTTTATATACTACATGATTTTGTTAAGTAGACCGTAGCTGTGAGCTATATCCCGTGCTGATTAGAGCTAGTGATCATGTCATAGCTGGTCTGTGTTGAATTAACCATTGTTGCTTGGTTATAGACTTGATTAGTTAATTCAAGATGGAAAATTTGACTTTTCAGAAGAACGGTTCTAAGAGTTGAGTTGTTTTCTTTGTATATGGACCGGTCTGGATCGCTGCAGCCTTGCGCGTAAAGACTTAGCTATATATGAAGTAAAGTACAGCAACACATAGATTGGTCGAAATTTAAAATGACAATTGATATAGCAATATATACATATAGTATTTGAATTATGAAGAAGTCACATATATTACATTTTTATACAGTAGTAGTTACAAAGACAATCTATTGAGCTGGACCGCTTGCATTACGGGTATTACCGGTCATAGGATCGACGGTCAGCATTTCATCTACAGTCTCTTCAGAATAAGATGCTGAAGATAGAAGATCACCATTCAGGTCATCATATTCATCTTCAACGTTTTGTCCGAAGAATGCAGCAGCGTCTTAGGCGGCTTGATCTACAGCAAGAAGGGCGGTAGCTTCGTCTAGCGGGGCACTAGTCGGATCCAGAGGGATGTCTTGAAGAAGTTCTGTCACGGTACCAATGAGTGAATTCTTCAACTCATTGAACCGGTCTTCGGTGGTGTCCGGATGTGCTCCCGCTTGAATGAAGTTGAAATCGTAGTCTTCGACCGAGGTCCAAGACTGGATTGTTGCTGCGATATGCGCTCCGCCGGCCCCTGTGATCATCTTTGAATGCTCCGTGATCCTTCACAGGGTATCCAAAATGGCAGCCTCAAGATTGATGTTATTATCTTGAGGGGTCTGAGCCCCATTCAGATATTTGATTGCTTTCTTGCAGCCCGCCGAGAGTTCTACGGAGGATAATTAAAGAACATCAAAGATACAGACCGGTGCTTGAAGACTGGTTATAAGGAAAATAGGAAGAAAGGAACTTACGCCTGTGGGAGATGTCCAAGATTCTGAATTTGCCTTTAAAATTGTCACTTGAGTCCCGCAGCTTGGCTTCGCTTTTCAACAGGCATTGAATTTCGTCTTCTTTCGCCTTGAGCACTAGCTGAGCAGAGTCATGTACATTTTTGACAGCTATCTCCTTTTTCGCATGAGCGGTCTTGGCAGCTTCAAGTGTCTCTGCAAGTTCTGCTTTAAGCTGGGCGTTCTCATTCTCAAGAAGTTTATTGGATCGGAGGGTCTGCTTCAAGATGGTGTCTTTGATAGTGAGACCTCCGTCCAACTCACCGATGCGGGCAGCTTACATCTCTTCCGCCTTTTTGCCTTCTTCCGAGCTCGCTCGTGATAGAGTGCTTTTTCCGAGAGGGTCTCTTCCATCTTTTTATGCACTTCAATAAGCTCTTCAGCAGCTGCAAGTTTAAAGACCGGTCAGAATGATTACAAATATTGACAAGATAAGGGTCTTTGGAAGAATAAACATTGGGACATACCTCGGACTTGTCGCTTAAGGTTGATAATCTCCTTCCAGCGGTCTTCCATGATTTGATGAGTATTTCCAAGATTTAATGCTCGCCGCCGGAGATCCTCACAGGATATCGGACTAGCGGTCCGAGTCCCTAGCTCAGCAAGCTATTGTTAGGTCCGGCATAATTCATCTTCGAGGCGAGCAATAATAGCGCTCTTAGCCTCGGAATTCTTCGATAAAGTCTTAAAAGACGAGGAAATAGATGAGAAGCAATATTTGAATTTCATAACATAGAATATGTAATATAAGGGATCTGTAACATCCTGGCCCGGGGCTTAATAGGATTGATAGAATAGTCATGTCAACAAGTTGCAACTTCTTTTTGGATGCTCATCTCTAAAGAACTCGAGGTTAAGCGTGCTTGGCACTGGAGCAATTTAGGGATGGGTGACCGACCGGGATGTGACATCCCATGTCACGAATTAGCGTTAATGACCTAATTAGACCCTAATGACTCTCCACTAATGAAACCCTAATGCTAATCGTCCAAAAGAAAGCAAGAAAAGAAAAATGAAAAAAAAAATCAAAAGAAAAAGGAAAACCTAGGGCTAAACCCTAGCTTTAAAAAAACGCAAAACATTATAAAATAACTACCCACATGTTTTTGCACCATCTTGTTGCCCATGCAAAATAACAATTTTACAGCATTTTTACAAAATTTTTGAACAAAGTTTTGAATGCTAAAAAATTCAAATTCAAATCTGAAACTGCACTGTTTGTGAATTTTGTATGAATTTTTAGAAACAAAACTGGCACTTTGACCCAAAATAAAAGTTGTAGATCACATCCTGCGGAACCACCTGTTTTTTCGGTTTAATTTTTGGAGCAACAGAAGTACCATTTTTGTTAAAAATTCGGAAACGAGATTTCAAAATTCGAAAACAGCAGCCCGAGCTTCTTGCCCACCGGGCAATGGCGGCCAGTGCCCGCCGGTCCGCCACCCCTGCCACCAGCGCACGCCTGCCGCACCCCGTCCTGTCACCCCCACGCCCCAACGCACCTCCCCAACCACTTTGGTACCCGCCGGCCAACAGGACTCACCGGAATTGAATGGAACGGTACCTCCGGAATCTCCACCCCCACGACGAGCCACAACTTCCGGCCTTCTCCCTCGACACCTGACCCCATGCCGCTCTTCTCCATCACGAGGGGAATCTCCCAGACCTTGTTCCCCAACTTTTCGTGCTCCGCACTCACCGCTAGCCGCATCGAAGTAGTCCCCGATCATCGTCATCGATGTCGCCGCCTTCCGGCTGGCGACCACCGGAGAGGACTCCCCATACCTCTAGCCATGTTTTGGTGATGGTCCCACCCTTTTTCCCCCACTACAGCAGCCTACGGCGAGCTCCGGCCGAATTCCGACGAGTCTGACCCGAACTCCCTGGGGAAGACACGTAATGGCAGTTTTGTAAATAGCTCGAAATTTATTGCATTTTAGAAAATCCATATCTTTCGATCTAAAAGTCCAAAAATTGCAAACTAAAATGTTTTGGAAACTAAAAAACTTGTACTTGCAGGAAACTAACACGATCTTGTCAGATTTAGTAATTTTCATATTTTTACAAAAATGTTAAAAGTCAATCGACAAAAACTCACTTAAGTCATAACTTTAAAAATATAAATCCAAATTAGATGCCACTTGGACCGAGCTTGCATATGAGCACCCTTGAATTTCTGGCACTGGAAAATTTATTGCATATTGTTCAAGTTATTGCATTTATGGCATTCACTATATTTAATTTTTATTTAAATCTATGTAAATTATTTTGGCATGAAACTTTGGTAAATCCACTCATCGGAGTCCTGTACACTTGCATAAAATCCCATGTTTCATTTGGAGCATGCTATATATTTATTTTGCTGTCCCCTTATTTAATTTGAGAAAAGGCAAATTTCAGCACATATGAAATCGTTTTATGTTTCTGAAATTATACTTTTGCATGTTTATGTAAATCTCACTCTCCATAATGTCACTTGGTCCAGCTTGGTAGATTGGGTTGAAAGTTTCCGTTAAATCCATGCATCTATTGATTTTGTAACCATGTTCTTGACTTAGGTTTACACCGTCATCACATGTGATGATGAAATTTCACTCCTAAAATGCATTTAACTCACTTCAAGCTTTTGATCATCAATTCAAACATGACTCACCATGTTGACCAGAGCACCCATGTCTTACTGTTTAAACCATTGTTTTGCCCATATACACTTGGTAATTTCATTTAATCCTAGTAAAGGAGAGCAAGTTTATGTATCTATGCATACTAGAAATTCCTCGAAACTAAGTTTTACTCAACTGGTGCATATACACTCATACAAAACAGCACCCATGCATTGCCGTCATCATCGACCTTGTATTCATGTTACTTAAGCATTGCATTTCATTCTCTAGGTGACGACGTCGAATTGATCCCGCCGGAAGAAGCTATTGCCACCCTCAACGCTTGTGATTTTAGTACTAACTTCGACCACTCTCAAGGCAAGCCCCGGGGCATTCCTATTATTTTGAAAATATTTTCTTTTATCACTATATTAAGGATGATGATAGTGCATTTAGTTCTAGGAATTGATTTGGAAATCCACGTGCATAAATTCCTTTATGTCCTATGTAGAATATGTGTCATACCTTCGTTAGAAATGCTATGCCGTGTCTATGGAGTCAACGATAGTATGGGACACTCACATATGCCTTATGATTAAAGTTGAAAATGATGAATTGATCAAAATTGAGAACACCCCATTGTGGCTCCGCGAACAAGTTTGAGTTGTGTACCACTTGCATACCTTTCTTATGGGGATTGGTAAACCTATGTAGCTTGTGAATTATAAAGTGGGCCGGATATCTCACCGACCCGGAGGTGATGTGTATGGCACGGTGGTTGCACTCGGTTGAGGACCGTTGGAAAGTACACGGGTTAAGCCTTGGGCACGTTGTTGAACGGGTCGCAAGGGGGACGTGTACTCGGGGTCGGTAGCTCCGTGTTTTGCTTTATGATGAATTCGCGAACGGTGGCCATACGTGTTCTTAAATGATGTGTATGTCGTGCATTTAGGTCTTTCCTGCAGGATTAATAATTCGATAATTAACGCCGTTTCCTCTCGGTTAATGAGTACCACTTGTTTCGAGCAGTTTGCAATGTTTAGTAAGAGGGAAAGATTGAGATGCTCGCTGTTTTATATTTGATATCAAATTGTATTGCAAAATCTTGTATTGCTTAGTATGCTCACTAAAGTCTCTTTATGCAACAACCCTATTAATTTGGCTAAATCATAAAAGTGCCAACCTAATTAGCCTAGGCGCCGTTTTATGCAAAATGCCAAGTTAAACCGGTCAGACCCATGCATCCAGGTAACGGTCTTAGATAGCCAATTTGACGGGTAAGACTTTCGGAGTATGATAGATACTCAAGCTTTGCCTCTACATGTGTATTTTCAGGATTTCCGCAAGCCGGGTTTTGTGATTGTTGTGGTAAGGTTGTGTGGGATGGAGAGGAGCCCAAAGAGTGGACCATTGAATGGGTTCCTAGCTCTCCGACCCATGATGAGTGAGTCGTGGCCTAAACCGGCATGGTTCACATAAGCTATCTATGTATCATCGTGTTATGAAATCGCTTCCGCACTCTATTTCAAACAAAAATCATGGTTGTGTAACTTAAATCTGAACCTTATGTATCTTCCATTTGGAACTCTATGTTGTAATTCGAGACTTAATTATGTAACTTGCAAATCGTGTATGTTTGTTAATGTGATGCTATGTATGGTTGCTTCGTCAATCATCTCCCAAGGCGATCCGTACCACACTAATCGTGTGACACGGAAAGTGTTTCCGGGTGTGCATGAGTGAGGACAAAGTGCGCAGAAAAGACTAGTGTTGGTCTATGGAGAAATCTTGAGAGACTATTAAGCTCCCGGTGTAAGCGGTCCCGGCTCGGAGTGGCGGGACGTTATAGATGTTATCGGAGCAGACTCTCGCGGTTTCAAAGGCGCGTGTGTTGCACGTGTGCAGGCATGGTGTGCTTGGCCGGTGTGGGCCCGAAGTGGTCACACAGCATGGCATATGCGCTGGCTGTGGACACACGGACATGGCCAAGAGAGGAAGTTCCTGGCTCGGAGTTGACCGATGAGGACATCGGTCTTCTAAGGGAGTGAGTGTGTAACATCCTGGCCCATGGCTTAATAGGATTGATAGAATAGTCATGTCAACAAGTTGCAACTTCTTTTTCGAAAGCTCATCTCTAAGGAACTCCGAGGTTAAGCGTGCTTGGCCTCGGAGCAATTTAGGAATGGGTGACCGACCGAGAAATGTTTCCGGGTGTGCATGAGTGAGGACAAAGTGCGCAGAAAAGGCTAGTGTTGGTCCGTGGGGAAATCTTGAGGGTCTATTAAGCTGCCAGGTGTAAGAGGGCCTGGCCCGGAGTGGCGGGATGTTACAGGATCATGCGTAGCCGGCTAGATTCGGTGAAATTCTTCGGGGTCTCCTCCTCCTGGATAGAGTCCCATTTTGTGGTTGCCACTAACTTTTGGGCTCCGCTGGCGCTGTCAATCGACACGTTTCCAATCACCATCTTGGCGAGCATGGGACCAGCAGTAGCTCCGCTAGTAGAGCGCGGGCGCCGTGGAATTTCTTCGATCCGGACCGGTCCCAAAGGAAGGTCCGGAGCAGCTCGATAGAGTGTCTTCGGAGGAGAGGAGCTGTCGGTTGTAAGATCAATGATTGGAACCTCAACAGCAACATTCTCCTTAGAAGCATTTTCATCGCAGACCGGTCCGGATTCGGGGGATGTGGTTTGATCCATAGCCATTGTAATATTTGGGGAAGGAGTGTTTGTCCGGCTTTTTAACGGACTAGCGATGGAAGCTTGAAGATTTAGGGTTACGCCGTAAACAAATTGTACATTATTTGAGTCGATCTGAAACAAGAGTTAAGAGATAAAGAGAAAATTGCTCAAAGTAAGGTGAATAACTTACGCAGCAGCCTTCTTGAAACAGGTGGTGGTTCTGGCCCTCCTGGTTAGTGGATCTAGAGACCCACTGCTTGATCCCTCTGCTGCCTTCTTGGCTGTAGGTTGCGCCGAAGGAGCAGGGCTTGACTCGTCGGTTGTGCCACCGTGGGCACCGGTTGGGGAAGCATACCGGGACCGCCGAGGGATATTAGCAAGGGAATCTGTTAACCGAGGGGCAACATGGGATCCCCCACCCGAAGCCTCTGGAAGTGTTGCCCAAGCGGCCTGGCGATATCTCTCCTTCGCCTCTTATTCCTTCCGCCTATCTTCGGCTTTGTCGGCCTCGGTGCAAGTATCTCCTGGCGGAGAAGTAGACACTCGGCACTATCATCGGCTCCTAAAGTCATCTTGCGTTTCTTCTCACTAGGGGCTTGGACAGCTTTCCTAGATCATGTGATCTTCTTTGATGAGCTCGTCCGTGAGGAATCGGACCGGTTTGGGACAACTTGAGTCGGACCGGTCTTTGGTAGACCGGTCGGAACTGGATTAGGACGAGCGTTCAGCTCGTAATCCTCACCCCATGAGTCATTTGCGGGAAGGAGGAGGATGGCTCTTGAACCTGTCCAAAGCCTCGCATTGAGTAAAATTTGGTCGGGAAGATAAAGTATAAGAATGTGAGACTTTGGGATACCGGTATATTGAACAAGAAAGACGGAACTTACAGGATCGTGAGGGTTGAAAGAACCGTAGGCCAAGCCAACTATCCGGCAACCGAAATCGTCAAAGCCGATCGCAACATCTTCTTTAGACGATTGGTTAAGCGTTCTAGATTAGGGGTCCAATCCATCCTCGGAACTATTGCTATTCTCATTGAACATCCATCCAGGTTCGGACCGCATCTTGCTCGATTGAACTCCCTGAACAATAAAACTCCATAGGATGGTCTCTGCAGTGACGCCTTTCACTTCCTTCGATTTTTTATCATGGCAAGCGGGGCGATTACCTCTTCATCCTTTTTAAGATCTTCCTTGAGGTTTTTGGGGCTCCAGTAGGGAAGTTCTCTTGCAACATTGGCTCTGAAGGAAGGAAGAGCTGGATGAGGATTGCTACAAACAAACCACTCTTGTTTTCACCTAGAGATACCCTTATTGAATGGAATGGAGAAATATTCGTTAGCATCCCAACTCCGGACACCAACTCTGCCGATAGCATAACGTTTGTTGATGGATTGGAGAGGACGAATTTGGAATAAATATCGAAACAGAGTGAAGTAGGGGGTGGATGCCTAAGAAGGCTTCAAAAAGATGAATGTAGAAGGCTATGTGAAGAATGGAATTGGGGTTGAGGTTCACCAATTCCCATCCATAATGAAAAAGAAGGCCACGAAAAAAGGAGCAACAAGGAAGATCCGGACCACGAAGGAAGAAGTATCGGAGGACCACTTGCTGAGAATCATCAATCCCCCACGGGATTTCACCAGTGCGGAACGGACCAATTGAGCGGTGGCTTTGGGGGGAGGATTCCATCAAGGACCATGTCTTCGAGATGAGATTCGGTGATGCAAGCTGTCCTTGAGCTCTTGAGCGCCATAAGGAAGTTCTTGTGATGAGTAAGATGGGAAAGTTGGAAGTTTGCTTTCCGGAAATATAAGGAAGCAAGGATTTAGGTACCCGAGCTGGGCTCGGAGGCTTGAAGTTACTAGGCCATTTTTTACGACCCAACGTATTTTTACCCGGGTAACTTAATCGGTTAGGTTCAGTGATGTGATTGTGACCCAACGGTTTCAAGGAAACGGTCTTTTGCAATTCTATCAATCGCAAGGGCTCTTTTGCAAGATTTCGAGCGATCTGAGATTTGGAATATTCAGTTGTTTGACCATTGTGAGTGTTGAACTAGTTTGTTTGACGGTATGCTGAAGTTAGATCGAAGACAATAAGGTCTTGCCTAACTGGATTTATAAAATGAATGCCTTAGGCCCCGGGTGTTCATCATTGGACTGATTATAGGCCTTGGAGACTCGAGTCGATGTGAGATAATGGGAAAAACTATTCTGATCAACTAGAATTTTGGCTCTTAGTGAAAATTCACTAAGCGGATTATGAGTTCAGATTGATTTAAGCGATCGACATGATGAACTGATAGGAATTTCAGGGAATCAATAAGTTAAGACCGATATGACCGATCCGGATGTCCGTTCTTGACGGAACTTATCGGATACATTATGATTTTGTAAAATGTATTGTGGTATGGATTTTAAAAAAGACTCTTGCATTATTTGTGACACTCAAATGATCCACGAGCCGAGGCTATACCTAATTAGGTGCACCTCACCGGTGCACCATGTTCAAGAGCGGTCCGTAAAGATCACAGGAAATGGAAAGCAATGAAAATGGTGTAATAGAGCGGTATGAAGATATTATATATAGAAGAAAATAATGAAGAATCGACTAGTGGACTCTTGCATTATTTGAAAGAAGTTCAAATGATCCAAGAGTCGGGGTCTATACCCACTTGGATGCTCCCGACCTATGCACAAGAGGAAAAATATGGGAATGATCAATTTTTGGCTTTTTGAAGTTGTGTTGAAGGAAGAAGAAATATTACGAGAAGAGTGGAGTTCTTTTTAATTTCACGCTGGAATCGGACCAACATGTAGAAGACTGGTCGGTCGTATTCGGGGTCAAATAAAAAATTACTCGACGGTTGCTATCGTATACTTGCCTTATGGGCACACAATTATCAAAGGAATGTATAATCGGAGACATAGTGACAAGATAATGAAGGTAAGACTGGTGGAGAGGGCCCACAGAGTGGTGCCCGACCGGTATGGAATAATATAAGGTTCCATATATCGGTATGGTAACAAGGCGGGCGTGAAGACCAGTATGATGTGGCTTGATCAACAAGTAAAGAACCAATTCTAGTTTGTTAGGACACCGAATAATCAAGGAAAGCGTAGAGATAGACCTTTCGTGCATGTAATCATTGTAAACCGACTAGGAGCCTGCTTGTAACCCTATCTCCTCGGATATATAAGGCGGAGAAGGGACACCTCGAAAACTCTCCGACAATTGGCAATTAGCAATCTGCTAAAGGCAATACATAACATACAGGACGTAGGGTATTACTCTCAATCGAGGGGCCCGAACCTGTCTAAAATCTCGTATTCTTATGTGTTTCGTGTGTTGCACCATCGAATTTCATACTTGTGAGGGACCGGGTAGTTCTAATGCCGAGATTAAGACTCGACGGGAAGGAAATTATGCAATGCATACCGCAATTTATACGACCTCGAGGTAAATAGGTCAGGATACTTGGGTACACACAAGAAAATCAAATATAATGTGGCATACACATCACAAAGATGATCCGGTAAATACCCAAGCATCCGGCCATCCGTACCTAAGTTCGTACGAGTTGCAATATGTGTCAGACCCCTATCCCGAAAGATAGATTAGTGTGGTACGGATCGCCTCGGGAGATTGTTGATGAAGCAACCATGCATAGCATCACAATAACAAATATACACGATATGCAAGTTTACATAATTAAGTCTCGAAGTACAACATTGAGTTCCAAATAAAAGATACATTAGGTTTGCAAATTAAGTTACATAACCATGATCTTTGTTCGAATTAAAATGCGGAAGCGATTACATAACATGACAATACATAGATAGCTTAGATGAACCATGCCGGCCTAGGCCACGGCTACTCCTCGTGGGCTGGAGAGCTAGGAACCGACTCAATGGTCCACTGTTTGGGATCCTCTCGCATCCCACACAACCTTACCACAACAATCACAAAACCCGGCTCGCATGAACCTTGAAAATACACATGTAGTGGCACAGCCTGAGTATCTAGCATACTCCGCAAGTCTTACCCGTCAAATTGGCCATCTAAGACCGACACCTAGATGCATGGGGTATTACCGGGTTTACTTGGCATTTGCATAAAAACAACACCTATCTACTTATGTTTGCATTTTTATGATTAGACACATTAATAGGGTTGTTGCATGAATGGAACTTTGGTGAGCATACTAAGAAATACAAATATTTGCAATACCAGGTATTATCAATATAAAACAATGAGCTTCTCATATCTCTTCCTCTTACTAAACATTGTAAATTGCTCGAAACAAGCGAGTACTCATTAACCGAGAAGAACGACGATAATTATCGAGTTATTAATCATACTTGGAAAGACCCAAATGCACGACATACGTATCATTTAAGAACACGTATGACCACCGTTCGCGAGTTCATCATAAAGCAAATCACGGGGCCACCGACTCCGAGTACACGTCCCCCTTGCGACCCCGTTCAATAATGTGCCCAAGGCTTAACCCGTGTACTCTCGAATGGTCCTCAACCCGTGCAACCACCGTGTCATACACAACACCGCTAGGTCGGTGAGATATCCAACCCACTTTACAATTCACAACCTACATAGGTTTACCAATCCCCATAAGAAGGGTATGCAAGTGGTACACAACTCGAACTTGTTCGCGGCGTCACAATGGGGTATTCTCAACTTTTACCAAATTATCATATTCAAGTGTAGCATAAATAATATGTGAGTGTCCAATCCTATCGTTGACTCCATAAGCATAGGCATAGCATTTCTAATGAGAAATTGACACATCTTCTACATAGGACATATATGGGAATTATGCAAGTGGATTTCAAATCAATTCCTAGAACGTAATTGCACATCCATCCGTAATTGTTACCTATGGAGTGAAATGCAATGCATAAGTAACGAGAATACAAGGTCAATGGTGATGATAATGTATGTATGCTGTTTGCACATATGTCATATGCAATATTAAGTAAAGTCAAATTCACGGAATTGGTAGTATTGCATAAACACACATTCTTGTCATTCCTATGGAGTGAAATAAACTACAACTATGAGCACAACATGAACCATAGTAATGTTTACGATAAAGTGACATGGGTGTTGTGCATTATTCATTGTTGTTCAGATTTAAAGTGGTGAGCAAAAGACAAGAGAGGGTAAATAAATTTAGTGCTTAAGGTGGTTCCCATTATCACATGTGATGATGATTCTGCAATGCAATTAGGGGAGTACCTAAATAATCATCACAAGTGTAGATTTAATGAAAGCATACTACTAAATTGATCATGAGGGACTAAACAACATTATGATCGACAAAAATGACAATAAGCGTGCAAGGGATACAAATTATGAGCATAAATTCATATTCTTGTATGCTGAAATTAGCATTTGCTTGATTTAAACAAAACGACAGTAAAATAATTATCAGGGTGCTCAAAATTAAACATGTAATTTTTTTCACATGTGCAGGACTAGGAAGAGTAATTCTACCAAGTTTCATGCAAAAATAATTTATACATAATTAATGCGAAATTAATTACAGAACAAGCCAATAAGGCAATAACTTGAGAAATATGCAATGAAAATGCAATATTCCTGTGCAGGGTGCTCAAGGGTGCCAAGATACATGTTTTGCACAAGCCTCACATTTATTGGATTTGTATTTAAATAGTTATGAATTTAATTAGTTTACAAGGGTTGCAACTTAACCATTTTTGAAAATTACTTAATTGACAGAATCACAGAAGCTCATGTTACTTTTTGAAAAGTACACGTTTAGAGGATTCAAACAAATTTTAGTTTCCAAATTTTGGACTTTTAAATCGGGAGTTATGAATTTTCTCAAATGCAATAAAATTTTGCATTATTCATAAAAATGCCACTGGGCATTTGAATAGATCCGGCGGCGCGCGCGGCCAGGCTCCGCTGTAGGCGGCCTGAGCTCGCCGGCGTTCATGCCGCAGGGCGCTGCGGTGGGGGAGAGAACACGGGAGGGGGCCCCGGGCACGCCTCTCGACGTGGGGAACACACACGGGGGGGGGCTGGGCCTAGGCGGCGGCCGGAGCACGGGCGGCCACGGGCACGGCGGTAGGGGCGCCCTTCGGCACCGCCGTGCGCGGTGTACGGGGGATGAAAGGGGCCAGGGTTGGGGGCAACAGGTCCGCCTCACCTTGGGGAAGGGCAGCTTCCGGAGGAGAGAGCGTGGTGCGGACGGGAGGGGTGAGCTCGGCGGAGGCAGGGGACGGCGGCGGCGTCGGCGGCCCTCCTTCCTCCAATTCACGATGGCGGGGCTGCATGCGAGCGAACAAGGTGTTAGAGGAGGTCGAGGGGGAGGCTTGTGCGCTTGATTGAAGAAGAGGTAGGGGAGAAGGAGCTGCC
This sequence comes from Chloris gayana, assembly GCA_031894775.1. NCBI lineage: Eukaryota > Viridiplantae > Streptophyta > Magnoliopsida > Poales > Poaceae > Chloris > Chloris gayana. The sequence goes on from JAUNZO010001936.1 coordinate 68,343, forward strand.
TAGGCGGAGAGACTCGCGGCTGCGGCTTGAAATTTCGCCCGCTGCACGCTGCAGTGGGAGAGAGAGGGAGGCGGTGGTGCTGCAGCTAGAGGGAGGCGATTTTGCGATGCGCTCTTGGCCCTTGTGCCATTTTCGATGCAAGAAAAGGGGGCGGTAGTGGTGGTCCGCCGGAGAGGGCGTCGCCCATTCAATTCCGGCCAACGGGAGTTGGCCGGCGGGTACGAGGGCAGTTGGTGTGGGCCTAGGGTGCGTGGCAAATGGGATGGGCAGGCGGGCGCGTGCGCTAGGCGGGCAGAGGTGGTGCCGGACCGGCGGTCACCCGCAATTACCCACCGAGCAAGAGCTCGATTTTGATTTTTCAAATTTGAATCTTGCCTTTCGGAATTATTTTCAAAACCCAAGTTCTGCTGCTCGAAAAATTAAGCCAAAAATCATGGATGCTTAGCACGAAGAGCTATAACTTTCCTTTTGGGTCAAAGTTCAAATTATTCTTGTAGAATTTTATAAAAAATTCAGAAATAGAGCTATTTTAAATTTAAACTTGAATTTTTGAGCTTTTCAAACTCGATTCAAAAATTTTGCAAAAATGCTGTAAATTCATGGTTTTGCATGGACAACACGATGGTGCAAAAATATGGGGGTGGTACTGTTGTAAAATTTGAAGTTTCTTAAGGGCTAGGGTTTGCCCCCTTTTATTTAATGTTTTCACAATTTTCTTGAATTAATTAAGTGAGGCCTGCTTAGGGTTTTGGCATATGGTGATTATCAGAGTTTAATACGCCATTAGCCTCTAAAAGTGACATGGGATGTCACGAGTATGTCTTGCATATTATTTTTACCTACCTTCCTAATGAAACAGACCCTACATTCTATATTGATCCCCCCATATACTCCCTCTCCTATATATATAGGTACTTATCAACACTCATCATCTGCCAAAAAGTTAGGATATTTTTCAAGACTTAGTTGAAGATATATTTTATGCTCTCGGTGTGGGCTGCCAAATCAATGGCCATCCAACGCTATCATTGAGGTCATCGACTCGTATGTCAACATGTTTCCAATATCCGAGGATGTGGTCCATTCTGCCATACTCATCTCACTTAGCTCGCTTTCATCATCGAGCATGGCTAGACCAATGGGACGGGAGGAAATAGATGAAAGAGGGAAGTAGAGGAAAGTGGGCGCCGTAGAGAGAGAAAAGGACAAAAAATGAGGAAAATGAGGAGAAAAGAGGGGAACGAGAGGAGGATATATATGAAAGGGGGAAGTAGAGAGAAAAGGAGAAAAAAAGGAATGATGGGAGAAAATAGTGGTCTAGCCATGAAATGGACAAGATAGAGGGCCAATGTAGGGGAAAGAGAGGAAGAGAGGAGAAAATAGGGGAAAGGAGAGAAAATAGGGAAAATTTCATATGGCTACCAAATATTGCTCTGAATATGCCTCTAAAAAGTGGTCTAGCCATGAATATAGGAAATAGAGGGACAAGATAGAAAACAGACATCTCCATTCAAGGTCTAGCCATTAAATGGAGCTACGGATAGCTCTTAATTCGGAGACATCACCATAAGGAATTAAGGGCCAATTTTAGAGCATATTCAGACCTGATTAGGCATAACAAAGCCATATTAAGACCCAATTTCAGAGCATATTCAGAGCTAATTAGGCATAACAAAGCCACATTCGAGTGAGCTATAAATAGCTCGAAATTAGCTCTGAATTCAAAGATATCACCATTAGGGAGAAGCCATATTTAGAGCCATATTGACAACAATATTCAGAGCTAAATCGGAGCTAATTCAGAGCATGTTCACAGCAATGAGCCATATTGAGAGCAATATTTAGAGCTAAATCAGAGCTAAATTAGAGCTAATTTAGAGCATATACACAACAATATTCAGAGCAATATTCAGAGCTAACTAAAAGCTAAATTAGAGCTAGTTCAGAGCATATTCAAAGCAATATTCGGAGCCATATTCAGAGCAATATTCAACTTGAAATAAGAGCTAATTCAGAGGAATATTCAGAGCAATATTCGGAGAAACAGATCACGAGTAGCAACATCGGGAACAAAGATCTACACCAACAATCACAATAGCACAGGTCATACTGCCAAATAAAAGAAGCATAATCATAGTAGTCGAATCACGGTAGTGAGCTCGCCGGAGACGAACCACCGACCGAGAGAGGGAGAGAGGGGGATGGGGCATACGGGTACGCAAAGAGGGGGAGCTCGTCGGAGGGGACCGGGGCGAGGAGGGAGACACCGTCGGCGAGGAGGGAGGCAGCAGCCCGCGCACGAGCTCGGTGAGCAGGAGCTCCTGATCGGGGCTCGGAGTGGAGGATCTCGCGGGCCGAGGCTCGGGGCGCGCGCAAGGAGGTCGAAGCGGCGGGAGCTAGGGCCCGCGAAGAGGAGCTTGGTGGAGGAGGCCGGGGAGCATGAGCAAGAGTTTGTCGGGCGGGGCCACGCGAGAGGAGGTCGCGATAGTCGAGAGGAGCTCCGGGGAGCCCGCAGACAGGAGGAGGAGGCGCACCGAGGCAAAGCGACGAGGTTGCACGGCAAGGCAAACCGGCAGCGGATTTGGGCGGCCTGACGGCGTCGATGTACATGGCGTTAGGAAAGGGTTGGCCGCGACGATGAGCCGCCGGTCTTATAGCCACTATTAGCCATGATTGGCAATGGTGGCACGGGCCCTACATGTGAGTGGGACAAAGTCTAATAGCCACAACTCACTTCAACTCCAACTATGGCTATTGTTACCACACTAACATGTGGGCCTCACATGTCGATGGCACTGAGACAATAGCCACGGTTCCTTTCAAAATGAATCGTGGTATTTTTTCTACTGGGCCCACTTGTCATTGAGAGAGTTTCTTCTTCTATATGTAATTTTTCTTTTACTTCTTCAATTTTTATTCTAAAAACTATAATGCCTTTGCATATAATTTTTGGCATGCCATTGTTTTAGTTGTTTACAAACACATATGTATTTTTTTGGTTTTTTCTACTCCATAACTTTTTAAGACAATATTTCATCTACAAAATTGTTTTTCTTCACTTTTACATGACCCATATAATTTAAAAAATTCCAACAAAATTACAGTAGATTTTAATTGGTATGACAGATGTGTGTGCCAATTTTCAAGTCAAAAATAATAATAAAATCAAATGATACCATGCTTTTTCTATTATTTTGCATAATTATCATTTGCAAACTATAAGCCTGTTTGACCTACATTTTGGCATGACACGGTTTCCCGAGCATTCCAACACACTTATATTTTTGATAATTTTTCAAAAGATTTTTGCAAAAAAAGTAGTTCAAATGGGCCTATTTGCCTCGAGTGAGTCGAGTTTTATACTCAAACTCACGTTGTTTTCTCCAGACACAGATTATATGTTTTAAAAAAATGAACCAGAAAATCCATGTGTCTGTTTATACATGGCATGCATACGGAACCAATGTTGAGGACAAATCGATATGGTTTATGAAATAAAAATGATAAAATAAGTGTTAAAACATACCATAAGTACATTTATAGATAATTCAAGAAACTAAGTTTGAGATTCTTACAAAAATTTAGAAACATGAATCGCTGAATTTGAACAATATTTGAGTACTATATACAAGTTTTAAAATTTAAATAGAAATAAAAAAGAATAAAACACAACATTAATGAACTACTTGGATGAACTACTAATGGACCTAATATTAAGAGGGTGCCCCAAATCACTATTGTGATTTTAAGAAAAATTGTTCAATTGATTTGAATTGTTGAAAAATAATTAAATTATTAATTAATGAGTAGTGGGTCTAAACATTATTAATTAACTACTTCAAATAAAAAATTAAAAATAATTATCTACAACAACAATAACAATAAAGCCTTTTATCCCAAGCAAGTTGGGGTAGGCATAATTACCTCTGCCTTCTTATATTTTAAAAATACAAAAAAGTGCGAAGTGAGCCAAAGTATTAATAAATAACTATTTTGACAAAGAAATGGACTATACCTTCTTATTTTGTAAAATTTCAATAAAAAGCCAAAACATCATTAATTAATTAGTTTAAACAAAATTGCCTCAGCCTACAAATTTTTTAAAAATTCAATAAAAGTGCCATTATTTCAGTTGTTTACAAACACATATGTATTTTTTCATTTTCTCTACTCCATAACTTTTTAAGACAATATTTCATCTACAAAATTGTTTTTCTTCACTTTTACAGGACCCATATAATTAAAAAATTCCAACAAAATTATAGTAGATTTTAATTGGTATGACAAATGTGTGTGCCAATGGTCAAGGCAAAAAAAGTGACCCGAGCCAAAGCATTATTAATTAATTACTTTAAAAAAATTGCCTCAGCCTACTGATTTTTGAAAAATTCAAAATACGTAACTATTGTTTCCAAGAATTATTAATTAACCAATTTAAATAAAAAATGTCCAGTACCTTCTTATTTTTTAAAAATTCAAAAAAAATTGCCTCACCCTTCATATTTTTTGAAAATTAGAAATAAGTGAGTAGTGGGCCCAAGCATTATTAATTAACTGCTTTAGAAAAATTTGGCCTGTGTCTTCTTATTTGTTTTTAAAATTTTAAAGACTTATTAATGAAACACTTATTATTAATTAAACACTTTAATAAAACAAATAGTCTCTACCTTATTATTTTTGTAAATTTCAAATAAAAGTGAATCATGGAACTATGCAATATTAATTAAATATTTTAATTAAAATATACCTCAACATTCTTATTTTTAAAAAATGCAAAATAGATTTCAAAATTTAAATACTTATTATTAATTAAATACTTTAATAAAATAAATAGTTATTGCCTTATTATATTTGTAAATTTCAAATAAAAGTGAATCATGGTACTAAGCAATATTAATTAAACATTTTAATAAAAATATACCTCTACATTCTAATTTTTTGCAAAATGCAAAATAGTTTCAAAATTTAAATCCTTATTATTAATTAAATACTTTAATAAAACAAATGGACTCTATATTATTAGTTTTTAAAATTTTAAATAAAAGTGAACCTAAGCATTATTAATTAAATATTTTAGAAATGCAAAAAATGTGGGACAATGGGCCCAAGCCCCTAGAGAGGGCCCTGTTTCGACCGGCCTATAACCAGGCAGCCCACAGGCCAAAGCAGGGACGGAGGTAGTTCTTAAGTAACTTCGAACTGCTGGCGTGACCGATTTATATGTTTGTCCTGTAATTTGCAAGTTTCTTATCATTTTGCTATTTTTATCATATCATTCACATATATTGTCACTTTGATATGTTGATGGTTTTTATTAATTAATGATGCTAGAATTCATATATATGTTATGGAATCATAATTTTGGCTGTAAAAAAATTGTGCCAAATAAAAAAATTTAAATACCCACGGTTCAAAACCTGGGCCCGCCACTGGTCATAGTATTTTGAGGTCAGCCTTTGCAGATCGAACAACCCGACGGTGGTTGATACGTGCAATTTCTGCAATCGAAGTCCACGATCCGGATGATTTGACCATCTTGCCGCGTATATGTCGTACTCCCTTCGTCCCACCGATTATGTCGTTTTAGGGCGGTCGAAAAATCCCACGGATAGTGTCGTTTTAGAGTGACAACGCACGTCCGTAGCTGCGTAGGCCTTGTACTCCAACCGTCGGGCAGAGACACGTGCTCCAACCCGTTCTCTCTCCTCCATCCTCCGAATCCCCATCTCACACCGGCCACCTGAGCAGCGAGACCTCTCCCTTCCGCCCTCCTCTCCATTCTACTGTCCCCGTCGTTCTCTCCACTCTACCGTCGGCTTCCATGCCGGTTGGGGGCGAGATCCATGGGGGCGACATGGGAGGGGGGGGCGAGATCCAGGGAGGCGAGATCCCGGGTGCGACGACAGCATGCGCAGCGGCGGTGGGGCTGATGCGCTCATCGGAGGTGGCGGAGGCGCATGCGACGGCTGCGGAGGCCATGCGCAGTGGCGACGGTAGATGCCATGCGCGCAGCGGTGGAATAAGCTCACCCTTTTTATTCGAGCAAAAGCGTCCTCCAACCAAATCCATGGCTGCAGAGGAACGAGCTCATCCCCACTTGTTAGCAATCGAGGAGGAAGGGCATGAGGCACCAACATGGACTAAGGATTTGAGCTTAATCGAGGCGAGGACCATGGTGGATCTGAGATCGACCTGGTGTTGACCGAGGACGACCGCCAGGAGCAGAGTTTGGAAGGCGTACGAGTGCGATAGCGCTAGGGGCATGCTGGTCATTTTACACGCGCGTTATTATGTCGGCCGAAAGCTAAAACGACAGTATCCATGGGATGGAGGGAGTAGTATCTTACAGGTCAGCCTTTTCAGATCAAACAGCCCGGCGACGGGATCATCTTATTGTTTTCATCGAAGGAGATCTAATTAAGTGGTCCTCTTCCTAGGTTCAATAGTTTTCTATGTTTTCAAAGAGTTTTTTTCTGTCTTGAGAAATCTTTGCCATTTTCTGGTAAGGGCAATGGGGTAAAAGTACAGTCATGTGGAACGATATTTTTGTATAATTATTTTATAACGGCAGTGGTAGGTAATTTTAACATTTTTCTGATTAATTTAGTAATTTATAGGTCTTGAGAGAGCGTGCTGACTCCATTTCTTGTTCAAATATATAGATATTAGATAATCACACTTCATTTATTCATATTTAACATATTTGAACTACAAACAAACACAAGCCAAATTTCAAAATCATACTCCAACTTGAAATCATTATTAGGCAGCAAAGTTACAAAAATCGAACGTGATCTCACTCAGTTTCTTCAACATATACCACAAGAATCAAAATCGCTCAGGCGGCGATAGTTGACTCTCTCGGGAACCAGCTGGGAAGCTAGCGCCCGTGCAGTGTCTGGCGGATGGGGGCAGGTGCTCCAGCACTGTTTCTGATCTAGATAGCAAGGCATATCAGGCAGCATTCCGCAGCAGTAACAGTTCCGGACGCTATGTGAGCAGGTACGTCTAATACATAGGGAAATGGTAATCTTGCTGCTACTTGTCATCCAATCGCCATATTCTGGTTGCTGCCATAGACCACCTGCAACTGCAGGTATTTGCCGGTTGCCGTCACCTTCCTCACCTGCATGAGTACGTGTCGTAGTGCTGCATCACATCACATTCCAAAGGAAGAAAAAAAACTGATCGGATCTAGGAATGGGAAAATAGATGTATGCACTCACATTTCACAGACATCAGGAGGCATGCCAAGAGCACGGAGAGCAGAATCAGCGTAGCCTTACTGGTATCCATCAGACAGCCACGAGTCAACCTGCAGCCTGAACTGCCCTATCGTTAGACCAATGTTCCGGTGAATAGTTGACCTCAGGCGATTTATATAGAACAGGCAGGAAAGAAAAATATATCCTGACCATACGTGTACCATTAATGGTGCAACGGAGCTGCCTCCATATCGTGGCTAAGTTATTGTAAAATATTTTCATTTATTAATTTCCATTAATACATTCCAAAACAACATAGGAAACATTTTCTGAAGTTGGACATACCGTCTATCCAGATTCATTGAACATTCTGTGAATCTGGACACTCAAAAACACCTTCGAAATGACAAATAAAATAGGACGGAGGGAGTACATGGAATGGTTTAGATGTTACTCCCTCCATATCCAAAAAGCTATTCGTTCTGAGGTTATTTCCATTTATCATAATAGAGTGTATTTTGGAAATATATGACAAATCTGGACGAAGCTACCCCGGATTGCCCTTAGGGCATGTACAACGCGTCTGTATATCCCGTCTCTTCGCTGGCAATTTTGCAAAAAAACGCCCACCTCCACGACTCGACCGAGCCAGCGTCGCCTCGCGAGGCGACGGACTCATCCCGTTGTCCTAGGCGGAGGAGACGGCGCCGGCACCATTGTACAGGGCGTCTTCCTCAGGCGACGGAGCTGGCGGATCTCGTGCAGACAACACGCACGGACGCGAGTGCGGGAACTCCTTCGTCCCCCTTCGCGCGCACGGACGTGAGCACCGGGGACTGATGCATCGATGCTGGTTGCCCAGCTACGCCGCCCCCTTCGCACCTGTCCTGCTTCCCTTGTCGATTAGCTCTCCCTATGAGTACCGGCCATGATACCTTCTTCCAGATGCCTCAAGGCACTAAATTAGAGGATGCAATCAATGGGGAACTGAACTGGAGTGAGATTTAGAGCCCCAAACACAGCTTACAGCGGCGAGATTTCTAGCTTCAAGAGTCGAATCAATTGGAGTTGTCCGCTTGCTGAGAGACACCTTGGAGAAGATGAGTACGACGCTTTGAGGAAGAACAGAGCTGTCGATTATTGGATCTAACTCGGGCAGGAGAAGGCTTAGAAAAATATACAACCGACTGCTAGCAAATCACAATCGTTAAAGTATAAAATAGCGGTTTAGATGAGGGACGGCTACACGGTGGTATACATAAATTTATTTACAATTGATCTTTAGTTACACGCGCAACATTAAATTGTCTACAGACAATAAAATAATCTGTGGGTTGTATGACCTGTCTGTTCATCCGTCTGTATCATTTATTAAGAGACAGACCCCGTCTGTGGGTTGTACATGCCCTTAATGTGGCTGGTTTCCGAGTCCTGCATTTACTACTCACGCCGCCTCGTTTGTCCTTCTTCCCGAGGACACCGCCTCCATGACCGCCTACCTTCCTCGCTGCACTATCGTTGCTTTGCCTCTACTCACCGGCCGCTCGCCTGACGCCATGGATACAGTCCCAAAAGTCACCAACCCTTTTCCAGATCGAGGTTGCGATAGAGAGCAAGGCATGGATTTAATGTCTTGCAAGGCTGGGAATGTTTTCAATCAAATAAGGAAGCTAATACTAAAATGGAATGTTTTCAAGTAAAGAAGGAAGCTAATAAATCTAAGAAGGATGGAATCATACTACACGGCAAAACAAAGATGGAAAAACTTGCGGCGCCATCTCTCAGATGCCATGCAAAATAACCAGACGAGAAAAAAGTAATGCCTTCTCTAGGAGCGCACGCCTGAGGCACGGATGAGCTAACCAGTTGCAAGTTCTTCGGAGTACGAAAGGATTCATACCCGTTTCCTCTTTGTTAGGGGTAGACTTCTTGGTATGCGGATTGCTGTCCAAAACGAATTGCTTTTTGGATATGGAGGGAGTATTGATTTATTGTCTTGAGCCTATGAATTCCAAAATGATAGTTGTTCCATTTCAAATGTGAGTCATCAAGTCAGCATGATTATTAAGAGGCTTGTTTCCCAGCTATTATTAGGTACAAGGTGCTAGAGGTACATCTTTTTTAACCATCGGTCTGGACAGATAAAACGGTCAGGAACAATTGTACCTTTCCCGCACCTGTGGTCAAAATGTAATCAGGCAATCTTAGGTAATCACACATGACCACTTCCTCCATCATTCAGCGAAACACCAAACCACCTCCTTTCCACCAGGATGGGATCTGGAGCCGAGTACTGCACCTCGCTCCCATTTGCCTCAACTTGAAACCCAACCTCGACGAGCCGGACATAGGCCCTGTTTGGATCCATGGGTTAGAGTTAGATTGGGTTAGTTTTGCCAACTTTAACCCTCAATCCTCCAAACAGGGTGGGTTAAATTAAGTTAGATGCATCTAACCCACCAAAAAACTATCCCCTCCAAGGGATGATTATTTGGGTTAGTTCTGTGGGGACCACAGGGCCATGCACACTAGATCCGGCGCACTAAAGTGGGGTCAACACTAAAATATTTTTATGGTGTATATTTGCGTAAAACATTGTATGGATATATTAAATTTTATCGTGTTTGAAATATTTGGATCGAAAGTTGATTTGTTTTACTCATTTGTGAGGAGGCCACACAAGAGATGGTCACACAAAATCCGGTTGTAAAGGAGTCAAAAGTAGTTTTTTTATCAATCTAACCCTAGCATCCAAACACATAAAGAGTTAGAGTTAGTTCAAGGGCTAGAGTTGGATAGAAACCAACTCTAACCTCTAACCGAGTTAGAGTCTCCAAACAGGGCCATAGTGTGAACACTTTCGGCGGTCCTCCAGGTGATGGTCCCCACTCCCCATCCAGGGGTTAATGATCATATCGTACCCTTCAACAAAGAACCTACATTTGAGGAGCATTTTGACACGCCCAAATGGCACGTATAAAAGAGCATGTACAACGCTAATAAATGAACGGGTTGTGGCAACAAATTAAAACATGTACGAAGTAAGTATTATGTATAAGATAAAGAATATATATACTTTAAAGAGCCTCAATTAATAAGGATATACTAATTTAATTAGTAGCTAAAACATAACACCGAATAAAACTGATAGGTAGCCATAAATAAATGATATTGATCTATAGAGATAATCAGAAATCATATGAGTTACTACATTATACAGGTTGAACACGGCCAAAGTGCAAAAATGATCAATTAATATGCTTCTCTTTAGTAAAACAAACATATATAATAAACTGCAATTGGATTCAGAATATACTTTTTGAATATCTTATGAATCTTATATTGGACTTATTAAATACTTGAATATCTATATTAAATTGAGAGTAAATTTCACAAACCAACAACTATTTGTGCTCTAGTAACACAAAACTCCAAGTTTTGTTCATCACCAAATTTCACAAAACTACAACTATTATCATCCAGAGAATATGACATCACCAAATTTCTCGTAATAATCACCAACATTTGTTTAAATTGTTTGCCAGGAACTCCATTTAGAAGAACTGATGATGTTCCTGAACAAAGAATTTGATTTATCTACGAAACCAATCTGTCACTAAACTATTTTCGCTCTCATGACTGAAGTAATGACATGATCGTCCACGTTGTCAGAGGCTTTTTCAAAGTCAAGCTTTAGAATCACAATTTCTTTTTCAAAGTTCATGATCAGAGAGTTAATTCCATGTTATTGTTAGATCTGTGCTTCACTGTTGTCATGCCATCAACCAGAAGTGTGTTGTTTCACTATTTTTATTACCATAAGATGTGGTAAAATATTTAATAGAGATTATCCCAATAAACATCAATTAGCAATTATCAAGGCTAGCTACACAATTGTTAGGTTGCGTAGATATATTATGAATTATAAAGGACAAATTGTATAGAAGTAATGTGACAGGTAGAAGACTCAATGCATAACTGCTGGGAATAATTTATTTCCTGTGAACTACCAAATATGAAAAAACATTTTCTTGGCAACGTACCTGGTCAGGTCAAGGCACAGTTCAAGAAGTTTACTAATGTTTGTGAATATATTAACAATTGGTAGCCTCTTCATAGTACCTTCTCTCAATTGTAATTTCATTTGAGTTTTTCTGAAAAATACCCTAAACTATGTTACCTCTGATTTTTCTTTATATTTCTGTCAAATTTAGCCGAATTCAACTCGACGGCTTTTTTATTTGCTAATACTTAAAACATTCTTGAGTTTATTTTCACGTGTTCTTGTTCGCATTCTTCATCCATTGAAATGGTTAGCAAGCAGCTGTTCTTCCAGGTGAAGTAAGTTGTGGATCCAAGATTGAGCTGCTGAGAAAAAATCGATTAGTCGGGTTATAACGATTTTGTTGGTCAACAAATTGATATAGATTAAGTGCCACTTTCAAGACAAAAAGGACCACGTTGCTGCTCCACTATCTTGTGCAACCAAATAAAAGGAAGATAAACTTTCATGTGGCACATCATAACACGTTACTCTGATCAACTCAAAAGATGTGGAATTTGACATCCTACCATGCTCTACCATTACATGTTTTGCCAATAAGGATAAGTATTCACATATATACATTATTTGAATAACATTTTCTTGAAACATTCTTAAAATTCCTTTTTCAGAAATTTTTACCATACCCACTGTTGTGTTCCACCATCTGGTTGGCTGCAACAGTAGCTAGATCGATGCTTGATAACAAG
>JAUNZO010001937.1:0-147684 GCA_031894775.1 Chloris gayana
ATCGATTTGGATAGGACCCCGCCTCCTCCACCGGGACCCACGTGACGCGGGAAGGACCCCGAACGAGGAAGCGCGCCACCGCCGAACATCGCCACCGTCGCCTCGCCGCCGTCGGCCCTCTCCGGCCTCCTCTACCCGCACGCGACCCCGCGGTGAGAACCCCCTTCGCCTCCTCTCGCATTTTCCCCTCTCCGCCACCTCGAACCGGCCACCGAGCGCCTTCCCGGCGAGCTCCAGGGCGCCGCCCATGGCTCGCCACCGCGCCCGGCCGCCGCCGGTCACCACCACCGTCGTCCGCTTGGCAAGCCCCCCCCCCGCACCGTCGGATCCGCCACCAAGGGCCGGGATTACATACCCCTTCATGGGTATGTAATCGTCCACCGTGGACCAATGGACCACGGGTCCACGGGCCATACGCCCGGTCCACGGCAATTTATATTTAATTTTAATCCATAAATCCCCTGGATAATGACACTTTTACATATTAGCCCATGTCGTTGATTTAAATTACACGCACATAATTATGTGTCTAGGTATATTTGTAAAATAGCCCCTGTTTAATATTTTATTTACAATATAGCCCCTGCTATAGGATAGGATGTAACTTTTACATATTAGCCCTTGTATTTAATTAAAATCACGCGCGCATGTCTCTGTATATAGGGAAAATTACGTGCTAGCCCCTGTAATCTATGGTTAATTACGACTAGGCCCTTTATTTCATAAAATAAGCTATAAGCTTTGTTTTAATTCTGTTTTAACCCTAGTCTTTTGCAATAATCTTTATATCTAAATTATAAATTTATTTTAAACCCCTAAACTGTTTTGTAGTAATGTTTTGACCATAGGCCTTTTTACATAAACACCCCTAGCCTTTTATAAAATTACGTATTAGCCCCTGTTTACTCAAATGGCTCTAGATCTTGTAGTTTTACAAAGGTAACCCCGTTATTTTATAAAATTAGACTTTAACCCTTAGTCTTTTATAGTGTAGTCCCTGATCTCTTCCATATTTACAAAATAGCCCTCACCTTAGCTGTTTTTATGTTTTAGCCCCTAAAGCTTTAAACCCACGTAACTTTTCGCTCGTAGCTCCGATTAAGGCGATTCTTGCGCTCACGGAATCATAGCGACGCGTACTTTCCTTTAGTAATGCTTGTATGATGTATTGTTCTATTTCTTTGTTTCTTTGTATGTTTATTTGCATGTTTGCTCAACTGCGATGTAATTAGAAGACGATCACCGCAAGGGATCCGAAGAGCAAGAGTCGAAGATATAATCAAGAGCAAGAAGAGAAAGAGGCAAGTGTCCTTGACGCATCTTGCACCTATTTTCCTTTTCTATCTGCACATGCTTGCATTATTGTGATAAATATGAATCCTAAGTGTCATGTCTTGTTCTATACTTGTCCTTGTCGCCTGGGTGGTATTAGTTGTAGACTTGGGTAGATCATGCTTAGTTGCTTTAATTGGGTTTAAGACATGCTAAATGTTAATCTTGTTAATGATCCAGTTGAACATAATCATCATGGTTGTTTGTTAATTATTGAACATTGATTTTGGTGACGGGTGGAGGAACTATGGTCGGGGTGTACCAGTAGTTCCATGGAATGCTATCACCCAAATCATAAGGACCGGTTCGTGGAGCGACCATCCATGTTAAACTATACAACCACGAGCCAAGTATGGGCGTGGCTTGGCGTAGTATACGGTGGAGACCGATCGAGTACGCGCGATGGAGAGGGGGCTATGGTCGGTGTTATACCGGTAGTCCCGGGGAGGTGTGGTGAGGACACATGTGACACCCCTCCAGGACACCCGGGAATCGGTACAGAGGGACACTCGACGAAGCGAGTAACAACGAAACATCATCTCATACAAGCCGAATATATACATCATGGTATAATACAACAAGGTTTTCGAAATACAAACATTCGTGCAGCGGAGAATATAACATTATTAAAGTTTAACAACCTACGAGTATTCAGCGGAAGCTTGTTCTATTATACAACTCAAAAGATCGTAAGCGATCAACGTGATGCACCGAGCCCTTCGTACATCACGGTCCTCTCTCTTCATGGCGTGGGGACACGTTCCCACCGAAGGGAACCTCCCTCCGAACATTGCTCCTCTTCGGGAAAGCTGCCATACAAGTCGTGGTAGTACGACTCGTCCCCTAAAACGTAACGAACAAACCCCGAGTATTCTAATACTCAGCAAGATCGACCCGTCAACATGGCACGCTAAGGCCGATGCCTAGTATGCAAAGGCTTTCCGGCTGTGGGGTTTACTCCTTTGCGAAAACAGCATTAAAGGGTGGGTCCTTACTTTCAATATTTTAGCTCACGTTATGTTCATTAGCCTTGATGTTTGCAACCTACCACTATTGCAATCAAGTTTGCAAGACAAGATAAAATAGATCTTAATCCTTTCATCTCTCATCTTCATCTTCCAATAATTCACCACGATGTGACGAGCTAAACAAGCGGTACTCATTACTGCGAGGGACAACGAGTCGAAACGATTTTATACCAGTCGGCAAAACCCGACTACACGACGTATACGCATCACACCGATCGTATACGACAACCTTCCCGCTAGCACCTGACGAAGACTAGCCATTTCCAACTCCCCGGGAGTATGGCGACGCCACGACTTCCCTCGTGGTCGACCCATCGCCCTCCCGTGAGACTATCCTCTCACTAACAGTCGGCAAAAGAGAGCCGGCTACGCTACATCTCTCGGGGCGATAGGGTACCTCGACTTGCTCGGGCGCATGATAACAACATGTAGCACGGTACGTTCAAACTTGTTCAACTAAGCCGGCAACGGTACGTTCCTTGACCGACACGAGACAGGGCTACCACCTTACAAGATCTCATCTCCATCTTGCCCTTTCTCCTACGGGGCCCGTCCGGTCTCAACTTTATTAATACTCTCTTCATCATAGTGTCAAAACAAAACCCTTAAAGCCTCCATGCTTTAAGATTCCCTAAACATCTACCGTTGCCACTATGAATTAAGCTTAGCTTCTATTGAGCTACTCGTACCAAGTATAGAATAAACAAACGGAAACCTACCATAATGCAACTAGGGTGTCAACCATTCCCTAACACCTAATGCACAAACATAAGCTGTACTATGTGATAAAGTAAAATATTTAAAAACATAGGTAGGATGCACCGGGCTTGCCTTGATTCCGTTCGAAGTTAGCTTCCTCGCGGCTGGGTCGACTTCGAGATTCCGGCTCGACTCGACCTCGGGTGGAACCTCGATCACTTCAAAACCTAAGTCGACCAGCAATGCGTTGCGAATCACAATCATGTATGCATGAATGCACATGATAAAATTATGCAAAGTTCATTAATTAACTTCAGTAATTAATAATGAAAGATCAAAGCTTAATCACCTTAGTTAATTAACAAATTAGGGATAAGCATGTTCATTAAGCAATAATTAACATTTAATTAAGCTGATTAATGAATGTTTAATCAAGGTTACTAAGTATTAATTAAACTTGTTCCTTAATTACTTAGGTTTTACAATTAACAAATTATTCTGGTTTATTAAGCAATAAATAAGTCATTACTTTATGTGATAAAAGGCTAATAGATTGTGATCACATAAAATAATAGAGTTAAGTTTAAATTTTGGAAAATAAATTTCATAATAACTTTCGTCTGCAAGTATCTCCTTCATCTAGTTAAATTATTTTTCTTTATTAAACATTTTATTAACATAAAATAATAGCTTTTCTTTAATCAAAGAAAGCGATTAATTACTATTTATAAAATAAATTTACTCAAAATAAACATTTTATTTCACAATTAAATAGATCTTATTTTTCCGAGCCTAACAAACTTGGTTTGACATTTTTCTGATTTTTAATAAATTTTGTACGAATTTTTGAAATTTGAATTTGATCGTGCCACACGTGAGGCCACGGGGTTGACCGCACGGGATCCGCACGTGGCCACACGCGATCCCAAGCGCGTGTGGCTTCGCCGCGGCGGCGCGACGGCCGAGTAGGCCTGCGGTGCACCAAAACTCGCCGCGTGACCACCAAAACGCTCTACGGCGCATGGCGAACACGAGGGTGTAGACGCGCTCACATGAGCTCGACCCTAGCTACACCGGCGGGGAGATGCGGCCATAGCGAACCTTCGGCGAGGTGCGGAGCTCACCGTGGTCGCCCAAAATTAGGGAAAAACTCGCCACGAGCATCTACACCACATGGACAACGACGACGGAGGGTGGTGGGAGCTTGAGCACGGCCGGAGAGGGGTGCTCACCGTGAGGGTTGATGGCGGCGGCGGACCGAGCTCCGGAAATCGATGGAATTCCGATGAACCTCGCATGGCGCATGCTCGGATAAGTGTACTGGGTGTAAAGGAATAGCTTGCGCACCTCTAGGAAGAAGTGGAACCAAGAATAGCTCACCGACGTGGAAGAATTTCGAATTGCGGTGAAGGGGGACGGTGAAATCCCGAGAATGAAGAACGTGCTCGCCTCGACGGAGTGGAGGTGCTCAAGTTGATTGCTCGGGTCGTGGAGCTTCGCAAGGTCCCGGCGGAGCTTCCGGCAGCTGTGGGGTGGACGGGGAGTGATCGAGGCGAGCTGTCATCGAGCTCCGGAGAAGAGCGGCAATGGCGGAAGAGAAAAAGAGAGAAAGGGAAACTCGGCCGGGGGGGGGGTTCTTATCTCCCGGAGAGGCGGTAATGGGAGCCGGCTAGGCCGGCAGCTGCGTGGCTCCAAGCTGCTGCGTGGCTCGGAGGCGTGGCGCCCGGCCGGAGAGGCGGTGCGGCCCGAGCGGTGCCGAGACGCGGTGAGGGAGGGAGAGAGAAGAAGAGAGTGACGACCGGGCCTGGTTGGACATTTTTGCAAAAGGACCCTTCTCCTTTCGTGTAATTAAAAAGGAACCTTCCAGTGCTCCGAAAATTCCTAAATTTTTCAGGGGTGTTAGTGAAAGTATTTTAGGCATTTTTCCTATTAAGTCCAGGGTAAAACTCCAAATCATTTTTAGATTAAAAATTCATAGTTAAATTAATAAAAGAAGTTTTATTTATTTCTTGTAAATATTTTTACAAGGCAAAATAATTTCAGGAAATTTTCATAAATCTTTATTTATGACATTTGAGTCATAGAAAATATTAAACATGAATTTTCTGCTTATTTTATTTCTTTTTAACACTTACTTTCTTCTTTATCTATTTTGTTATTTTATGTGTAGGTTATCAACACAAAATTTGATATCTTCAAAAAATGCAACAACGTGATGACATGCTCATGATGACATGAAATGCATTATTTTCTCGAGAGTTGTTAGAGCCCTCCCCTTACAGGAATCTCGTCCCGAGATTCACGATCGAAACGTCTAGGCGATAGTGCTAAAGAACTCGGGGTAGTTTGATCGAAGAAACTCTTCTTGTTCCCAAGTAGCTTCAGCTTCCGAGTGATTACTCCATTGGATCTTGTAGAACTTGATGGTCCGATGACGAGTCACTCTATCCTTGGTGTCGAGAACTTTAACTGGTCGTTCGTCATATGTCAAGTCTGGTCAGTAATCTGTTCCACCTCGACTTGTCGGTATATCCATTGGTGGTTTTAAACACTTCTTCGAGTTGAGATACATGAAATATGTTATGAATACCTGCCAAGTGTGATGGCAATTCCGGACGATACGCCACCGCTCCACATCTTTCCGAGGATTGGGAAAGGTCCAATGTATCGTGATGCTAACTTGCCCTTGATTCCAAACCTTTGAACATATTTGGTAGGAGATACTCGAAGATAGACTTGATCTCGCAATCCGAAATACTAACTCTCGACGTCTTTTGTCGGTATAGCCGATCTGTCAAGATTTAGCCCTTTTAAGGTTCTCGCTGGATGAGATGTACTTGTTCCTCTCGCATCTCTTACTAGATCTGGTCCGAAGATTACTCTTTCTCCACTTTCGGACCAATTTAAAGGTGTACGGCAACTACGCCCATATAGAGCTTGGAACGGTGACATTCCGGCACTCTCTTGATAGCTCGTTATTGTAGGAGAACTCGCCAACGGTAAACATTTCTCCCAATCTTTACCATAGGTCAAGACACATGCTCGGAGCATATCCTTGAGATATTGATTGATCCTTTCTGTCTGTCCATCTGTTTGAGGATGATATGCTCGAGCTTCGTACAAATTTCGTTCCCAAGGATTCATGTAGTTGTTCCCAAAATCTGGAGACAAATTGTGTTCCTCTATCCGATATAATGGTCTTCGGCACTCCATGCAAACAGAGAATTCGGGCGATGTATAGCTCGCATACTTTTCGGCGAGTGTACCGAGTATGTACTTGGTATGAAGTGAGCAGACTTCGTCAACCCGTCCACAATAACCTAGATAGAGTCATGTTTCCGTGGGCTTACTGGTAACCCAACGATGAAATCCATGCTGATGTCTTCCCACTTCCATTCGGGAATACTCGGAGGTTGTAAGGGTCCCGCTTGCTTCAAGTGCTCGGCTTTGACCCGCCGACGGACATCACACTCATTGACATACTTGGCTATTTCCTCGCTTCATGCGTGTCCACCAAAATCTTTGCTTCGGATCTTGATACATCTTGTTGGTTTAGGGGTGAATAGAGTATTTGGACATATGATATTCATCTATTATCTTCTTGCGAAGTGGTAGATCTTTTGGTACTACCAATCGATTCTTGAACCAAATGACTCCTGCCTCGTCCTCTCCGAAGCATTTAACTTCACTTTTTCCGAGTCGTCTCCTTATGTGTAATGTGTCCCATACCAACATCTTTCTCGTTGAGCTGCTACCACTTCTTCACGAATGGTAGGAATCGGAGCCAAATTAGTCAAGGTTCCATACGGAATGATCCTAAGATCTGGCTCCTCACCTTCGGATGGAGATGCTTGAATCAAAAGTTGAGCCGTGAGATTATTGCAATGAACTTTGCGACTTAATGCATCAGCTACCACGTTTGCCTTACCCGGGTGATAGTGAATTTCCAGCTCATAATCCTTGATTAGTTCTAACCATCTTCGTTGACGCATATTCAGATCCGCTTGAGTGAAGATGTACTTGAGACTCTTGTGGTCGGTGTATAAATGTACCAAGTTACCCAAGAGATAGTGCCTCCAACCTTTCAATGCGAGAACCACCGCTGCTAATTCCGGATCATGCGTAGGATAGTGTTCCTCATGACGCCTAAGTTGTCGAGAAGCATAGGCGATTACACGACCTTCCCGCATGAGAACACATCCGAGTCCCGTGCCTCGATGCATCACAATACACATCAAAAGGCTTCGTCGGATCTGGTCGAGCAAGTACGGGAGCTGTTGTCAACAACTTCTTTAACGTTTGAAAAGCTTCTTCACATTCTTTGCTCCATACGTACTTCTTATCCTTTTCCAATAGCTTAGTCATTGGCTTGGCGATCTTTGAGAAGTTTGGAATAAACCTTCGTAGTAACCAGCTAATCCCAAGAAACTTCGATTTGTAAGACAGACTTCGGTGATTTCCAATCCAACACTTCTTGAACTTTGCCCGGGTCAATGGCCACTCCTTCGGCTGATATCACGTGACCTAGGAACGGTACTTCCTTTAGCCAAAACTCACACTCATTGAACTTAGCATAGAGCTGATGATCCCTTAGTCGTTGCAACACAACTCTTAAGTGATTGGCATGTTCCTCGACCGACTTAGAGTAGATCAAGATGTCGTCAATGAATACCACGACAAACTTGTCCAGCTCGGGCATGAATACCGAATTCATGAGATATATGAAATGTGCTGGTGCATTGGTCAATCCAAATGACATCACCAGGTACTCATAAAGTCCATATCTTGTGGAAAATGCAGTCTTCGGTATATCTTCAGCTCTTATCTTAATCCGATGATATCCCGAGCGAAGATCTATCTTGGAGAAGACTTTAGCTCCCATCGCTTGATCAAACAAGATATATCAATCCTCGGGAGAGGATACTTGTTCTTGATGGTGACCGAATTCGGAGGTCCATAATCCACACATAGCCTCAATGTCTTGTCCTTCTTTTTCACAAACAAGGTCGGGCATCCCCATGGCGATGAACTTGGACGTATATACCCCTTGTCCAATAATTCCTTTAGTTGCACTTTCAATTCCGCCAGCTCATTCGGCGGCATCCGATACGGCCTTCTTGATATTGGTGTTGTTCCAGTCTGTAACTCTATCTTAAACTCTACCGCTCGGTCCGGCGGTAGCCCCGACAAGTCGTGCTGGGAAGACATCCGGGTACTCACAAACTATGGGTATATCCTCCGGACTCTTACCTATAGCCTTATTAACCATTGGCAGCATAGCTTGAGGAAAAGTTAAGAGTAAGCACTCTCGACCATGAACAGGAGAGTTCAAATATACGGCTCGAGATGCTATATCCAATACTCGCCTTATGGAAATTCATCCATTGCATGTCAATAATTGCATCTAACCCTTGCCCATCCAAGTATGATTAATGAAGTGGAATAAATCTTGCTACACAATCTTAATGGCATATTGGCAGCTTCTTCATTAGTAAGGATTTTACCCCTGTGTGTTGAAATGATATGAGCACATAGCAACTTGGATGGCATGATGCGATGCTTAGCAACATATGACTTGTTGATGAAATTATGCGTAGCTCCCGAATCAAATAAAACCATAGCAGGATGATCAGCGATAGAAAACATACCCGCTAAGATTTGTCCTCCTTCGGGTAGCTCCTCGCCCGTAGTAAAGTTGGCACGGCCGCTCTTTGTCGGTGTAATCTTGGCTGGTGCCCTCGGTTGGTTCTGCGGCTGTCCTTGAGGTCTAGGTGCATATGGTGCCTTCGAGGATATGGACAACTGCGGTAATAATGTCCCGGACGACCACAATTGAAACATGGCGGTCCATTCTGCTACGGTGCTTGGCTCACCGGTCCGGGATTCCGAGTGTTTTGTTGCTGATAGGGCGGACGATATTGATTCGATCGCTCGTTGCTGGGATTGCTCGGGGTGGTTGAGACTGCCGGTAGTAATTTGGACGAGAAGGTGTATGTCGATAACGCCGACCCGACGGTGCAGTGTAGACCAGCCTCGTAGTTTGATGGTCCGCCACTTCCTTGTCCGATGAGCCGGCCTCTTCTTGTTCTTTTCCATCCGATGAAGACGGATAGAATCTTCCAATGCGATACCGTCACTCACAAAGTCATTGAAGCTATCGAGTCTTGTTTAACACCAAGCGAGACTGCAGCTTGGTACTCATTCCCTCCTTGAACAGCATTCTTATTCTTGGCATCCGTATCCACATGTTCGGGGGCATATTGAGCAAGACGGTTAAATACCTTGGAGTACGTATGCACATTCATGTCCCCTTGCTTCAGCGATAGGAACTCTTTCCTTTTCCGATTCATTAAGCCTTCCGGGATATGGTGCTCTCGGAAGGCTTTGGTGAACTCTGCCCATGAAACTTGATGTCCTGGAGGAAACATTGCTTTGTAATTGGCCCACCGTGCTCCAAGCAAATCCTTGCAATTGCTGGGAAGCGAAGAGGGTCTTCTCGATGATCCGTACATGGAAACAATTCAAGCTTCGACTCGATGGTGCGAAGCTAGTTGTCGGCTTCCAAAGGCTCACCCGCATCCGAGAAAACCGGGGGCGAACCGATAAGAAGTCCGAGAAGGTCACCCTTTCTTCCGGTGCATTGCGGCCCCGGTGACGTTCCCGTGGAGCGGTATTGCGAACCAATTGCTCCAATAATTCTCGCTGCTCCGCGCGAGAATCTAGCACAACGGCGATGGCTCGTGCCAAGGTCGGGGTGGTGGTGGTGTTCCCGCCCCGCGTTGAGAACTCTCGGGCTCATCACATCTTCTTGTTCCAACCATTCTGTCCAAGAAAAGTTTACGTTAGACATCTTCATTCCAACATAATAATGGAAGAAACAGGACTACGTAGATGAGAAACGCCCAATGAATCTTATGCAACAACCATCTTTATTAAAACAACCACCAAATCCATAAACATATGCGCATACATCCACGTTACAATGATTCCTAAGATACACTCATGCGTGGTTACATCACGCTCGTTATTTAACTAGCGCCTAATTTACATACTAGTTTTATCACTTGCTACTAGCTAGCATTCTACTATTCTTCGCGACGCCCGGATGTCACCTCCTGGCTTATGGAACCGCTCTGTCTCGGATTCTCGCATCCTCTAGTCGTGGAATCTCTCGTGAAGTCTATGACCGAATCCACGTCCATTATCTCTTCAGGATCCTCCTCTTCTTCTTCGATTCAGCCTCCATAGGATTTTCCTGCACTCATCGGTTCATCCTCCGGAGGTTGCTGCCCTATTGCTTCATTCAGTATTGCGTTGTGTGCTTGCAGTAGATCTTGTTCTAACCGAGTGATCGGGGCATGTGCGTTTGCTAGTTGTTGATCCTTAAATTGAATCTGCTGCTCCTTGTTTAGCAACTGCGCCTCCCTAAGTGCTAACAACTCCTCCTTTTCCTGCAGCTGTCTCTCCAGCTCGACTACACAAACATCCTCCCTTTGTCCTCTTACTTCACTCACACCAATACTCGTGTCTGTCCATCTCTCGTGGAGAAGTAAGAGTATCGGATACATGTAGAAACTAATCCTAATATTTCAGCAAATCTTTTTAGTCTAGCAACTGCATATATATATATATTACTACCACTCCCTTTCCATTAGTTATTGTTGGTACAACTCAACCCCACTTTTCCATACACTCCCAACCGACCAACATCTGCTATTACCCTATCTACATCCGACCTACGTCAGCAAAATGTGGCTATCCTCCTACATCGGTGAAAACACACACAGCTAAGCCGACGGTGCGTGGGTGTCGGCGTCCGACTCGACATCCTCTCGCGGGTGAGGCGGGTGGTGGCTCGTAGTCTATCCCGGAGACCTCCTCGACGTCGTCCGGTGGACCCCGCTACTCGCTGCTGCTGCTGCTGCTGCAACTCGCTCGAACTCGCTCAACCGAGTGCGTCGTGGTCGTGGAGCAGTGCGTGGTGTGCCTCGGCTATCCCGTCAAACAACGCCTCGATCCGAGCCATCCGGTCCCGTACCACGATCGGTGTATGCACAGCGTGGTTACGTTGCGCCGTCATCCGGTCCAACCGTAGCTCGTACTCGTCGTCCGCCTCGCGAGCGGCGTCTCGCTCCTCGGTGACGGTGGTCAGCCGTGCGTCCAAGGCTATGGCCGCCCCGTGGAAGTCGTCACGGTCCCGTGTCACCTCCACTAGCTGCTCCTCCAGCTCGGCGATCCCGACGTGGGACCTCCGAACCTCCCGGCAGTCCACTCGGCAGCGGTGCTTTCAAGCACCCAACTGTCGGTCCCGGCTCGCGTCCTCAACTCCGAGCTGTGGATCCGCTGCTCCGGCTCGAGCAACGTGTGCAGCCCGTGTGTCCTCCTCCTCCCGGGCGCGCTTCCTACCGCGAGTCACCGGCGTCTCGCCGGGAACACGTTTAAACAAGTTAAACACTTCTTCCCACGGAAGAAAACGAACGGAACAACCTATATAGTACTACGAAACTTGCTAAGTATATATCCTAATATTTATTTAGTGCATAATATGACATGATGCATGCTCGTGAACTAACTATACGTACCATACTATAGAAAACTACGACGAATAGTTAGCACTTCCCAAAACCCAAACGTCGAACGGTTAGAAAAAATCTAACTATTCTACATCCTTATAGGGCTCCGTTCTATCTCGTTGTCTATCATACTAACGTGTTAAGTTTTGAAAATAGGCTTGTAATGATGTGCTTGTTGCCTCCGAACCGCTCCGATACCAGCTGTGACATCCCCTCCGGGACACCCAGGAATCGGTACGAGAGGGACACTCGACGAAGCGAGTTACAACGAAACATCATCTCATACAAGCCCGAATATATACATCATGGTATAAAACAACCAGGTTTTCGAAATACAAACATTCGTGCAGCGGAAAATATAACATTATTAAAGTTTAACAACCTACGAGTATTCAGTGGAAGCCTGTTCTATTATACAACTCAAAAGATCGTAAACGATCAACGTGATGCACCGAGCCCTTCGTACATCACGGTCCTCTCTCTTCATGGCGTGGGGATACGTTCCCACCGAAGGGAACCTCCCTCCGGACATTGCTCCTCTTCGGAAAAGCTGCCATACAAGTCGTGGTAGTACGACTCGTCCCCGAAAGGTAACAAACAAACCCCGAGTATTCTAATACTCAGCAAGATCGACCC
This sequence comes from Chloris gayana, assembly GCA_031894775.1. Taxonomy (NCBI): domain Eukaryota; kingdom Viridiplantae; phylum Streptophyta; class Magnoliopsida; order Poales; family Poaceae; genus Chloris; species Chloris gayana. The sequence goes on from JAUNZO010001937.1 coordinate 12,269, forward strand.
GTCAACGTGGCACGCTAAGACCGACGCCTAGTATGCAAAGGCTTTCCGGTCGTGGGGTTTACTCCTTTCCAAAAACAGTATTAAAGGGTGGGTCCTTACTTTCAATATTTTAGCTCACGTTATGTTCATTAGCCTTGATGTTTGCAACCTATCACTATTGCAATCAAGTTTGCAAGACAAGATAAAATAGATCTTAATCCTTTCATCTCTCATCTTCATCTTCCAATAATTTACTACGATGTGACGAGCTAAACAAGCGGTACTCATTACCGTGAGGGACAACGATTCGAATCGATTTTATACCAGTCGGCAAAACCCGAATACACCTTTCCCGCTAGCACCGACGTAAGACTAGCCATTTCCAACTCCCCGGGAGTATGGCGACGCCACGACTTCCCTCGTGGTCGACCCATCTCCCTCCCGTGAGACTATCCTCTCACTAATAGCCGGCAAAAGAGAGCCGGCTACGCTACATCTCTCGGGGCGATAGGGTACCTCGGCTTGCTCGGGCCCATGATACCAGCATGTAGCACGGTACGTTCAAACTTGTTCAACTAAGCCGACAACGGTACGGTCCTTGACCGACACGGACAGGACTACCACCTTGCAAGATCTCATCTCCATCTTGCCCTTTCTCCTACAGGGCCCGTCCGGTCTCAACTTTATTAATACTCTCTTCATCATAGTGTCAACACAAAACCCTTAAAGCCTCCATGCTTTAAGATTCCCTAAACATCTACCGTTGCCACTATGAATTAAGCTTAGCTTCTATTGAGCTACCTGTACCAAGTATAGAATAAACAAACGGAAACCTACCATAATGCAACTAGGGTGTCAACCATTCCCTAACACCTAATGCACAAACATAACTGTACTATGTGATAAAGTAAAATATTTAAAAACATAGGTAGGATGCACCGGGTCTTGCCTTGATTCTGTTCGAAGTTAGCTTCCTCGGCGGTCGGGTCGACTTCGAGATTCCCGCCTCGACTCGACCTCGGGTGGAACCTCGATCACTTCGAACCTAAGTCGACTAGCAATGCGTTGCGAATCACAATCATGTATGCATGAATGCGCATGATAAAATTATGCAAAGTTCATTAATTAACTTCAGTAATTAATAATTAAAGAACAAAGCTTAATCACCTTAGTTAATTAACAAATTAGGGATAAGCCTGTTCATTAAGCAATAATTAGCATTTAATTAAGCTGATTAATGGATGTTTAATCAAGGTTACTAAGTATTAATTAATCCTGTTCCTTAATTACTTAGGTTTTACAATTAACAAATTCTTCTGGTTTATTAAGCAATAAATAAGTCAATACTTTATGTGATAAAAGGCTAATAGATTGTGATCACATAAAATAACAGAGTTAAGTTTAAATTTTGGAAAATAAATTTCATAATAACTTTCGTCTGCAGATATCTCCTTCATCTAGTTAAATTATTTTTCTTTATTAAACATTTTATTAACATAAAATAATAGCTTTTCTTTAATCAAAGAAAGCGATTAATTATTATTTATAAAATAAATTTACTCAAAATAAACATTTTATTTCACAATTAAATAGATCTTATTTTTCCGAGCCTAACAAACTTGGCTTGACATTTTTCCGATTTTTAATAAATTTTCTACGAATTTTTGAAATTTGAATTTGACTCGTGCCACACGTGAGGCCACGGGGTTGACCACACGGGATCCACACGTGGCCACACGCGATCCCACGCGCGTGTGGCCCGCGGTGTGGCTTCACCGCGGCGGCGAGCCAGCGGCGGCGCGACGGCCGGATTAGGCCTGCGGTGCACCAAAACTCGCCGCGTGACCATCAAAACGCTCTACGGCGCATGGCGAACACGAGGGTGCGGACGCGCTCACATGAGCTCGACCCTAGCTACACCGGCGGCGAGATGCGGCCATGGTGAACCTCCGGCGAGGTGCGGAGCTCACCGTGGTCGCCCAAAATTACGGAAAAACTCGCCACGAGCATCTACACCACATGGACAACGACGACGGAGGGTGGTGGGAGCTTGAGCACGGCCGGAGAGGGGTGCTCACCATGAGGGTTGATGGCGGCGGCGGACCGAGCTCCGGGAAATCGATGGAATTCCGATGAACCCGCATGGCGCATGCTCGGATAAGTGTACCGGGTGTAAAGGAATAGCTTGCGCACCTCTAGGAAGAAGTGGAACCAAGAATAGCTCACCGACATGGAAGAATTTCGGATTGCGGTGAAGGGCGACGGTGAAATCCCGAGAATGAAGAACGTGCTCGCTTCGACGGAGTGGAGGTGCTCAAGTTGATTGCTCGGGTCGTGGAGCTTCGCAAGGTCCCGGCGGAGCTTCCGGCAGCTCGTGGGGTGGACGGGGAGTGACCGAGGCGAGCCGTCGTCGAGCTCTAGAGAAGAGCGGCAATGGCGGAATCGAAAAAGAGAGAAAGGGAAACTCGGCGGGGGGGGTGTCTTATCTCCTAGAGAGGCGGTAATGGGAGGCGGCTAGGCCAGCAGGTGCGTGGCTCCAAGCTGCTGCGTGGCCCTGGAGGCGTGGCGCCCGGCCGGAGAGGCGATGCGGCCCGAGCGGTGCCGAGACTCGGTGAGGGAGGGAGAGAGAAGAAGAGAGTGACGACCGGGCCGGGTTTGACATTTTTGCAAAAAGACCCTTCTCCTTTCGCGTAATTAAAAAGGAACCTTCCGGTGCTCCAAAAATTCCCAAATTTTTCAGGGGTGTTTGCGAAAGTATTTTAGGCATTTTTCCTATTAAGTCCAGGGTAAAACTCCAAATCATTTTTGGATTAAAAATTCATAGTTAAATTAATAAAAGAAGTTTTATTTATTTCTTGTAAATATTTTTACAAGGCAAAATAATTTCAGAAAATTTTCATAAATCTTTATTTATGACATTTGAGTCATAGAAAATATTAAACATGAATTTTATGCTTATTTTATTTCTTTTAACACTTACTTTCTTCTTTACCTATTTTGTTATTTTATGTGTAGGTTATCAACACAAAATTTGATATCTTCAAAAAATGCAACAATGTGATGACATACCGATGATGACATGAAATGCATTATTTTCTCGAGAGTTGTTACAAGACAAGGTCTCACAATCATCCGGCTCAAGGGAAGGAAGCTACCCGATGACGGTGTACACGTCGGTGAGTGGAAATCCTAGTGGGCGCGTACAAAGTTGGAGGAGCCCGTGAACCGCCTTGGAAGTGATCTCATGGCCTCACACCGAAGGAAGTGTGTAAGTGCTTGGCCGGCACGGGTATGTTGGAGGTTTTTAGTCCACCCGGCAACAGGGGATGGAATCACTCTCTCGTGGTGAATTGTGTACAACCTCTACAGAGTGAAAACTGTCATGACAGCCGTGCTCACGGTCAAGAGCGGCATGGACCCTCACGCGGATTAGAGGGATGGTAATTGTTTTGATGCATGGTTCTTGGGAAGGAGACATGCGTGGTTTGGATAATTGATGGATCTTTGGAGTTACATCACATAGTAAATAGCCTCGCTTAATTAATGAACTAGACATAGGTGCTTCTATGCCTTAAACCCCGTGTTAGCCTTTCTTGGCTGTCCAATCATGTCATACTTTCCCCACTTGCTGAGTACGTAATGTACTCATACGTTTGTTGCCTCTCTTTTTGCATCATGCCACAATTCGAAGTGAAGGGCGAAGGTACATCATTCGAGGAGACGATGAAATGGTGGTCTAGGCCTCGCGGTCTTCCGGTCGACTTCCGTGGGAGCCGAAGGACGCCAACGCTTAGTTTAATTTCCGCTGCAATGTAATCTTTTACTTTAGACCTACGGGTCCTTGATGTAAATATTTAATGAATTAATAAAGATATTGTTCTGTTATCACAAAATTTGTCCCGTTGCGTGAAAGGTTGATCCCGGGCACGCATACAGCTTGAATCCGATTTCGGTTATTGAAATCGGGTGTGACATTTTTGAAAGAGCCTTATGATCACGACGCTTTTCTTCATCGATCCACGATTCTTGATTCTTATTTGAAAGAATCAAGTACATTATCCAAATCAATTTGGGCTAATATTACCCTCATCTTGACTTGCCAAAGAGTAAACCGTCTATCACGGTCCGGCAACAGAACATCATATTTAAGAGATGCCATCGAAGAAAAAAATCAGCAATAATCACTCTGTAGCGTCTCTGGTATAGTTTTGTGTGCACCAAACGAAACTGAACCCTTGCAGGTACACATGCGTGTACGTGCAGCAGAGAAACCAGAAGCAGCCTCCCCACGGGAATCTCCCGTCAGGACTAGATGTAGGCACGGGCAGCCACAAGAACCAGCAGCGACTTGAAGGCGTTGATGCGACGACTCCACTTGGCATCGGAAAATGGTCTCTCGTAGCCGGCGCTATGTGTACCCGGTATCCGGACGGTGGATATGTTGTCCTTTTCGGATGGACGGTCCCCAGCAATCTGTATTTCTCAGTATTGCGAATTGTTTTTGCAAATCGTGTCGGACCGTGCATACAGTTGACAGATGAAAGGACCTGTCGAGTCTTAAACTCAGCACTAGAACTACCTGGTCCCTCACGAGCGTGGAATTCGATGGTGCAACACACGAAACACACAAGAAGACGTGATTTTAGACAGGTTCAGTGCCCTCGAAAGAGAGTAATATTCTACGTCCTCCGTGTTATGTATTGCTTTTAGCAGATTGCTAATTGCGAGTTGTCAAAGAGTTTTCGGGGGTCCCTGCTCCGCCTTATATATCCGGAGGAGCTAGGGTTACATGCAGAGTCCTAGTTGATTATATGAATTACATATTCGGAAGCTTTCCTTATTGATTCGGAGTCCTAATAGACTACAAATCGCTCCTTTACTTATTGTGCAAGTCATCATACGTCGGTCTTGATGCCCGCCTTATTTCCATACCGGTATATGGAAACTTGTATCATACCGTACTGGTGAGGGACCACTCGTGGGCCCTCTCTCGCCAATCTTATCTTCATAGATTTGTCACTATATCTCCATTTGTTCATTCCTTTATCATCCGTATACCCGTAAGGTAAGTATACGACAGGACCACCGGTTCCCGTGTCGATTTGACATCCGGGCCCATCGATCCGAGCGCGTGGTTGGGAAGATGCTCCGCATTTATTTCTGGTTCGTGGGGTTGGATTCTGTCCATGAGATGGGTTGTTATGTTCCTTCCCGAGCATGGTCCTGGACCTATTCCTCATTGTTTATGTACCTAGCCCCATCCTGGATGGATATCGAGTTGGTTATGTTCCAAGCCAGATTATAATTCCTTATTCTTTCGTGTATATCTGATTAGTATTCCTTTTTTTCATATTATGGGATGGGTTTAATGTATGTGATGGGTATATTCTTTTTCCCTTGGTTATGCTCGTGGCGAGTGCATTCTAAAGAAGGTGAAACCGAAGTGTCGGTACTTAGCACTACGGATGGTGGTAAGTCATGATCCCTTTTTTTCCAGTTTAGTTTACGTAATCTGGAAGTTTTGTTTGTTGGAATGCAACCTAAAGCACAAGCCGGGTACACCCGAGGTACATATGGGCCCCGAGGCGAGGTATAGTCGGGGCGCGTCACCTGTCCATGAAATAGTCGCAGATCTGCGTCCCAGCCTACCTCATTTATTATCACATGTGCCCTCCCTTCCATTACCATAACTCACCATTGCACTTCACCCGTGACGCTCTCCATCCTCATCCAGATCTCACCGCAGTGACCACCTCACATCCATGGCGGACGAGGTTCCGGACAGTGCCACCGAGAGAGGCCCGACACTTGAATGCATGTGTTCCCCACCGGGTGCAGCCGTCCTACCTAGACCAGTTCATCGGCCCCACATCCTCCATCTGCCAAACGGTCTAAAGATTTCTCCTGCAGGAACGACGAAGGCAACGAAGCTGAAGTGGCACCTACTATTACCAGCCGCTGCTCTCCAAGGTCGGTTTATACAGCTTCTATCCCGCTTCTCGAGTTCAAGAAGACGATGGTCCGGGAGACAGAGCTTTGGTGGTTTGCTTTACTTACCTTGGATCACTAAGGTCAATCTACGGCTCAGCAAATGGTTGCTAGGTTGTTTGGATCCCGAGCGTAGCATGCTTGTTCCTAGGAAAATCCATGAGATTGTTGTGCACGAGAATGATGTTGGTACTGTTTTTCGTATTCCTGCTGGTGAGTATGATGTTATAGGGCCCGATGCTGAAATCAGTAGGGAAGGTGTTGAATTCTTGAAGTCTACTCTTGGATTGACTGGTTCAAGCCTTAAGGGTATTGAGTACATTTTAGGCGATCCTTTGAATGAGTCCTCCAAGAGGGCAACGGATAGATCGTTTGAAAGTTGTTTTTGTAGTATTTGCCATGGGTCACCTGCTTGCACCTTCCACCAAGCATGATCATGGCAACATTGATTTCTGGGGTGCACTCGAAGAATGCAGATATGATAGATAGGTTCAACTGGTGCCGTTATGTGCTTAACCATGTATTTGAGTCCGCAAGGAAATTGCGCCATGACCTACAAACAAAATGAACTGTCTCCAGCCTCGGTGGATGTCATTTGTTCCTTCAAGTATGCATGTTGCTGTTGTGATTATTATGAACTTGTCATGCACCCCAGCACCGTTTAATGATATGATTGACCGCATGTTTTCAGATCCTTTTCATTGATAATGTTGACATCGGAGGTCTCAACATGTCCGATAGTAACCTTCCGAGGATTAGAGATTTCGACAAGCATCACTTTGAACAAGATGATTCTACATGTTTCCGACCATGATGGAGAAACATTCAAATCATTCACTATGGTACTTGTTACTTTGCACTCGTATTACAAATTTCATTTCCTACACTATGTTCCAATAGGTTTTAATTTCAGGATTATTTGCTGCCAAAAGTAATCGATGCTTTGCAACGTCATTGTTATGGTATGATGTATCACGCAACTTTGCAATCTACTCGTTATGATAAGATGTACCTTCACTATAATAGGTACTCTAATGATATAACTCATTAGAATTACTCTATGTCGCTTAACCACTCGTTGCAATCTTCCCACAGAGAGCTCCAACTTAGGTGGTGATACAACATCCGGCAACAAAGAAGATTCTGTCAATAAGAAACAAAGAATTGCATTAGGTACCGTGCTATATATTTGCTTTAGTATTTTATTTGATGTCTACACAGGACTCGATACAGTTCTTTATCACAATTATTAGCAGGTGCTCCCGATCCACCGCCTTTCGACATTGGTATGTCCCAGTTCACTCCAGCGAAGTCAACATCGGAGCATGAGGCTTCCAGCCAGTACACACCTCCGTCACCAATACGTTCGCTTGGTCCTTTGGTGACGCCGACATCCGGAAGCGACAGAAAATCAGGCAGAATACTCGTCACCCCGTTCTGCAACAAAATCCACCGTTGAAGGGACAGTTTTAACCTTGATCGCTTCACTTGGCGATGAACCCGTAGCTCGTGGAAAGGTGTTGTATGGCATGACCATAAAAGGTGATATGGCAAAGGCTGCTTTTGAACCTGGACCAACTGCGCCACCCTTCTCGACTACATCTATTCAACATATGTTACCAATTCAGTTTGATGTTGGCTTAACCTTTGCTAAGTAAGTATAGCTGTGGCTGTGCCCTACCAATTTTAACATGTTTCAAATTGCAGCTACTCATTTTATTATTCATGCAGGACTTGGATCATTCATGATCTGCCTCAATTCATGCAATTCAGTGGGATTGGCCTCGAAACACTCATTCACTTCATCTGCTGCATTGGAACACCACACTCGTTGGTATTGTCATGAGACGCCTAAACCAGTTGGATGCAACCGTTCATGGTCCAAACCCTCTGCGGTGGCGGTACTTCTTTGAGACCGACTTCTCGGTAAAACCTTGGACTGTAATCTGTATTGCCTTCATTTAATGTACAATAATTTCCTATGTGTTGTGAATTTGCAGCTGTTGTGCATTGGTGGGTTCCAAACTCGGAACCAGCAATCTGTAACGAACTAGTTTGTACTCGGACGAGTGTCATTATTCCCCGTTGCCAACTGGTATGTTCCGCAACATTTAACACACATGCCAACTATTTGAGGACTAGTTATATCTTTAACTCCCTCCAACATGTAGCTAGTCTTCCCTGTTCTTGTCGATGAAATATGGTGTGCTTACATCCGGGACCTCAAGTGCAGTAACGTCCACATTCTAGATCCTTCCCTTAATTCGTACGAGATAGCAGTCACATGAACATTTCACATGCATGATGGCAAGAGCAATTAACAATTTCTTTCAAGCATTTTATGAACCATGCCCTCCACTTTTTGGAAATGGCCTCTTATCTACCCAGCACCTAGCGCTAGACTACACATCAATGTATGCTACGCAAGTTGACTTGCTGTACCTTATCAAAGTGATGATACCTATTAATGAAATCTTCATGTACTTACAAGGAGGACAAGTGGCGTATGCATGACACAGATTGCACGGTACTACAATGGAGAATTCCTGGATGTCCCATTCTTCAAGGCTAGTACATCCTGCAAACTAACTTTGTCGCGCCAACCTTTGCTTCAGTCCATATTATTCTAATATCTTGTTGCCGACACAGGAACAAGTTCAACCTTCAAGGCACTCATTGCTAGCTCAAGTTATGGCTCTACAGGGCAACACAGGGGAACTTCCTACCCTCGCGAAAAGATCCTCGGTGTCGTATACTTACCTTACGGGTATACGAGATGATAAAGGAATGGATAAATGGAGATAGGATGACAAATCTATGAAGATAAGATTGGCGGAGAAGGCCCACCGAGTGATCCATGACTAGTATGGAATAATACAAGTTTCGATATACCGAGTATGGAAATAAGGCGGGCGTCCGGACCGACACATGACGATTTGAACAACAAGTAAAGGAGCAATTTGTAGTCCGTTAAGACTCGAATCAATAAGGAAAGCTTCCGAATATGTAATTCATGTAATCGACTAGCACTCGCATGTAACCCTAGCTCCTCCGGATATATAAGGCGGAGCAGGGACCCCCGAAAACTCTCCGACAACACGCAATTAGCAATCTACTAAAGGCAATAAATAACACACAGGACGTAGGTTATTACTCTCCTTCGAGAGGCCCGAGCCTGTCCAAAATCATGTGTTCTTGTGTGTTTCGTGTGTTGCACCATCGAATTTCACGTTCGTGAGGGACAGGGTAGTACTAGTGCCGAGTTTAAGACTCAACATTTGGCGCGCCGGTAGGGGTCCCGGCGAGTTTCAAGCGAGTTACATGGCTTCTTCGTTCGACGTCGACTTCACGCCCGACTTCAAGATTCGCTTCGGATCCCTCAACTTCGTAGCCGACCTCGCCGGAAAACTACACCCGATGAACCCGATCAGCGATCCGGCCGCAGCTTTTGAAGCGCAATCACCGGATCTGGTCGAAATCATACGCATGGAATCTAGCGGGATCGACGCAGATTTAGCGCGAACCATCGGACCACTCACGCTTCGGATCGGTACCCGGTCCGTAATAATGGGCAGTTCCGACGAGCTTGGTAACGACTTCGAGGAAGGACCTCCGGCGTTCTTCCAAGTATTTATGGCTGGCCCAATCCTCGAGGAACTCACTCCCGAGGAAGCTACCGCAGAGGAAGCTAGGATGGCGAGAGACGAAGAAAACCACCGCCAACGTGAAACGGAAGAAGCGGACACGGAGGATCCACCTCCTCGAGCCTCGGCTGCAAACCCTCGCGCAAACATTGTAGGAACCAGTCAAGAAGGGGAGGGCGTTCCCACTAAAGCACCACCTGCTACCGGTCCACTCGCCGGAGCGGTCCGGAGACGCGGTGGAGCAATCACCAGGTTATAACAACCGACTTGGGTGTCGTGGTGGTAGAAATCATCGTTCTTCCAGCAGAGCTTTGGACATGGGGTCCATGCGAGGTTGAATTAAACGGCGCTCGGGTCTTCACGTCACCGGTGCACAACATTGTGGGGGTGAAATAGATCCTTGAAACTATTCCGAGAGGAGGTGTTCAACTCGACACCAGGATTACAACGGGCTTTGAGCTTGGTGGACGCGGTCGCTTTGCAAGCCAACCAGCTTGTCCGAGATAGAGCCGAATCCTCCGGTCGTTCGCGCTCGCATTCGGAGCGGCAAGCGAGAGCCCGGTCTCGAAGGAGCTTCTTCCGGGGAAGAATTGGAACTAGGCACACCCCGATCGCGGACGAGCACGAACGCGCTCCCAATCGGGATCTACGTGTGCCACTCAATGGCAATCATGACGCTCGTAATGTGCTTATTGACCGTCATGCACAGAGAACGGAGGAACGCAGGAGACAAGAGGAAGATGAGCGACAACGGACTGGTCATGTAGATGATCGTCTTTGAGATCCTCCTCCACCTCGCCCACGTGTGACCGATTCTACTAGGCATAGGCCGACTGCGTCGGCGCCGCCCCGGTTGACAATCCTCCGCGCAACGATCATCGAGGGTGTGACATCCCCTCCGGGACACCCGGGAATCGGTGCGAGAGGGACACTCGACGAAGCGAGTTACAACAGAACATCATCTCATACAAGCCGAATATATACATCATGGTATAATACAACTAGGTTTTCGAAATACAAACATTCGTGCAGCGGAAACATAAACATTATTGAAGTTAACATCCTACGAGTATTGCAGCAGAAATACTCCACGACTTCCTTCGTGGCCGACCCATCTCCCTCTCGTGAGACTAACCTCTCACTAACAGTCGGTAAAAGAGAGCCGGCTACGCTACATCTCCGGGGCGGTAGGGTACATCAGCTTGCTCGGGCCCATGATACCAGCATATAGTACGGTACGTTCAAACTTGTTCAACTAAGCCGACAACGGTACGGTCCTTGACCGACTCAAACGGGGCTACCACCTTGCAAGACCTCATCTCCGTCTTGCCCTTTCTCCTACGGGGCCCGTCCGGTCTCAATTTCATTAACACTCTCTTCATCAATCCTTAAAGCGGATGTTTTAAGATTCCCTAAAACATCTACCGTTGCGACTATGAATTAAGCCTAGTTGCTATTGAGCTACCTGTACCGAGTATAGTATAAACAAACAGAAACCTATCATAATGCAACTAGGTATCAAACATTCCCTAACACCTAATGCACAAACAGAACTTAACTATGTGATAAAATAAAATATTTGAAAACATAGGTAGGATGCACTAGGGCTTGCCTTGATACGAGTCGGGGTTAGTTTCCTCGGCGTGTGGGTCGACTTCGGGATTCCTTCGCCTACCTCGACCTCGGGTGGAATCTCGATCACCTCGGAACCTAGGTCGACCAACAATGCGTCGCGAATCACAATCATGCATGCATTAATGAACATGATATGATCGTGCAAAGGTCTTATTATTTATGTTCATCAACTAGTAATTAATGATTAATTATGTTCAGTAGTTAACCGTTAATAATTAACAATTAATAATTCCTCATATTGGTTAATTAACAATTCATAATTAAGCATGTTCATTAATCAATAATTAACAATTGATTATGCTTATTAATTAATGCTTAATCATGGTTATTAATTACTAATTAATCATGTTCCTTAATTAATAATTAATTATGTTCATTAGTTACCAATTACTTAGGTTTAGTAATTAATAATTAATCCTGTTTATTACTCAATAAATAATCATTATTTAAATGACATGTGATAATACATAGGACAATAAATTGGAACACATGAAATGATAATGTTTAAGTTTAATTTTGGAAAATAATTTTCATAATTACTTTCGTCTACAGTATCTCCTTCATTTAATTAAATTATTTTCTTACATTAAACATTTAATTAGCATAAAATAATAGCTTTTGTTAATCAAAGAATGTGATTAATTATTATCTATGAAATAGAAATGCTCAAAATAGATATTTTATTTCATAAATAGATAGATCTTATTTTTTGAGTCTAACAAAATTGGTTTCGCATTTTTCCGATTTTCATTGAATTTTCTATGAATTTTTTAAAATTGAAAATCAATTCTACGCCGCACCCTGGGCCACGGGGTGGCCACACCAAATCCCCACGTGGCCACACGCGATCCCGCGCGTGTGGCCCGCGGTGTGGCGCCACCGCGGCAGCCATGGCACGGCGACGCGGCCACCGGACTTGGCCGGCGTTGAGCCAAACCTCGTCGCGGACCCACCTAAAGAACCTACACAACCTAGGGAGCACTACGGAGGCGGTGCACCCGCATGAGCTCAACCCTAGGCACGCCGGCGGCGAGACTCGGGCACGACGGTGCTTCGGCACGAGTGCGGAGCTCGCCCGAGAGCTCGAAAAATAGGGAAAAGGCTCCGGGAACTTCTACGCAACATGAACAAGCTTGTCATGGGGTTCTAGGAACATGAGCATGGTTGGAAGGTGGTGCTCACCGTGGGGGTGCGGACGGCGGCGACCGGAGCTTTGGAAGAACGTCGATTACTCGGCCCTCCGTAGAACAAATGCAATGATAAGCGACTAGAGACATGGAGCCATGGGTTGCGCACCCACAAGAACCAGAACATGGACGAACGGCTCACCGGGCAAGTGCAAATTTTGTGCCGCGGCGGAGGAACGGCGGTGAGATCGCAGAGAAGAAAATGAGCTCGCCACGGCGGCATAGATGTGCTCCACCCGATTGGTGACTTGGAGGAGCTTCGGGGGCGGGTTGCGGAGCTTTTGGTAGCGTTGGTTCGGATGGGAGGCTGCCCGAGCAGCCCGGCGGCGGTGCTCCGGAGAGGCGAGGGTGGCGGTGAGGTGTGAAGTGGAATGGGAGAGAAGGGAGAGGATAGGGCCGGGCGGTGGCCTTTATCCTCGCCGGAGGCGGCACGGCAGGCAGCCGAGCAGCTGCGCAACCAGCTGTGTGGCTGCTCGATGGGGAGGCGGCACGGTGGGGGCGGTGGTGAGACGCGGGAGAGAGGGAGAGAAGAAGAGAGGCTGGCCTGTAGGCTAGGCCCGGTAATTTTGCAAAAACCCCCTCGACTTTCGAATAATTAAAAAGTGGCCTTCCCGTGTTCAGAAAATTCCCCAAAAATTCAGGGGTGTAAATGAAAGTATTTTAGGCATTTTTCCTATTAGGTCCAGGTTAAGATTCCAAATTATTTTCAGATTAAATATTCATAGACAAATTAACAAAAGAAGCTTTGTTTATTTCTTGTAATTATTTTTTCCAAGCAAAATAATTTCAGGGAACTTTTATAAATCATTATTGATGATGTTTAAGCAATAGAAATTATTAAACTCATTATTTATTCTTAGTTAAGTTCTTTTTAAACATTTACTTTAATCTTTAGTTGATTTGATATTTTATGTGCATTTCTTCACACAATATTAAATAACTTCATAAATGCAATATGATGACATGCTCATGAATGACATGAAATGCATTTATTTCGAGAGTTGTTACAGCCCTCCCCCTTATAGAAATCTCGTACCGAGATTCACGATCGAAGCGACTAGACGATAGTGCTAAAGAATTCGGGATAGTTAGATCGGAGAAACTCTTCTTGCTCCCAAGTAGCTTCAGCTTCGAGTGATTACTCCATTGAATCTTGTAGAACTTGATGGTCCTATGTCGAGTCACTCGATCCTTGGTGTCGAGAACTTTGACCGGACGTTCGTCATACGTCAAGTCTGGTTGTAACTGTTCCACTTCAGTCTGTCGGCATATCCACCGGTGGTTTCAAACACTTCTTCGGTTGAGATACGTGGAATATATTATGTATACCCGACAAGTGTGCTCGGCAACTCCAAACGATATGCCACAGCTCCCCATCTTTCTAGGATTGGAAACGGTCCGATGTGTCGTGGCGCTAATTTGCCCTTAATTCCAAACCTTTGAACACCTTTGGTAGGAGAGACACGAAGATAAACTTGATCTCCCACCTGCAATACTAACTCTCGACGTCTTTTATCGGCATAATTGATCTGTCGAGATTTAGCCCTCTTAAGATTCTGCTCGTATGAGACGTACTTGTTCCTCTCGCATCTCTTACCAGTGTCCGGTCCGAAGATTACTCTTTCTCCACTTTCGGACCAATTCAAAGGTGTGCGGCAACTACGTCCATATAGAGCTTAGAACGGTGACATTCCGGCACTCTCTTGATAGCTGTTGTTGTACGAGAACTCCGCCAACGGTAAACATTTCTCTCAATCTTTACCGTAGGTCGGGACACGAGCTTGAAGCATATCTTCGAGATATTGATTAATCCTTTCTGTCTATCCATCTATTTGAGGATGATACGCCGAGCTTCGTATCGGTCTTGTTCCCAATGATTCATGTAGTTGCTCCCAAAATCTGGAGACAAACTGCGTTCCCCTATCCGAGATGATGGTTTTCGGCACTCCATGCGGACAAAGAATGCGAGCGATGTACAGCTCCGCAAACTTCTCGATAGTGTACCGAGTATGTACTTGGTATGAAGTGAGCTGATTTAGTCAACTCTGTCCACAAGAACCCGGATAGAGTCGTGCTTTCGTGGGCTTAGTGGTAACCCAACGATGAAATCCATGCCGACGTCTTCCCACTTCCATTCAGGAATACTCAAGGGTTGTAAGGGTCCCGCTCGCTTCAAGTGCTCGGCTTTGACTCGCCGGCAGAAATCACACTCATTGACATACTTGGCTATTTCCCGCTTCATGCGTGTCCACCAAAATCTTTGCTTCAGATCTTGATACATCTTGTTGGTTCCAGGGTGAATAGAATACTTGGACATATGAGCTTCATCCATTATCTTCTTGCGAAGTGATAGATCTTTCGGTACTACCAATCGATTCTTAAACCAAATAACTCCTGCATCGTCCTCTCTGAAGCATTTAACTTCGCCTTTCCTGAGTCGTCTCCTTATGTGCTCCATACCAACACTTTTCTCGTTGAGCTGCTACCACTTCTTCACGAATGGTAGGGATAAGAGCCAGATTTGTCAATGCTCCATACGGAACAATCCGAAGATTCGACTCTTCACTTCCTTGTGGAGATGCTTGAATCAAGAGTTGAGCCATGAGATTATTGCAATGAACCTTGCGACTTAAAGCATCGACTACCACGTTTGCCTTGCCCGGGTGATAGTGAATCTCCAGCTCATAATCCTTGATTAACTCTAACCATCTGCGTTGACGCATATTCAAATCTGCTTGGGTGAAAATGTACTTGAGACTCTTGTGGTCGGTGTATAAATGTACCAAGTTACCCAAGAGATAGTGCCTCTAGCTTTTCAATGCAAGAACCACTGCTGCTAATTCAAGATCATGTGTGGGATAGTGTTCCTCATGACGCCTAAGTTGTCGAGAGGCATAGGCGATCACTCGACCTTCCTGCATTAGAACACATCCGAGTCCTGTTCCCGATGCATCACAATATACATCGAAAGGCTTCGTCGGATCCGGCTGAGCGAGTACTGGGGCTGTTGTCGGCAACTTCTTTAATGTTTGAAAAGCTTCTTCAGATTCTTTGCTCCATTCATACTTCTTATCCTTTTCCAATAGTTTAGTCATTGGCTTTGCAATCTTTGAGAAATTGGGAACAAACCTTATGTAGTAACCAGCTAATCCTAAGAAGCTTCGATTTACGAGACGGACTTTGGTGGTTTCCAATCAACACTTCTTGAACTTTGCTTGGATCAACGGCCACTCATTCGGCTGATATCACATGACCTAGGAACGGCACTTCCTTCAGCCAAAACTCACACTTGCTAAACTTAGCATATAGCCGATGATCCCTTAGCCTTTGCAACACAATCCTTAAGTGATCGGCATGCTCCTCTTCCGACTTAGAGTATATCAAGATGTCGTCAATGAATACCACGACAAACTTGTCCAGCTCAGGCACAAATATGGAATTCATGAGGTACATGAAATGTGCTGGTGCATTGGTCAATCCAAAAGACATCTCCAAGTATTCATAAAGTCCATATCTTGTGGAGAATGCAGTCTTCGGTATATCTTCCGCTCTTATCTTAATCTGATGATATCCCGA
The DNA here is from genome assembly GCA_031894775.1 of Chloris gayana. Classification (NCBI taxonomy): domain Eukaryota; kingdom Viridiplantae; phylum Streptophyta; class Magnoliopsida; order Poales; family Poaceae; genus Chloris; species Chloris gayana. The sequence goes on from JAUNZO010001937.1 coordinate 28,278, forward strand.
GCGAAGATCTATCTTAGAGAAGACTTTGGCTCCCATCAATTGATCAAACAAGATGTCAATCCTCGGAAGAGGGTACTTGTTCTTGATGGTAACCGAATTCGGAGGCCTATAATCCACACATAGCCTCAATGTTTTATCCTTCTTCTTCACGAACAAGGCTGGGCATCCCCATGGTGATGAACTTGGACGTATATATCCCTTGTCTAATAATTTCTTTAATTGCACCTTCAACTCGCCAGCTCATTCAGCGGCATCCGATACGGCCTTCTTGATATTGATGCTTGTTCCAGGCTGTAACTCTATCTTAAACTCTACCGCTCGATCCGGCGGTAGTCCCGGCAAGTCGTCCGGCGGAAAGACATCCGGATACTCACGGACTATGGGTATATCCTCCAGACTCTTAGCTATAACCTTATTAACCATTGGCAACATAGTTTGGGGAAAAGTTAAGAGTAAGCAATCTCGACCATGAACAGGAGAGTTCGGATATACGGCTCGAGATGCTATATCCAGTATTGCCTTATGGAAATCCATCCATTGCATGCCAATAATTGCATCTAACCCTTGCCCATCCAATATGATCAATGAAGTGGAATAAACCTTGCTACCCAATTTTAATGGCATATTGGCAGCTTCTTCATTGGTAAGGATTTTACCCCCAGGTGTTGAAATGATATGAGCACATAGCAACATGGAGGGCATGATGTGATGGTTAGCAACATATGACTTGTCGATGAAATTATGCGTGGCTCCCGAATTAAATAAAACCATAGCAGGATGATTAGGGATAGAAAACATACCCGCTAAGATTTGTCCTCCTTCGGGTAGCTCCTCAGCCGTGGTGAAGTTTGCACGGCCAGTCTTCACTTGAGCATTCTTGGCTCTGTGCTCTTGGGTGATTCTGCGGCTGTCCTTGAGATCTAGGTGCATATGGTGCCTTCCGTGGATATGGACAGCTGCGGTAGTAATGTCCTGGATGGCCACAATTAAAACATGGCAGTCCATTCTGCTGGGGTGCTTGATTCACCGGTCCGGGATTTTGAGCATTCTCGCTGCCGATACGGCGGGCGATATTGATTTGGCCGCTGTTGTTGAGATTGTTGTGGTGGCTGAGACTGCCGATAGTAATTTGGACGAGAAGGCATGTGCTTGGTAGCGCCGACCCGATGGTGCAGTGTAGACCAGTCTGTACTTCGATGGTCCGCCACTTCCTTGTCCAGCAGCCGGCCTCTTTTTGTTCTTCTCTCGTCTAATGAAGGCGGATAGAATCTTCCAATGCGATAGCATCACTCACAAAGTCATTGAAGCTATCGGTCTTGTTTAGCACCGGGCGTGATCGCAGCTTGGTACTCATTCCTTCCTTGAACAGATTCTTCTTCTTGGCATCCGTGTCCACATGTTCGGGAGCATACTGAGCAAGACGATTGAATACCTTAGAGTAGGTATGCACATTCATGTCACCTTGCTTCGATGATAAGAACTCCCTCCTCTTCTGGTTCATTAAACCTTCCGGAATATGGTGTTCCCTGAAGGCTTTGGTAAACTCGGCCCATGAAACTTGATGTCCTGGAGGGAACATCGCCTTGTAGTTGGCCCACCATGCCCCAGCAAATCCTTGCAATTGCTGGGAAGCGAAGAGTGTCTTCTAGTGATCGGTGCAGCGAAACAACTCCAGCTTCGATTCGGTGGTGCGAAGCCGATTATCAGCTTCCAATGGTTCACCCGCATCCGAGAAGACCGGGGGCGAACCGATAAGAAGTCCGAGAAAGTCACCCTCTCTTCGGTGCATTCCGGCCTTGGTGACGTTCCTGTGGAGCAAGTGTTGCGAACCAATCTGCTCCAACAATTCTCGCTGCTACGCGCGAGAGTCCAAGCACGATTGCGATTGCTCGTGCCAATGTCGGGGTGGTGGTGGTGTTTCGCCCCACGTTGAGAACTTTCTCGGCTCATCACGTCTCCTTGTTCCAACCATTCTGTCCAAGAAAATTTTACGTTAGACATCTCCATTCCAACATAATAATGGAAGGATCAGGAATGCATAGATGAGAAATTTCCAATGACTCTTATGCAACAACCATCTTTATTAAAACAACCACCAAATCCATAAGCACATGCTCATACATCCATGTTACAACGATTCTTATGGTAGACTCATGCGTGGTTACATCACGCTTGTTATTTAACTAACGCCTATTTTACACACTAGCTTCCTTACTCACTACTAGCTAACAGTCTACTCCTCTTCGCGAAGCCCGGACGTCACTTCTGGCTTATGGAACTGCTCTGTCTCGGATTCTCGCATCCTCTAGTTGTGGAATCTCCGTGAAGTCTATGACTGAATTTACGTCCATTATCTCTTCAGGATCCTCCTCTTCTTCTTCGGACTCAGCCGCCACAGGATTTTCCTGCACTACTGGTTCATCCTCAAGAGGTTGCTGTCCTATTGCTTCGTTCCGTATCGTATTGTGTGCTTGGAGTAGATCTTGCTCTAACCGAGTGATCGGGGCATGTGCAGTTGCCGCTTGTTGATCCTTGAATTGAATCTGCTGCTCCTTGTTCAGCAAGCTGCGCCTCTCTAAGTGCTAATAACTCCTCCTTTTCCTGCAGTTGCCTCTCCAACCTTACTATACGAACATCCTCCCTTCGTCCTCTTACTTCACTAATGACGGTACTCGTGCTGTCCATCTCTCGTGGAGAAGTAAGCATATCGGACACAAGCAGAAACTAATCCTATTATTTCAGCAATTCTTTTATACTAGTAACTGCATAGATATATTATTACCACTTCTATCCCTTATTTATTGTTTGTACAGCTCGGACCCAACTTTTCGTACACTACCATCCGACCAACATCTGCTAGTACCCTATCTACACCTGACCTATGTCAGCAAAATGTGACTACCCTCCTACATTAGTAAAGTCACAACACAACTAAGTCGACGGCGCGTGGCTGTCAGCGTCCGACTCGACGTCCTCTACTGGTGAGGCCGGTGGTGGCTCGTAGTCCATACCAGAGACCTCCTCGGCGCCGTCCGGTGGACCCTGCTGCTGCTGCTACAACTGCTGAAACTGCACAAGCAGTGCGTCGTGGTCGTGTATCAACGCGTGGTGCGCGTCGGCCGAGTTCGTCAAACATCGCCTCAAGCTGACCCATCCGGTTCTGCACCTCGATCAGCGTGTCCACAACGTGGTTACGCTGCGCTGTCATCCCCGCCAACTGTATCACGTGCGCCTCGTCCGCCTCGCGAGCGGCGTCTCGCTCTGCGGTGACCGTGGCCAACTGCTCGTCCAACGCTACAGCCGCCCCGTGAAAACCGTCACGGTCCAGGGTAACCTCCACCAGCTGCTCCTCCAGCTCGGCGATCCTGGCGTGGGACCTCCGTACCTCCTGGCAGTCCACTCGGCAGCGGTTCTTCCAAGCGCCTAGCTGTCGGTCCCGGCTCTGCGTCTGCAACTCCAAACGGTGGATTTGCTGCTCCAGCTCCGTGACGCGTGCAGCCCGTGTGTCCTCCTCCTCCTGAACGCGCTTCCTACCGCGAGTCATCGGCATCTGCAGGGAACATGTTTAAACTGGTTAAACACTTCTTCCCACAGAAGAAAACGAATAGTACAACCTATACAAGTACTACGAAACTAGCTAAGTATACCCCAATATTTATTTAGCACACAATATGACATGATGCATGCTCGGTAAACTAACTATACGTACTATAATATATAGAACTATAACGAATAGTTAGCACTTCCCAAAACCCGAACGTCGAACGGTTAGTAAGAATCTAACTATTCTACATCCTTATAGGGCTTCGCACTCTCTCGTCTTCTAACGTACTAACGTGTTAAGTTTTGAAAACGAGCTTGTAATGATGTACTTGTTGCCTCCGAACCGCTCCGATACCAGCGGTGACATCCCCTCCGGGACACCTAGGAATCGGTACAGAGGGACACTCGACGAAGCGAGTTACAACGGAACATTATCTCATACAAGCCGAATATATACATCATGGTATATTACAACCAGGTTTTCGAAATACAAACATTCGTGCAGCGGAAACATAAACATTATTGAAGTTAACATCCTACGAGTATTGCAGCGGAAACTTGTACTTTATACAACCAAAAGTCTATCGGATGATCGACGTGATGTACTGAGCCCGTCACATATCACGATCCTTCCTTCTCACGGCGTGGGGATCCGTTCCCATTGGAGGGAACCTTCCTCCGGCATTGCTCTTCTTCCGGGAAGCTACCATATAAGTCGTGATAGTACGACTCATTCCCTGAAAGAGAATGAACAAACCCCGAGTATCATAATACTTAGCAAGACCGACCCCTCAACATGGCACCCTAAGGCCGACGCCTAGTATGCAAAGGCTTTCTGGCTGTGGGGTTTACTCCTTTGCGAAAACGGCATTAAGGGGTGGATCCTTAGTTTCTAAGGTTTTAGCTCAACATTAAGTTCATTAGACTTGACATTTGCAACCTAAAGCTATTGCAATGAAGTTTGTCGGACAAAATCAAAGTAGATCATTATTCCTTCCATCTCTCGTCCTCATCTTTCATATTGTTTAACTACGATGTGACGAGCTAAACAAGCGATACTCATTACTGCGAGGGACAGCGATTCAAATCGACTTATACCAGCTGGAAAAACCCGACTACACGACGTATACGCACCACACCGATCGTATACGACAACTTTTCCCTCTAGCACCCGACAAAAGACTAGCCATTTCCAAATCCCCGGGAGTATGGCGACTCCACGACTTCCTTCGTGGCCGACCCATCTCCCTCCCGTGAGACTAACCTCTCACTAACAGCCGGTAAAAGAGAGCTGGCTACGCTACATCTCTCGGGGCGGTAGGGTACATCAGCTTGCTCGGGCCCATGATACCAGCATGTAGTACGGTACGTTCAAACTTGTTCAACTAAGCCGACAACGGTACGGTCCTTGACCGACTCGGACGGGGCTACCACCTCGGAAGACCTCATCTCCGTCTTGCCCTTTCTCCTACGGGGCCCGTCCGGTCTCAATTTCATTAACACTCTCTTCATCTTGGTGTTAACACATCAATCCTTGAAGCCTCCATGCTTTAAGATTTCCTAAAACATCTACCGTTGCGACTATGAATTAAGCCTAGCTGCTATTGAGCTACCTGTACTGGTATAGTATAAACAAACAGAAACCTATCATAATGCAACTAGGTATCAAGCATTCCCTAACACCTAATGCACAAACATAACTTTAACTATGTGATAAAATAAAATATTTGAAAACATAGGTAGGATGCACCGCGGCTTGCCTTGATACGAGTCGGGGTTAGTTTCCTCGGCGTGTGGGTCGACTTCGGGATTCCTTCGCCTACCTCGACCTCGGGTGGAATCTCGATCACCTCGGAACCTAGGTCGAGCAACAATGCGTCATGAATCACAATCATGCATGCATGAATGAACATGATATGATCGTGCAAAGGTCTTATTATTTATGTTCATCAACTAGTAATTAATGATTAATTATGTTCAGTAGTTAACCGTTAATAATTAACAATTATTAATTATGTTCATTAGTTACCAATTACTTAGGTTTAGTAATTAATAATTAATCCTGTTTATTACTCAATAAATAATCATTATTTAAATGACATGTGATAATACATAGGATAATAAATTGGAACACATGAAATGATAATGTTTAAGTTTAATTTTGGAAAATAATTTTCATAATTACTTTCCTCTGCGAGTATCTCCTTCATTTAATTAAATTATTTTCTTACATTAAACATTTAATTAGCATAAAATAATAGCTTTTGTTAATCAACGAATGTGATTAATTATTATCTATGAAATAGAAATGCTCAAAATAGATATTTTATTTCATACATAGATAGATCTTATTTTTCCGAGTCTAACAAAATTGGTTTCACATTTTTCCGATTTTCATTGAATTTTCTATGAATTTTTGAAAATTGAAAATCTATTCTGCGCCACACCCTGGGCCACGGGGTGGCCACACCAAATCCCCACGTGGCCACACGCGATCCCGCGCGTGTGGCCCGCGGTGTGGCGCCACCGCGGCAGCCATGGCACGGCGGCGCGGCCACCGGACTTGGCCGGCGTTGAGCCAAACCTCGTCGCGGACCCACCTAAAGAACCTACACAACCTAGCGAGCACTACGGAGGCGGTGCACCCGCATGAGCTCCACCCTAGGCAGGTCGGCGGCGAGACCTAGGCACGGGGTGCTTCGGCACGATGCGGAGCTCGCCCGAGAGCTCGAATAATAGGGAAAAGGCTCCGGGAGCTTCTACGCAAAATGAACAAGCTCGCCTTGGGGTTCTAGGAACATGAGCAAGGTTGGAAGGTGGTGCTCACCGTGGGGGTGCGGACGGCGGCGACCGGAGCTTTCTGTGAGGTGTGAAGTGGAATGGGAGAGGAGGGAGAGGATAGGGCCGGGCAGGGGCCTTTATCCTCGCCGCAGGCGGCACGACGAGCAGCCGAGCAGCTGCGCAACCAGCTGCGTGGCTGCTCGTGGCAGCTCGACGGGGAGGCGGCACGACGGGGGCGGTGGTGAGACGCGGGAGAGAGGGAGAGAAGAAGAGAGGCTGGCCTCGTTGGCTAGGCTTGGTAATTTTGCAAAAAACCACCCTCGACTTTTGAATAATTAATAAGTGGCCTTCCCGTGTTCAGAAAATTCCCCAAAAATTCAGGGGTGTAAATGAAAGTATTTTAGGCATTTTTCCTATTAGGTCCAGGTTAAGATTCCAAATTATTTTCGGATTAAAAATTCATAGACAAATGAACAAAAGAAGCTTTGTTTATTTCTTGTAATTATTTTTACCAAGCAAAATAATTTCAGGGAACTTTTATAAATCTTTATTGATGATGTTTAAGCAATAGAAATTATTAAACTCATTATTTATTCTTAGTTAAGTTCTTTTTAAACATTTACTTTAATCTTTAGTTGATTTGATATTTTATGTGCATTTGTTCACACAATATTAAATAACTTCATAAATGCAATATGATTACATGCTCATGAATGACATGAAATGCATTTATTTTTGAGAGTTGTTACGAGAGGGTATGGCAATCGCTCTCGCTCATCGTGATGATCAACCAAGAAGAGATGATCATCGTGATCACGGAGACCGGCGAGGACGGGAATACAGAGACATAGACGGGGAGCCTCGACAAGATAATAATGATCGTCGGGCGAGTGCCACCGCCTCCTCCTCCACCTCCTCCGGAGCAAGGCAACAATGATCGTCGGGATGGCTTGGGGGCTAGAAACCAAGACGATCGTTACTATGACTATTCAAATGATGACAAAGACCGTCACTACCGGCATTACCCCGGTCGGCGGTCACCATCGCCGGTCTGGACCGGTCCGGAAGATGACGAGTATTCAGTAATCCCAGCCTTTACAAGGGATCTGCGCATTTGCAAGTACCCCGGAGGATTTAAGCCCGGGGCTATAGACAAATATGATTGTAAAGCCCCTCCTGCTGAGTGGCTCCGAATGTATACTACTGCCATCCGATCAGCGGGAGGAGATACTTTTGTGTTGGCAAACTATCTTCCTATGTGCATGGAGCAGGCTGGATGCTTGTGGTTACAATCTCTTCCCGAGAGGTCTATTTCTTCTTGGGGCGATCTTACCAAAAAGTTCGTTGAGAATTTTCAAGCGACTTGCGAGAAACCGGGAAACTACTTCGGTCTCAACAGAGCTGAAGCGAAGCCCGATGAGACGCTTACGGAGTTCATCGGGCGCTTTTGCAACAAGAAGGCCTTAATCCCCAATGTTCCCGATCAGCGAGATAATTGCGGCGTCTCAAGTCGGTGTCCGAAGTGAAGCATTGGTGCACAAGATTGGTAGGTGCAACCGGAACCTCACCATGACGGCGTCGAGTGTTTCAAAATAGCATATGATTATGCTGCTGGTGAATCAAACATGGTCAATTTGCGTGGGAACAAAGGGAAGGAACCGAAGCACGACCAAGGCAACCAGTCTAGATCCAAGAACAACAAGCGCAAGGCTGATAACCTTGTTGCAGTCGTAGACCAATCTCATGGAGGAGACCGTCCGGCACCTCCTAAGAGGGGCCCGAGAGAATGACTGTCATTTGAAGCACTTCGGAGGGACCTTGCATGATTCACAATGGGAATCATAAGAACAAGGAATGTTTCTGTTAAGACCGTTCGCTTCGTTTGCGTTAAAGGTGGCACCTCGGTCCGAACATCGAAACTAGCGGGGTGATAAAGGCAAAGCTAAGAAGCACAAGGATGATGAAGATGAAGGAGGTTTTGAGGAGCCAGCAAGAGAAGTGAACTTTATGCATGGAGGACCGGATGCGTATGCGTCAAAGCGGAAGCAAAAGTTGGCATTCAGGGAGGTCAATGCTATTCCCCCTGCTACTCTCGAGTACCGCGGTGGTCGGAGGTACCGATCACATTCAGCAGAGCCGATCATCCGGATGTCCTACCTAAAGCCGGCAGATATCCACTCATCCTGGCGCCTATTGTCCATAAGGTACACTTGAAGAGAACCTTCATCGATGGAGGAAGCTGCTTGGATATTCTTTTTGCTAAAACCCTGCTAGAGCATGGCATTTCTGTGGCGGACTTGGATCATAGTGTTTCACCGTTTCACGGTATAATACCCGGTCGAAACAGTTATCCTTTGGGGCAAATTTCTTTGCCGGTGACTTTTGGGACAAAAGAGGATTACGTAAGGGAGAACATTATCTTACAGGTAGTCGACATTGATTCAAGCATATCATGCTATACTTGGGAAGACCGGCCCCGGCAAAGTTTATGGTTATTTCCAACTACCGGTAGTTGATGTTGAAGATGCCGGGACCCAACGGGGTCTTATCGTTCCGGTCCGATATCAAGACAGCGTATGCTTGTGAAGTTCACAACGACCGAGTTGGCCACTCGAGTCGGTTCGGAGGAAGAGTGTCGAGAAATCGGAGAGGCGGCGGATGCTATTGAGGCACATGTGCAGCTGGAAGAAGAAATCCCATTCAAGAAGATCGCTAAGGAGAAAGTGAAGACCGATGCGGTTGCTTCCAAGACTATTCAACTTGACGAGACGGACGCTCGCAAGGTCACCCATATTGGGGCTGACCTGGGGGACAAATAGAAAAGCGCGCTCATTCTTTTCCTCTAGGAAAATAGGGATATCTTCGCATGGCAGCCTTCCGACATGCCGGGTATTTCTAGGGAGAAGATTGAGCACGCACCGTTGGTGCGTCTAGATGCGAAGCCGTTCAAGCGTAAGCTCCGGAGGTTTGCTCAAGACCGCAAGGAAGCGATAAAGAAAGAATTAACTAGATTACTAGCAGCTAAGTTTATTTTGGAGGTGTACCATCTAGAGTGGCTTGCCAATCCAGTCCTTGTACCAACAAAGAATACCAAATAGTTAAGAATGTGCGTTGATTATACCGATCTTAACAAGGCTTGCCCCAAAGACCCTTTCGTGCTGCCTCGGATTAACCAAGTTGTTGATTTGACTGCCGGCTACGAGCGTTTCAGCTTCCTTGATGCGTATTCGGATACCATCGATTCCCTTGAAGATTGAAGATCAGATTAAGACCGCGTTTATCACCCCCTTTGGAGCATATTGCTATACAACAATGCCGTTCGGTTTAAAAAATGCTGGTGCCACTTATCAGCGTGGCATGCAACGCTGTCTGGACTCGCAACTTGGAAGGAATGCGAAAGCTTATGTTGATGACATAGTGGTGAAATCCCGGAAAGTCGAAGATCTTCTCTCTAACCTGGCAGAGACCTTCGATGATCCGAGGAGTTTTTCTATGAAACTCAATCCCGGTAAGTGTGTGTTTGGAGTTCGTTCTAGAAAATTACTGGGATATTTGGTATCGTGGCGAGGTATTGAAGCTAATCCAGAAAAGATTCGGACGATTGTTAACATGAAACCTCGAAGCTATTTGAAGGATGTACTGAAGTTGATCTGGATGTATGGCTACACTTAGCCGTTTCATTTCAAGACCGGAGGTCGGGGGCCTTCCGTTCTTTAAACTGCTTAAGAAGCGGGATAAGTTTGAGTGGACAGATGAGGCGCAAGCCGCGTTTGACCAACTCAAGGGATATCTCGATAATCCGCCGGTTTTAATACCACCGGAACCCGACGAGACCATTCAATTGTACATATCTGCAACTACTCATGTCGTGAGCACGGTATTAGCAGCTGGCCGGAAGGAGGAAGGACATCTCGCAATTGGTTCAGACATCCGGTATACTTTGTAAGTGAGGTCGTAATCGAGTCTCGGATGCAATATCTCTAGCTACAGAAATTGATATATGTTGTAGTGATAACCTCTCGGAAGTTGAAGCATTATTTTCAAGCACATCCCATCGAGGTCAAGACTGGGTTTGCCATTGGGGATATCGTGCGTAATCGACAGGCTATTGGCCAAGTTGCCAAATGGGCTATAGAACTTGGACAATATGAAATTACTTTTTCTTCAGGTACAACTATTAAAGGACAAGCTTTGGCTGACTTTATTACTCGAATGGCTAGAGACGCAAGTGCCACAAGCAATTCGGAAGTTGGAGTATTGGGAGATGTTTTTTGATGGGTCCCTGCAGCTTTCGGGGCGGGGGTTGGGGTTGTACTTCTTACTCCACAGAAAGAGCCATTGAGATATGTATTGTAAATGCATTTCGAGTGCTTCAAACAATACCGTGGAGTACGAGGCCTTGGTTCATGGACTTCGGGTAGCTATTTCGCTAGGAGTCAAGCGATTAGATATATACGGAGATTCGATGCTTGTAATCAGTCACGTTAATAAAGTATGGGTTGCTCATGATGATCATATGATGGCTTACCGCCAAGAGGTAAGGAAGCTTGAAGACAAGTTTGATGGCCTGCGGTTTTCTCATATACTGCGCGGAAATAATTCTGCTGCGGATGAGTTAGCCAGATTAGGATCCTCAAGACAAGCGAGTGTCGCGTGGTGTTTTTCTTCAGGTATTAAATAAGCTATCCATTAAGATGGATCGCAAGGCTACTATTAAAGAGATAGAGACTACAAATGCGATCTTAGAAGCAAAGGCCCAGGAGGCGGTCTTACGAGCATAAGCATGGGCAAGGGGCTCAGGGCGAATTACGGATAGAAGAAACAGAGAAGTTATCCGAGGTTATGATTGTCGATTCTAATTGGCGTACTCCGTATCTTGAGTATTTGCAATCTGGTAAAACTCCGGAAGACAAAGTTGAGAAGCAAAGACTGGAGGTTCGGACACGAAGTTACTTGATTCTTGAAGGAGAACTTTACCGACACGGAGTTAATATCTTGATGAAATGTGTATCTGTCTCCGATGGCGTTCAATTGCTTGAAGACATTCATAAGGGGATTTGTGGCAATCATGCTTCATCGAAGACTTTAGTTGGGAAAGTGTTCGGACAGGGTTTTTATTGGCCCATAGCTAATGATGATGCGCATACGGTAGTTAAAAATTGCCAAGGATGTCGGCTTTTTGCTCGACAACCTCATACTCCAGCTCATGAGTTGCGGACAATTCCGACGACTTGGCCTTTTTCGACTTGGGGACTGGATATTGTTGAACCATTCAAGAAAGCGCCAGGAGGGTTTACACATATTTTTGTGGCAGTTGATAAATTTTCTAAGTGGATTGAAGCAGAAGCTGTCACCAGTACAACCACTACTCGAGCAATTAAGTTTTTACTGAATATCTTTGTACGTTTTGGTGTCCCGCATAGTATAATTACCGATAATGGGCTCAGTTCACTCTAGAATTCTTCAAGGATTATGCTGAAAGTCTAGGAGTCAAGATACAAGATGCTTCGGTTTCTCATCCACGAGTAATGGACATGTGGAGCGAGCTAATGGTATGATTTTAACCTGTCTTAAACCTAGAATTTTGGACCGCTTAAAGCCGTATGCTGGAAAGTGTGTTAAGGAATTGCCCTGGGTACTATGGGGATTACGTACCAACGTTAGCCGGGCTACAGGACAGTCTCCTTTTTCTCTGGTCTATGGATCCGAAGCCATGTTGCCCATAGAAGTGAATATGGTGTCAGGTAGAGTGCGGTATTATGATGAAGAGAAGTATGAAGACCAACGTCGATTGAGTTGATTGCCGCAGAAGAATTAAGAGGTCAAGCTTTGATTCAAGCAGCCGAGTATCATCGGGGGCTGCGTCGATATCATGATCGCAACGTGCATACACAGGAATTTCAAGTGGGAGATTTGGTGCTTCGGAAGATCCAGTCCAACAAGAATAGGCATAAGTTGTCACCGGTGCTGGGAAGGACCTTTTATGGTTAAATCAGTTTCCAAAGCGGGGTTATAGCCTTATGACCCAAGAGAAAGAGGAAATTCCGAATTCTTGGAATATTGATCAGCTTCGTCATTTTTATACTTAAAGATTTTCTTGTTATTTTTCCTAGTAATATAATAAAGCATTCTTGATTTCAGATATGAATATGTTTGTGTTTTCTGTGTATAGATATTTTAATTTTGAATTAACTTATCGATTCAGGGGGTTGCTTGTGTTAAGAGCGATCAGTGAAATTATGAAATTCCTAAATAACTAGTACCAGTCATTTACTCAAGCCAGGGGGCTGCTTGTGATTAAGAGCGATCTGTAAGATTGTTTACTTGTGTTTTTAGCCTCGACTGGTTTGTTTAGAAAAGGAAATTTTAAGCATCTCTTTTGAAGTACTCGATCCGTAAGCCGCTATTTTAAAGAGCGATCTGTGATATTATGTGATCTTAAACCTTAAATACTGGTTATTTTTTCTATATAGCATGATTTTGTTAAAGTAAACTACTGCTATGCATTGTGATCTATGTTGATTAGAGCCAGTATTCAGTCATAGTAAGTTTAAGTTGAAATAACCATCATTGCTTAGATATAGAATTTGACCAGTAGGAATAAGATGGTGAATTCTTGTTCACCAAGTATAAAAAGAGAAGAAGTCGAACACTAAAACTTCAAGCATAGTTAAAAGGACAACGGTTAAATTACAAAGCACTTGATAAAAGTAGCTGCCTTCTTTTTGGGCGTGAAGCAGTGTCAAACCAAAATATCCAATAAGCATAAGCATTAGCTCTCCCCGAAAAGGAGGTGATCCAGCCGATCGTAGGGGCGATGATTTACTTCACGAGAAAAAGAGGATTGAGTGAAAAGAAAAGGCTATTTTGGAGTTTTATCAACAATTTGCTTGTGTAGGTGGGGACCTGGTATTTTCGGAATCCTTATGTGAGGAATTACAAAAGAAATTTTTTCAACTTAGAACAACTAGGAAAGTAAGTATCAATATCTATCCGGTAGATCTTTTTTCGTGCCAGGAACCAGATTTGAATCGGTGACACGAGGATTTTCAATCCTCTGCTCTATCCTGACCCCTCCTTTCTTTTTCGTGTATTTTTCTGATCAGGAAAAATAAAAAATTATGTCGATTATTTTGTTAAGCATCCGACTTTGGACCTTCGAGCTAAGTTATCGAATAAGGGGCTTCTCCTACTAATACCAATTAATTGGAAATCCTTTTACAAATACTCTTGTGCACCTACGTCACTCGGCTTGCGCGCAACCCCGCCCCGTTACGTTATGGAAGAATTTTGCTTCTTGCTGGGCTGGTTATTGAGAGCCAAGCAACCGGCTGCCGTATCTGTTCGAGCAAAACAAATGACTGGTCCTACGAAAGACAACTATCGAGCAGGCCCACTGGAATCGCCAGTATCTTTGGTCTTGGGGCCCTCTCGCGACCTATCATCAAGCATGTCTTCGAGTCGGAGGAAGAGAGTAATAAATCTGCATCAAGATCTTCGTACTCATCTTGCACTCGTTTGTCTAAAGGCAGCAGCATCTTGAGCAGCTTGACCCGGAGCGGGGAGTGTTGCAGCTTCATTTAGTGGGATGCCGATCGGATCTAGAGGAACATCTTCGATTAATTCAGAAACGGTACCAATGAGTGAATTTTTCAACTCATTGAACTGGCACCTCTCTCGATGAAGTTGAAATCACAATCTTCAACCGGAGTCCAAGACCGGATTATAGCAGCAATATGCCCGCCTCCTGCCGCGGCGATCATCTTCGAGTGCTCTCCGATCCTTCGGGGACATCCCAAATAGTAGTTTCAAGATCCAGCTCATCTTGCTGAATGGGTTGACCCCGTTTAGATATTCAAGCGTTCGCATACTGCTCGCAGCAAGTTTTGAGGAAAACGAAAAAGTATGGGAAAGGTTATAAGTGCTGACCGGTATTAGAAAGTGTTTCCTAAGCAAGAATAGGAAGAAGGAACTTACGCTCGTGACTAATGTCCGCGGCTCCGAACTTGCCCTTGATATTGACATTTGAAACTTTCAGCTCGGCTTCGCTCTTCAGACAAGCGCTGGATTTCATGTTCTTTTGCTTTGAGAGCAAGTTGAGCGGACTCGTGCGCAGATCCTCAAAGCATTTTCTTTCTTCGTTTGTGCTGTCTTGATAGCTTCTAGTGCTTCGACTAGCTCGGCTTTCAAGCGAGCATTGTCGATTTCAAGCAACTTGTTGGAGCGCAGAGTCTATGCCGTAATGTTATCCTTGGCAGGTGAGCTCGCCTTCCGGTTCTCCAATTCGAGCTGCTCGTTGTTCTTCGATTAGAGATCCTTCCCGAAGAGCTTGTTCTTCAGCAGACGCTTTTTCGAGAGAGGGTTTCCTCAGCCTTTTTATGAGCAACAACAAGACTTTTGAGTGCTAAAGCGGATAAGACCGGTCGGAAGAGTTATAAGTTAATTAAGGAAATTAGGGCTAAAATTAAAAAGCTTACTTTGGATTTCCTTTCGAAGTTTGATGATTTCCTGCCGACGATCCTCCACCATTCGATGATTATTCAGTAGATTTGCTTCCCTCCTTAGCAAATCATCTTCTTTAGACTTCGGACCGGCGGTCCGAGGCTCAAGTTCAACCAACCGATCTTGATTATGATGAAGTTCTTCCTCAAGACGAGTGATGATCGTACTCTTGGCCTCAAAATTTTTGAGAAGAACCTAGAGGATAGGAGAAACAAAGAGTCGGATTATAATGTGAAGAAGTTAGGAAAAGACTACTAGAGGCATGGAGGCATACCCGGCCGGACTCGAAAAAGTTCTTTAAGGCCTCTTCTTCTTGAAGAGAATCCCATTGAGCGAGTGGCCGTGAATTTTTTGGCTCCGCTCGAGCTATCAACTTCCACATGACCTACAACCATCTTGGCAAGTCTAGGCGCCCCGAAGCTTTACGAGTAGTCCTAGCACGGCGGGAAATTTCCTCGATCCGGACCGGTCCCGGTGGGAGTTTGGGCGCGGCCTAGAACAGAGTAGCTTGTGGCGGGAAGTCACTTATGGTTGTGTCGTCGATATCAATGACGACCCGCTCTTCGACCTCCTTGGAGGATTGTTTTTCAGATGAGGCAGCAGGATTTCCTTTGTGTTGGCTGCACTCTTGACTTCGAAACTTTTACAGTATTAGGGGTCTGAAGGAGTGGAAGGCTGGAGATGTGCCACCGGTCGTGGCAGGGATAGAGGGCTTGTTTCTCAACAAGCTAGCTATACTGGCTTGAAGATTGGAAGGAGTTGTACAGAAAAAATAAATAAATTGAAAGACTAGAATAAAGCAAAGAAGATTTTGGAACTGCGAGAGTGTTATAGAAGACTTACGAAGTGGCTTTTTGAAGCCAAAGGAGGTTTTACTCTTTTTGGGGGACCTTGAGTCTCCCCACTCGAACGTTCTGCATTCCTTTTCGCCGCTGTTTGGACTTGCGGCGCGGGAATGGATCCACTCGAAGCACTCCTCGAAGAATCGGTCCGAGTGCCATACCGAGACTTCTTGGGGATGTTGGCAAGAGAATCCGTTAATTGGGGGCTCCCCGGGATCCTCCAGCAGCGGCAGCTTCAAAGGCGGCTAGAGCGGCCTCGACGATCCTTCTCGATGGCCTCTTGCTCTTTGCGCCGGTCTTCAAGTTTCTACGCTTCGTATGAGTGTCCCTTCATACGAAAGCGGGGATTGCTGTTGACTTGCCGATGTTAAGTGATGCGGTGCGTTTTCTTGTGCTTGGGGGCTTGGACAATATTTCCGGAGTTGGAAATTTTCGGAGTTGGCCCGGTCGGTAGAAGAGATGACCGGTCTATAGCCCTTTGAATCGAGTGGGGGAGGCGGACCGGCACTGGACAGCAAGAGGATCGGTGTTGGTTTGATAATCTTCTC
Source organism: Chloris gayana (assembly GCA_031894775.1). Classification (NCBI taxonomy): domain Eukaryota; kingdom Viridiplantae; phylum Streptophyta; class Magnoliopsida; order Poales; family Poaceae; genus Chloris; species Chloris gayana. The sequence goes on from JAUNZO010001937.1 coordinate 44,494, forward strand.
CCCATGTGTCATTCGGAGGAAGTGGGGGATGACTTCTATAGTTATCCATTTTCTACATTCCATAAAAATATATGAATAACGATATGATGATCAAAATACCGATATTCAAGAAGAAGGAGAATACTTACGGAGTCTCGAGGATTTGACGCGCTGAATGCCAAACCCACCCTCCGGCATCCTGTTGTATCGTGCCCGAGCTGGAGCATCTTCTTTAGACGCTTCTCTAGCCGATCTACATCGGGAAGAGGTGTTCCATTGGATGGATTAGCGCTGTCCTCGTTGAAAGACCACGCTGGATGCTCTTGCCTCTTGAGTGGCTGAACTCCTCGTACGATGAAACTCCAAAGAACCGTCTCGGCTGTGATGCCTTTGATTTCCTTCAAATATTTGATACTTGCCGGGAGGGCAAGAACTTCTTCATCTTCTTTAAGTTCGTCTCTCGATGTCTTTGGAAGGTAATTCTTTGAATACTTTAGCTCCGAAAGGGGGAAGAGCGGGTTGGGGGTTATCACGGATAAACCACCCATTCTTCTAGTGAGCCAAGCTTTTATTCAAGGGCAGGGAGAAGTATTCGTCGAGCTCCAACGATTGTATTCTCACTCCACCTCATCGCAGCGCGGTCGGCTGATGTGGGGAGCGGGCGGATTTGAAATAGGTACTGGAAAAGCTTAAAATGGGGACGGATTCCAAGGAAAGCTTCACATAGATGAATGTAAAAAGCAATCCGGAGGATGGAATTCGGATTTAGGTTTACCAACTCCCACCCATAGAAGAAAAGCAGTCCTCTTAAAAAGAATAGCAAGGAAGATCGAGGCCGCGAAGGAAAGAAAGATTTGAACACTAACTATTGGGAATCGTCTATTCCTCATGGAATTTGGTCGGGAATAGGGGCACTTCGGTTCGGAATGGGTTGTGGGGAAGGTACTCGTCACGAACCATCTCCTTGAGAGATGATTCGATAAACGGGAAGGAAGGAGTACGATCGCAATGTCCGAAGAACAAGGAAATATGATAGGCGCGTGTGGAATTTCGGGAATGAGTTTAACCTAGGTCGACCCTTCGTTTCTTTTATATGTACCCGGGCTAGGCTCGGGGCTAGAAAGTTATTGGGCCGTTTTTTATGGCCCGGTAAATTTAGCATTGATGATTTATGGCTTGATTGTGCAATTATGTCCTAACGGTCATAAGGATAAGTCGACATGACAATTATAATCATGGGGCTTTTTTGTGAATAAAAAAGCGGTTTGAAATATGCAATTTTCAGATATTGGATTAATATAGTGCCAAATTTAATTATGGTAATATTGATAGGAATCTTCAAAAAGATATAAGGCTATGACTGGTATGACCGGTCTAAAAAATATGTTCTTAGCAGAAATTGCGGAGAGAAATGCAATTTGATGGAAAATAATGTAGCATAGTCTCTCAAAAAGAGTCTTGCATTATTTGAAAGAAGTTCAAATGATTCAAGAGTCGGGGGCTATACCGTGTTCAAGAGTGGTCTGTAGGGATCGCGGAAAATAAAACAATAAATTGAAGAGACCGAATATTGAAGAAAATAATGAAGAATCATCCAAGTAGACTCTTGCATTATTTGAAAGGAGTTCAAATGATTCAAGAGTTGGGGGCTATACCAATTGGGTGCACCTATTGGTGCACCTCATTTTTTAAGAGCGGTTTGCAAAAATCGCTCGAAGTATACAGAAATTTTTACATACCCGGTTGGGTGGGATGGAAGGAAAAATATTAAATTTTTCGCCTTTTTTAAAGTCATCTTGAACGAGAAAGAAGTATTACGAGAAGATTGGAGTTCTTTTTAATTTCACAATGGAATTAGACCAACATGCGGAAGACTGGTCGGTCTTATTCAAGTTCAAATAAAAAATTACTCGAGAGGCTGTTGTTGTATACTTACCTTACGGGTATACAAATGATAAGGCGGGCGTCCGGACCGACGCATGACGACTTGAACAACAAGTAAAGGAGAATTTGTTGTCCGTTAGGACTCCGAATCAATAAAGAAAGCTTCTAAATATGTAATTCATGTAATTGACTAGGACTTTGCATGTAACCCTAGCACCTCCGGATATATAAGGCGGAGCAAGGACCCCCGAAAATGTTTAGTATGTTCACCATCACTATGGCAGCCACCTGCCAAAAACATAGCATTGCTGCAAACATATGGATACATCACACATCCAGGAAATGTCGCAAAAGAACTACACGTTGTATCATATCCAGCCACTACTACAGCAAACTAGGAATAATAACCAACCGAGTGTAAAATAACATATGTATCCACTGAATCAATAATGTAGCAATGGTAACCAATGTAAACCATGTCCACGAGACTTTTTCCTATCAATCACTTGTCAAGATCAACAGAGTTCACTAATGAAAATGGCGAGAACAGCCTTGTTCCCCTTCATGGTGAGTAGCTCATATAGCATTCGCCGTCGTGCATCAACCTCCGAGCTCTGCAAGACATTCTTATGCATTATTACATGTCCATGAATTCCTATTTCTATAGATCACACGTAAATATTGAACTATACCTTATTCGGATGATTAACTAGACCATCGCCATCAAAGTTGCATATGTAATGCTCCACATACACAGCGAGACTCCTCCCTTCAAAATAATACAAAAAAAGAAAACATTAAGGGAATTGAACCAACAGAGTAACTCACGACCTGCACTTATGTTCCACGGGTACGTACCTTGCAACATCTATGTTTAAGTTCTCATGTACAAGGAGTTGGAAGTCATGTAACTGCTCATCCCACCCAAAGTACAACCTCTCCTTGCACACCGACAGTCCTTTGTGCAATTTGGCAATTATATATTCATGTACTGCAACTTGTGTTTTCACCCCTTTGTCCGTTAGGGCTGGGTCCAGCAAATGGAACTTCTTTCCAAATAGGTCCCACACGTACAACACCCACCAGCCTGTATTGTACGATGGTACAAACAACTGCATGTACAACAATCCCCATTAGTGCACGCAGCGATGTGAACGGAAAGATAAAATCGACCACATAAGCAATTATCACACCTATCTCACTTACCATCCTGCAATGATCCATTCCGCTCCCGAGATGCTCTCCGGCTAGCATTTGGTCCACTTCTTCGTCCTGCAAAAAGTCTGATCCCTTCAAGGCATACTCCTTCCAAAATATTTCATTAGTGCACATGTACCTCAACTACTCTCCTACCTTAATATGTAGGACTTAATACAAATTTCGGAGGAACAACTAGCCGCCAGCTGTGCTGCTTTATTCTATACCTCTTGTACATCCGAAGATCTTTCAATTGGATTAACCGGACAAGTGCTTCTACTACTGGCTCTGTCATCATGACACCTTTCCGAAATTGATCCTGTAACACCTCTCCTAACAGTTCAAGGGCTGAAGGAACCCCGTGGTCAAACCAGATCATGGAATATGCAATCAACGAATTAGGAAACACACATTCCAATCACTCTACCATGGAAGCCAAAAGGCTATTATCACGTTACCTTTGCACATCCGGACCAGAAAACTTCGGACAACGATGAACTGCTGTCTTGCTTCAATTCAGCTGCTATCCTTGTGATTTATTTGAATCTTGAAAGGAGATGATGGTGCTCGCCTTGCACCAACAAACTTCCTATACCTTGTCATGGCAATAGGTTGATCATTGATCGTAGCAAGTTCATTGCAAGGTTCCGTGAAGAGCTGCCTGCCCTCCTGTCGTTGTCTATGCCCGCTGACTACTTTCTTAAACCTGCTGCTTGTCTCCCGAGCCCTTGCCTTCGCGTTTGATTCTATATTTGGGGAAGGGTTGTCCGCCATTTCCTGTTCCTTCTTTATGCGACGGTTGACTTTGGTCTTTACCCTTCCCTTTTCTTGCTTTAGCTGTGGTAGAAGTACCTCCATAGGCATGTGCACTGGTACATTCAATCCTTGCTGGTTCTGGTTCGCTAACTGGATCAGCATTTCCTACGAGAGGTCCCCGAGTCAATTAAAGTGCATGTTTACTTTTCCTCACCATACCCTACACGTTAACGTACATTGCCCAAATATACCTGGTTCCATACTTGTTCTCGTACCTTCTAGTGACGTTGCATCCGACTGTTCTTTTCCCACCTGCGACAATAGTTGAGAAAGCTCATGTGATGAGGACATCAATATCATCGATACATCCACACCTACTCCCGACAAGTTGGTTGGACCCATTACTCGTGCCCGAGTTCCCCAATTAAATCATCAGGTGGCTTTGTCCCTAGCTTCATTTCAGTCTTATATAGACAATGGAAACGTTTGCTGCCTTGTGTTGCTTAGGAACGATGGACAGGACCAAAACAGAGTTGGATTCGCGCAGGCTGGATTCGGACTCCAGAACAGCACCAACTTGTCACGGCTGCCACGACCACATACGGAGTCGGCTTGAGGAGTCTGAGTACTTGCTGGAAAGATCATGAAGTCTACTTTCACATGGATCCAACATTAGGCCTATATCTATTCGGAGTCGGCCGGAATCGTCGTTTTATTGCAGAGACCTTTTCTGCTTACAGTGTTGCGACACCTTATTTTGGTCCATTGGGTCGTGTATCAAGTAGAGTCCACTTCCGACGCGTCCTAGGGTTGGAGCACGACCCCAGCCCTCCTGAGGTCGTCCTCCCACATTCATATAACTCGCAGCCGCCATTAGGAACCCTCAGGTTTTGTTGATTAGAATTAGCTACTGCTATTCGGCTTGCTGCGCGCGTATCGGTCGCTAAGGCGCAACGTCTCCGGACAGTTGCAGTCGGGCCGTGAACGTCGACTTCGCCATCAATCGAGTTATCCCCCACATCTCCACCGAAAGATCGGGAACAAACCCTCCCGGGTATCCATCATCATGTCATGCAACACACATCAAGCATTTCGAACAAAACATACATGCGGGACAGTTCTTTTAGTGTAACATACACGATGCTTCGAAATGCTAGCCAACAACCCCATGCCTCCATAGTGTCGGGAATGGCACACTACTGGTACCTGTACTCCAGAATAAATAATTGATGCTGCTGCTATAACAAATTTCAAATGTTCCACTAAGCCATAAACAATGCTGTACCAGGAATAACAGAAGGAATCCTCATTGAGATCCTCACGTTGGGCAACGGTACGTCCACATGTGACATGCCTCTGGACCCTTCGGGAAAACAAATATCAAGTTAAGCACAGCTAGAACATTTATCGAAACGCAAATAGGGGCGACTACATGTTGTGTACCTGACCCGAATTTGCCAACTACCACTGCTGTATCTGCCTTCATTTGTATCATGTCCATCTATGTCAACATTTTTGTTACACACGACGAAACATTTTTTGTGAACTAATAATGTACAAAATAACTCATCAGTCTACATACCAGGAAACACATGACCATCTCCATCTACATATGCATCATCATAGTTCCGTTGCACACTCAAATCTTCTGCATCACAGTTTTCCAGTCAAAAAATGAGCCTCAATCTTTTCTTCCCATCATTTACTGCAGGACATCTTTGGATAGGTGCTTACCGTCATCATTAGGATTGATTCCACCATGGAGTGGCCCGCTGTTCCCTGTCCCCTCCTCGTCCAATGATGTACTATGATCACCCGCAGCCATGTGGCCAGTACCAGTTCCTTGCAACGTACCACATATCAGCAAAGAAACTCCAATCATACAAACGGTACTAAACAAAAAGTCCCGGACACTTACCACTACGCTGCGTCATGCTCCTGTGCTCGGCATCCCTCACAGCACTTAGCAAATGCTACTTCTGTTGTTTAATGTCTTCAGTAAGGCCAGAAAATAGGAGGTTCACACGACGTGTCGCCTCGTCATATACACGCTTATTCTCAACATGTGCTTGCTTTGCTGCATCGGTCAATCGACGGCCAAGCTGGTCATGTTGCTCATTCAAAGCTGCAACCATGTGTTCCCAGCACTGTCACATTCCATAAACAGTCAAAATGCAACCCATAATGTAATAAGCAATTACAAAGTGCATATCACACTTACCGTGCCTTCGGCTTGACGACCAATGCCATTATCAGTTCTTTCCTCTCTCTCCGACCAGGGCCATCCACCTTCATGGTCAGCCTCATTTCCCACATCGGTTGGTACACAGCCACTACTAGTCTCCCCCTACATTGAAAATTGTGTCCGGTTCAATAGTCGCATCCATCGATGGAGCCAATTTATAGACTAACATAAATGCAATTCTTACCAAGTTGTCTTGCAGTCCACTATGGGCTGTTGCTCTTTTCTCCAGCCTGTTATCTTCCGCTGTCCTCACCCGTCGCTATTGATGTACAGAAGCATATTAGTCACTAAGTGTACCAACCATGATCTTTGCAACTGTAAGGCTTGGTGGTAATACTTACGGCAGATTTCCCAAAAATCACTTCCTCTTTTGCCGTGCCATGGATCTCATCAATGATACACATGTCGGACATTCTCTTCATGTTGTACACGCGAATACGTGGTACCCATGACAACAGAATGTTCAGACTTCCAAGATGGACGTTGTCAAGATACAACATCTACAAACAACAAGGCAACTAAATATGCATAATAAATTGTAAAGGAATTGTCATATTTTACAAAAATAAATTATTACCTCAAGGTACAACCAACAGCCTCCCAGCAGATAGATGAAGGATATTTGGTTTTACTTATCTCACTTTGGATCTTCCGTGCTGCTATTTTGATCACATGAAGTATGTAGCTTGCCCAGATTACGATTACGTACGGTTGCTGGCTTACAAAGCGCGTGCATAACATCCATAGGTATCGCCGCCACCCCGTCCTTTGGCCCAAACATGTATCCACAGCATAAAGCGGCCATGGCTACAACAAATGCATTTTTTCTCTTCACCAACATCTTCTGGCCACTCACGCAGCACAACTGCTTTTGCATCATCAAGAGTTGGGACCCCATCATCGACAGAGCCAGCGCCTAAGTTCCCTCAATGTATCAGTACCGGTGCCTCCGAAATAGTATCAATTTCCTCGCCAACATAACCGACCCCTAGAACTCTATCTACCGATTCTTCCGACGGATCAACAAATGAACCATCCCCAAGCACCATCTTCATCCTACCAGCATATAAACGAGCAAGTATCCAGAAAATCAAACGCCGATTATATGTCATCCCAGCCCTCAGCCAAAGCAAACCGCCTAACCCAATACCGACCATGAATTCCTTCTTCCTACCATCGAATGCCGCTATCGGTTCAGAAATATGCTTACTGGAGAAACAGCCATGGAATTTGTTAGGCTCAATGAGAACCGGTGCCGCTGGCTCTTCAACTTCTGGTGCTGCCACATTTTCTTCCTCATCATCACTCTCCACGAATCTAATGCTCCTCCGCCGCTTGGCGCTCCTAGTAACGGGTGGTTCCCGACTTGCCTCCGCCTCCTCTGCCCTGCCTGTTCCATCCCTCTTCCGCAGTCTCATCGGGCGCCATTGCAGCCTACAAACAAGCATGAGTGTTAGGCCAAATGTTGGTCAGCACGATCCTACAAAGTGGAATTTCCGTTCCCATACCCGACGCGGGCGCCGGCGCAAAATCCCGCCGTCAAATCCGCAGCAAATCCTTCGATGGCGACCGGCGTTACGTGGCATGTACCTCTGCTCCCGCTTCACTTCAATGGCGATGACACACTTGCTCGCGGTTCCGGTGATTTTGCCTCTCGGTAGGCGGTCTTCTAGGTTGCGGGGCTGAGCAACTGCACCAACCTACAATGGTGGATTTGTAGCGCGGCGGTGCCATTGCTAGATGCGAGAAAAAGGAAACTACAAATTTCCACCACCCTCCCGGTGCGGAAGTTGGGAACCGACTATTCAACACCACACGTGATGAGGACATCAACGACGTACATACGACGACGAACGACGACGAACGAACGACGACGAACGACGACGCCCCACTCCAAGCCGGTGCGCCTCCCCAAGCCGCGCCCCTCTAGTGGGCCGTCAAGATGGAAGCCCTCTCATCAAGACGACGTATTCCGGTCCGATTACTCGGGCCCGTGCAAGAGAATTGAGCTTCGTCATACTGTTAAAGAACTTTGGGCCGGAAGACTAGAGGATGGGCCAACAAGAGGCCCATATGGGAGACTAGGGTTGGGCACCGGCCGCGCTACGGTACCCACGGGTACTGTTCACGCGCCGCCCCCTCCCCCTATTTAGATAGAGACTCTCTTTTATTTCAGACTTGAGTTTTGTTTTAGTATTAGCCTAGCTATACATTCCGTCCCTTCGACGTTGAATTCAGAACTCCACCTTCGTGCAATACATCAGATTGCTCGCCTCTTATTCTTGCTTGTTCTTCGATTGCTTGCAAGGATTGATCCTCGTGATCAGGTTGAATTTGTTTAACCGCAGGTTCAATAACCATCGGAAGTTGGTTCAGCGATTGCATTGGCGCTTCGGGCTTGCTCGTCGTAGTCGGATCGTGAGGGTCAACGTCCACCAATCGAAATTATCTACACTCACCGAAAGATCGGGCACTCTACACCTATCAAGTGGTATCAGATTTCCAGTGTTTCTCGGTGAGTTTATCCAAGCCACATAAACCACAAACTACAAAAAAAATTGACCCCGATACGGTTTTGAGCCTTGCACTTTCGTTCAATAATTTGCGTTGTTGAGTTTTTGTGCTTTCGCTTTTGATCGTTGCTGGTACATCGTGTTTTCATCGTCTTCCGCCGCCGCTCATCCCACCGTTTTCCGCTTGAGTCCTGCCGTCGCGCCCACCATCAGATCACGCCGCCGCCGTTGTCATATTGTGTTTTCCTTTCGCCAAGTTTTTTTTCCTCTGCGTCCAAGAGTCCTACTCCGGTTCTATCGTCGTGTTTTTCCTTTGCAGGAGTCCGTTTCGTCTTTCCTTCGGTCGCACGTTGCCAAGGCGAGCACGTGAGTTGTGTTGGTCGTTTTTCTTCCGTCACCGTGAGTCCGTTTCGTCTTTCCTTCGATCGCGTATTGCTTCGGCCGTTTAAGCCGAGTCGGTTTCGTCTTTTGGTGTCCCACAATCGTGGTCGATTTGGTCGCGTTTGGTTCGGCCGCGTGGTCGTTCTTCCTCCAACGCCGAGAGTCCGACTTGTGTTCACGGTCGCTTTCTTCTTTTGTTTCCCTCGCCGAGTCTTGCCCCGTCTCACGAAGTTAAGAGCAGTCGCACAACAAGAAGTTTCGGCCTTACTCTAGAGAGAGAGAGAGAGAGACTTTAATTACCGTTTTACCCCTGCTCTCTCCGGAAAAAGTGTGTGTGGTGACTTGGTCATTTTGTTCCTCTTGTTCATATAATCAGTTTTTGAGGTTCGCCCCATGAAAAAAAAAAAAAAACAACAACTGCAAAACAGGGAAAACAGAAAAAAAAACAAAAAAACAAAAAAAATTGAAAACAAAAAAAGGGGTGAGCCGAGGTTCCAAGAGTCGCCACACTCCTTTTCCGTTTCAGCCTCGTCGGTTCTTTTGCGTGGTACTCTCCTTTCTTGTTTTCCTTCGTCGACCTTTGTTTTCTCCTCTTTCTTTTCACTTCACTTTTTCGTCTACACTTGTGCCGGCAGCAATCATTTTGCGTTTAGCACCATTATTCAGCTTTGCAATTATTGATTGACTTGTGCTAACCCTTGAATTGAGTGCAGCCTCCTAGCTCCACAAATTTTCTACTACGAGCAGGTATCGTTTCACCGGGCAATCGCTCCTCCAATCTTCCACCGGTTTTACCTGTGGTTGCAGTTCACTTGCGCGCTTGGTAAGAACGAGTAAGAGTTTGATAACAGCTTTCTGATTGAGGCTTTTCATCCACCATTAAACCTCTCGTCGTAGGCTATTTTTGTGGTTGTTTGGTTTTTGCTTGTGTTGCTATGACAGAACCAGGCTCGAAGTCGGAGGCGCCCTCCATCCAGGATGTCCAGGTGCAGGTTGATGGCCTCACGAGTGACATGAAGCTGATGCACGAGCGACTTGATTCGACGATCCAGTCGTCGAATGCACGTTTTGATCAGCTCGACCTCGCTGATACGGCTGCCCACACTACACTCGAGATGATTTTGACACGTCTTGAGACCATGACGACGCAGCTTAGGACAGTGACGACGCAGCTCGCGGAGTTACAGACTACACGTGACTACGGCGCCGACACCGAGCAGGACGACGACAATCGTCGCGGTCGTGCTCGTAGGGTACGTATTCCTCCTAATGATTCCTTTGCCAGAATTAAATTTAAGATTCCTACTTTTAATGGCAAATATGATCCTGCTGCTTATCTTGATTGGGAATTAGAAGTTGAACAAAAGTTTGCATGCCATGATATTCCTGCTAATTTACAAGTTAAGGCTGCTATTAGTGAGTTTACTGAGTTTGCTTTAATTTGGTGGCGTGAGTATACACAAAAATATCCTGATAATATTCCAGCCACTTGGGCAGAGTTAAAAACAGCCATGCGTCACCGTTTTGTCCCATCATATTTTGCTAGAGATTTGCTTAATCAAATGCAGCGTTTTCAACAAGGTTCGCTTTCCGTAGAGGATTATTATCAAGCTTTGCAAAAGGGTATGATTCGCTGTGGTTTAGTTGAACAGGAGGATGCTGCTATGGCTCGTTTTAGGGGTGGGTTAAATCGTGAAATTCAGGACATTCTTGATTATAAGGATTACAATGATATGACCACCTTATTTGAATATGCTTGTAAAGCTGAACGTGAAGTGCAGGGACGACGATCTTCGTCAAGAACTAACACTTTTGCAGGGTCCAAGACGCACACTTCAGCCCCACGGTCGGCGCCTCCTTCTTCCACATCGCGCGACCACACGTCGTCGACCACGGTGCCATCCACAACAGCGCGCGACCACTCTTCGTCGTCCAAGTCTAGCGCGCCGCCGGCAAAGCCTGCCTCGACCACGCCTTCTTCGTCGCTCTGGACGAGCTCGTGACATTCAGTGTCACCGCTGCAAAGGGTTTGGCCATATTTTTCGTGATTGTCCAAATAAGCGAACAATGCTGATTCGTGATGATGGTGAGTATTCTTCCGCTAGTGATTCCGAAGATGTTCCACATTCTCTTGTTGCTAACCATGCAGATAATGCGGAGCTTCATGTCGACTCTAGTGCCGCCGACAGGTATGCAAATCTTGTTGTGCAGCGTGTTCTTAGTACACAGGTCGTTCAGGATGAGAAGAACCAGCGCCACAACATTTTTCATATCAAAGGCGTTGTGCAAGAAAGAGCGATTCGCATAATCATTGACGGTGGCAGTTGCAACAATTTGGCTAGTCTAACATTGGTGGAGCAGTTGGCATTGCCAACAAGGAAGCATCCACATCCCTATGACGTTCAGTGGCTGAATGATGGCGGTAAAATAAAGGTAACGCGCTCGGTACGTGTTCCTTTCTCTCTTGGTGCCTATTCTGATTTTGTGGATTGTGATGTTGTTCCAATGGAAGCATGCTCTTTGTTGCTTGGTCGTCCTTGGCAATATGATGTTGATAGTCTTCACCATGGTCGTTCCAATTATTATTCTTTCATGTTTAAGGGTCAGAAAATTGTTATTCATCCTATGACACCTGAACAAGTTTTAAAAGATGATATGGCTAGAGCGGCAAAAGCTGCAAAATTGCTTAAATCACCTCCTATTGCACCTGTTCAACCTGAGATTAAATTGAGTAATCCTATCTTGCTTGCTACACGTGCTGATTTTGATGAGTTACATGATGCTAATCTGCCTTGCTATGCGCTTGTTTGCTCTCGTATGCTTGTTTCACTAGATGAGGCGCCTATGTTGCATATTCCTCCTGCTGTTGCTAACCTTTTGCAGGACTATAAAGATGTGTTTCCCGCTGAATTGCCACCTGGTCTTCCTCCAATTCGTGGCATAGAACATCAAATTGATCTCATTCCAGGCGCACAGCTCCCTAATCGCGCTCCGTACCGTACAAATCCTGAAGAGACGAAAGAAATTCAGCGTCAAGTGCAAGCATTGCTTGACAAAGGTTACATTCGTGAGTCTCTTAGTCCTTGTTCGGTTCCTGTTTTGCTTGTCCCTAAAAAGGATGGTTCATGGCGTATGTGTGTAGATTGTCGCGCAATTAACAATATTACAATTCGTTATCGATATCCTATACCACGCCTTGATGATATGCTTGATGAACTTAGTGGTGCCACAATTTTCTCTAAGGTTGATTTGCGTAGTGGTTACCATCAGATTAGAATGAAATTAGGAGATGAATGGAAAACGGCTTTTAAAACTAAATTTGGCTTGTATGAATGGTTGGTTATGCCGTTTGGTTTGTCTAATGCTCCTAGCACTTTCATGCGCTTAATGAATGAAGTTCTTAGACCTTTCATTGGAATCTTTGTTGTTGTCTACTTTGATGATATTCTTATATACAGCAAATCCATGAATGAGCATTTAGATCACTTGCGTGCTGTTTTTGATGCTTTGCGTGCTGCTCACTTGTTTGGTAACATGGAAAAATGCACTTTTTGCACGCAACGTGTTTCGTTTCTTGGATATGTTGTCACTTCGCAGGGAATTGAGGTAGATGGCAACAAGGTGGACGCCATACAAAGTTGGCCTCAACCGACGACGGTTACACAGGTTCGCAGTTTTCTTGGTCTTGCAGGTTTCTATCGTCGTTTTGTGAAGGATTTTAGCACCATCGCTGCACCGTTGCACGAGTTGACCAAGAAGGGTGCGCCATTTGAGTGGGGTGCACCACAAGAATTTGCCTTCAACACTTTAAAGGAACGGTTAACCCATGCTCCTCTCTTGCAATTGCCTAATTTTGATAAAGTGTTTGAATTGGAATGTGATGCTAGTGGAATTGGTTTGGGTGCTGTTTTGTTGCAAGATCATAAACCCATTGCTTATTTTAGTGAGAAGTTAAGTGGTGCTGCTCTTAAATATTCCACTTATGATAAAGAACTTTATGCTTTAGTGAGAACTTTGCAAACATGGCAGCATTATTTATGGCCTCGCGAGTTTATTATTCATTCTGATCATGAGGCTTTGAAACATATTAAAACCCAAACTAATCTGAACCGTCGTCATGCTAAATGGGTTGAATTCATTGAATCTTTTCCGTACATCATTAAACATAAAAACGGGAAGGAAAATGTGATTGCTGATGCTTTGTCTCGTCGTTATACGATGCTGTCCCAACTAGACTTTAAAATTTTTGGTTTGCAAGCTTTGAAAGATCAATATGGGAATGATGCTGATTTTCATGATATTATGGTGCATTGTAAGGATGGCAAACCTTGGGGCAAATTTCATATGCAGGATGGGTTCCTGTTTCGTGCTAACAAGCTGTGTATTCCAGTTGGTTCGGTTCATCTTTTGTTGTTGCAGGAGGCGCATGGAGGTGGTCTTATGGGTCACTTTGGCGTTTTCAAGACACATGAGGTGTTGGCTGACCACTTCTTTTGGCCACGGATGCGCCGTGATGTTGAGCGCCTTGTTGCACGCTGTACTACATGTCGAAGGCTAAGTCTCGTTTGGGTAATCATGGTTTGTATATGCCCTTGCCAGTCCCCTCTTCTCCTTGGCATGATATTTCGATGGATTTTGTTTTGGGATTGCCTAGAACTAAGAAGGGGAGGGACAGTATTTTTGTGGTTGTTGATCGCTTCTCTAAAATGGCTCACTTTATACCATGTCATAAAACTGATGATGCCTCCAATATTGCTGCATTGTTCTTTAGCGAGATTGTTAGATTGCATGGAATTCCTAAAACAATTGTCTCTGATCGTGATGCTAAGTTTCTTAGTCATTTTTGGCGTTCTCTTTGGAATAAACTAGGAACTAAGCTGCTGTTTAGTACTACTTGTCATCCTCAAACTGATGGGCAAACTGAGGTAGTAAATAGAACTTTGTCTGCTATGCTTAGAGCTGTTCTTGATAAAAATTTGAGACGTTGGGAAGATTGTTTACCTCATGTTGAATTTGCTTATAATCGTGCTACACATTCTGCCACCAAGATGTGTCCTTTTGAGGTTGTTTATGGCTATGTTCCTAGGGCACCTATTGATTTGTTTGCTATTGATGCTGAAGATGAACCAAATGTTGATGCTCTTGCTCATATTGATCACATGAAACAATTGCATGAAGAAACCCAACAAAACATTGCTGTTGCTAATAAAAAGTATCAAGTTGCTGGTAGTAAAGGTCGAAAACATGTTTCTTTTGAACCTGGTGATTTGGTTTGGTTGCACTTGCGTAAAGATAGATTTCCAACTTTGCGTCGTTCTAAATTGATGCCTCGTGCTGCTGGTCCTTTTAAAGTGCTAACCAAGATTAACGATAATGCTTATGTTCTTGACTTGCCCATGGAGTTTGGTGTTTCCACGAGTTTTAATGTTGCAGATTTGAAACCATACTTGGGCGAGGATGATGAGTTGCCGTCGAGGACGACTTCACTTCGAGAAGGGGAGGATGATGAGGACATCAACGACGTACATACGACGACGAACGAACGACGACGAACGACGACGCCCCACTCCAAGCCGGTGCGCCTCCCCAAGCCGCGCCCCCTCTAGTGGGCCGTCAAGATGGAAGCCCTCTCATCAAGACGACGTATTCCGGTCCGATTACTCGGGCCCGTGCAAGAGAATTGAGCTTCGTCATACTGTTAAAGAACTTTGGGCCAGAAGACTAGAGGATGGGCCAACAAGAGGCCCATATGGGAGACTAGGGTTGGGCACCGGCCGCGCTACAGTACCCACGGGTACTGTTCACGCGCCGCCCCCTCCCCCTATTTAGATAGAGACTCTCTTTTATTTCAGACTTGAGTTTTGTTTTAGTATTAGCCTAGCTATACATTCCGTCCCTTCGACGTTGAATTCAGAACTCCACCTCGTGCAATACATCAGATTGCTCGCCTCTTATTCTTGCTTGTTCTTCGATTGCTTGCAAGGATTGATCCTCGTGATCAGGTTGAATTTGTTTAACCGCAGGTTCAATAACCATCGGAAGTTGGTTCAGCGATTGCATTGGCGCTTCGGGCTTGCTCGTCGTAGTCGGATCGTGAGGGTCAACGTCCACCAATCGAAATTATCTACACTCACCGAAAGATCGGGCACTCTACACCTATCAACACGGAATCTGTCGTTCCTCAAATAGAATCCCAGGGGACCACGGGAAAATATCTGCTCCCCACATGGAAACCAGGAACAGACTCCGTCTATTTCGGACCCATGAACAGAACCGGGAACATTCTCGGACTACCCATCGAATCGCAAGAGCTCCATTAATCTCGCGCACGTAACCATGCATATATTTTTGAAATTGAAAGGAGTTCAACACATAACTACAACACTTCCAACACTACCGACATTTGTTACAGCACCAATATCATATACATTCTACCACAAAAGCTTACTTCCGGACCCAAAATGTTTATTTAATTTGACCTAAACACATGACCATACCTACCACAACTCCACTATACCCCTAGCGCGCTTTGCAGGACGGCTAATTGCATCATCTTCGTCATCAGCCTCCAAGTGTTGAACTACCCCGTTGCAAGAACAAGCATCCAATTCTGCTTGTTCAGCAAAAGCCACGTCCACCTCTGTCTCTACATCTACCGAGTTCTCTCCGAATCCTCCGTCAAAGCTTCAATTTTGACCTGGCACGGGTGAGATAATAAGGCGCATGGCACAGAGCTAGAAGCAGGGTACAAGCTTGTACGGTGGGTGTATAGTCCATACCAAGGAACGGAGGTCTGCATCAGTACATACTCGCCGCTTTTGTTATATCGCCTCGGTCAACCGTACCATGAGCAGATCCTTGTACAAAGTGGGAAGACCCCGATCATGAAAGCCATTAGGGACCAAAGCGTCCGATATTAAAAATTTACTACAGCCTATAACTCATCCTCCACCTCCAAGTACACCTGATCCACTGCGAGAAGCAGCCCCGCAGCCTTGGTACATTCCGGGACCATGTACACCACCTTTCCGATTGGTCCCCCGCAACCCAAAAGTGAAAAGGGAACCGAAGAGTTCATGATGCTCATAAACCGAATGCTGAGGTACCATCCGGGTTGAGAAGTACTAACCTCGTGTGCTTATGGTCCCCCATGAACTCTCCGATCCATAGGACCCTTGAACCTCGTTCCGCCATAGATGCTACCTCTGCAGTGAGGGATGGAAGGATTTCAAATGAAAATTTGAAACGTTTTGGCGGCTAATGTTTTGCAACCTCACAGGAATCACCCTTTTATACAGTCATCCCAAGCACCCAGCTGGCGGTACCCCGGTGTACCAACACTTGTCCACATTAAATGCCCACCATTACACATAGTTTTGGCCTGTTCCGCCATTACAAGCAAGGTTCCTTCAATCCAAATGTTACCAGTACCAATTCGGTCATAGAAATTTTGACACTCATGTGTACACAAGTTGTTACTAAGGAAGGTAAAAATAGATTTCCTTTGTTTTGTAACTCCAAATAATTGTAGTTTCGAAATTGATTCCTTCCGAGCAATATTCCTTCCGGTTTGTAATATACAATGGTTAGTTTCGCCAAACATTGAGCGCAATGAAATTTGCACCACAGCTTAACCAATAAGGTGTAACACAAGTACATATATTATTACACACATTCCCGGCTGGGCACCCAGAAAAAAGCAACTAGTACATCACCAAACAAGGAAGAAGCACCTTTAGCAAAGGAAGAAGTCCTTTTAACCTCCCCTAACTATTGGCAAAGTTCACTTTTCCTCCCTCAACTACGAAACCGGGTATTTGGGTTCCCCGAACTTTCGAAACCGTTCGCTTTTCCTCCTTCGGTGGTTTTCGGAGTGATTTAGTCCTACGTGGCAGGTAGGGCCTACATGTCAAACCGCCACGTCAGCACCGGTGGGCCCACGTCTCTTCTCTCTCCTCTTCTTCTCTCTCTCTCTCTCAGCGAGGCGAGGCCGGGGCCAGCCGCTGCCTTCGACGCGCGCGCGACACGTCGAGGGGCCGCCGCCCCTACGCGTAGCCATATTGGGATCGCCGCCCCTGCGCCTAGTCCTCGTCGGGTTAGGTCGCCACAGCCCACCCCGCACCGAGCTACCCCGTGCGCGAGGTCGGGCAAGGCCGCCGTCGCCCCTACGCCCGGCCACGCGAGGTTGAGGCCCCTCGCCTCGGCCGAGTGCGTGCCGGCGGCAGCGGCCGGCCCCGGTCTCGCCTCGCTGATAGAGAGGAGAGAGAGAAGAGACGTGGGGCCCACCGATGCCGATGTGGCGGTCCGACATGTAGGCCCTACCTACCACGTAAGACTAAACCACTCGAAACCACCGAAGGAGGAAAAGCGAACGGTTTTGAAAGTTCGAGAGCCTAAATACCCGGTTTCATAGTTGAGGGAGGAAAAGCGAACTTGGCCAATAGTTAGGGAGGTTAACGAGACTTCTTCCTTTAGCAAAATAGAACCAAGTACATCCGAAACTAGTTATGGAATTCGCAGTCCACAGCAGTAGCGCAGATGCACCGTCGTGCCGGTTACATGTTCAAGAATTCACATTGCAGAATAACAGATTCACAAGTACATTTCATTCGCTGTACAAGGATGTGGTTCAAAATAAAATACTTGGTATAGATTCACAACAACTCCTTCATTACTGCTGCTTGCTTCTTCCCACCGCAGTTGTTCGCATTGTGCCCGATCAACTTGCAACTACAACATCTTGGTGGCGCCCGAGGCTTCCTCAAAGCTGGGTCCTCATGCGGGCAATGCTGGCGAGTATGACGTGGATCGTTACACTTCTTGCGAAACGTGGCCTCTTTGATAAATGCTCGTATGATGGTTTGTCCCTTGCATTAGATGGCCGCCCACGACCACATTTTTTCCGAGGTGCACGAAGTGGAAACAGATCATCACCTTCTCCCCCTTGCAATCCACCTTCTATACCTTGCACTCTAAGGCAGCCACGAAAAGTGCGGAATGACGGTATGTCCGGGCCAGCAATGCTGGATTTGCCTCACCGTACTCGTGCAAGATGTGGTGGCAGAACAACACGAGCCTTCCTAGTCCACCGTTGCATTATCATCCTGTCGATATCTTCATCACACCAAGCTACGCACCCACAACAAAAAGAGAATTACACATAGTACAATGAAAAAGATAATCCAATACTTCGCATTGAACAACAATGTACCCCGAGTCCATGACAACATGGTAGACCAAAGTGCTCAAACATTCCATACTCACATCTGAACATACAACGTTCGGCATCCACCACAACAAGCATTCCTGCCTTTGCACCAACGCTCAACTTTCTCGAGGTTGTAGTGTTGCACAATAAAGTTATTTCCATCCCCCGATTCTTCAACATAGTAATCCTGAAACTATGTCTTCACTTTGCAGAACAACTCAAACACCTTAAATGTATATATTTTACTTGCATGTGCAACCAATGGACCTCTAGATGATAAATTCCTAGAACTCTACAGATAGATGTACCATACGTCAATTCCAAATGCTCGACAAATAATATACGTTTGTATTAAACAACCAAACAGCACATACAAGTTAGACATTTGCACCTTAGCAGCTTTGTGCGCCTCTCTTCATAGTTCTCATTATCGTCAATTGTGTGCAATAGTTTTGCATATTGTCGCACGAAGTGGTTGATGGAACATGAAGGTGGTACCAAATTCTTCACCATGTGGTTTGCACTCTTGCTGTGTTGAGTACTTGTTTGCTTCGCACAAAACACACCCTTGAAATATGATTTCACCCACTTCTTACGTGTGGCAAATATATGCTGCAACAAGGTGTTATCTTTCATTCCATAGTCTTTTAACAGCTTATCCCACCCAGTTTCAAACTCATATTCAGTCAACATCTCATTGAGTATCTTATGAAACTTGTCCCTAAATTCCTTATTACTTGTATACCTCTCACCAAGGAACTCATTAACCCGTCGCAATACATGCCACTTGCACCACCGGTGAACCACTCCTTCCCATACTTCAGCCAAAGCTACCTCCATCACTCGATACTCGATCTGCATTTACACAACAACAATTAAAAACAGCAGGTCAGCACCAAGAAACAGCTTAACCTATCATTTCCCATTTCATCTTTATTCATAAATAAACAGACCTATTAGTATTGTTTTTGGTAGTTTCCCACCCATCATAGATATGAACTCTTTGAACACCCATTTAAATGATTCAATACTCTCATCAGCTAGCAGCACACCACCGAACAGGATGCTCTGGAAATGGTTGTTCACACCAACAAATAATCCGAACGGCATATCATACATATTGTTCGGTATGTTGTGTCAAATGTTACAACGTCCCCAAAATGTGCATACTGCATTATACTCCTGGAGTTTGTTCACATTAATGTCTTGATCCTGCTCTTCATCGTCCGGTTCCACACTATAGTGGAAACCAGGGTCGATTTGTCGGAACTCACCGAATACCTCAAGTGTCTTCTTAATATCATCTTCAGCCTGCTCATGAGTTATGCGTTGGCGCAAAGAACACAATGACCTCTTCGTTGTAGGCACATTGCTCATTGACCCAAAAAAAACTACCCAAAATGTTGTATATCTTTGTTAACCTAATGTTGTTCTCACTCAAAATCTTAACAAGATCCTTCATGTACTTGTCAATGTGTTTATCGAAGTCCATTGTCTCTTCTCGCCACAAGTCTCTCGACTATTCATGATTATCCTCCGATTTGTGCTCCGAAACAACCCAACCATGGTCTTCGATCCTGTGCAATCGTAGCATTGCCGGGCAACCAGATACGATACAATGCCATTAAACCATGCTCCGATTTGCCCTGCATCATCATGGTCTCGGATGTACGTACAATTATTACAACCACATGACATACTGAAGGTACAACATAGGGCCACAAGTAATAAAAGCATCACTCATCGCGCATGAACATACAAATTCACAGCACAAGACATATCTCGTCCTTCGGGTTGAGAGTACATTGTTGCTTGGTATCCGACAACCTTGACTTCCCGCAGCGAATACCAAAGCCACACTCCCACGAATACAAATTATAATATTCATAAGCCTTCTCCATAGAGTCGAACTCAGTTCCAATAACTGGATCAATAATATAATCTGTACTCCTATCAGCAAACTTCATCAACGCTTTCTCCAAGGCACTCTTCCTACCCGCCACCGGTGGACGTTCCTTAGGCCCAATGACATTACGATGCCTCGCTCGAAAAGGAGAAACATACATCTTAATATGGGAACTGACATGTACCAATACAACTACCACATTAATTACCTTGTTACATGCTGGACACCACGCGTACTTATTGGGACATCATTTCCGCACCTGCAACACCAGCCGTTTCAGCGAAGGCTTCACCGATTGCAGCTGGTGCATCATCCGACATACTGCAACATTGACACAAATGATACACAATAATTAATTTCAGGCTGAACATTCAAGTTACCACTGCCAGCCTAATTCACAACACGTTACATGAATCATCACAAACACCCACGTACAACATCAACAATGACCAACAGTTCAACAACGTTACGCACCTTGATGCCCGTGGGGCCACTCGTTGAATTTCCACAACTTCTTCTTCGACAGCAGCCGCACAAGGCGTACGTGTACAGCCGTGCAGGCCTCTACCTCCTCTGTTATCCATCCTTCAAGTGAACCATAATCATCATTACATGAATGAAATAATATATTGCAAACAGTGGTACATTTTTAACATTACGGACAACTACTGGACATAATTTTCCTATTGTTTAGTCTTATGTACCTTGCCAAATGGCCGACCTTCACCGAATGTACCAGATCCAGGTCACCACTCGTGGTTTTATAGCCTGTGGTACATCCCCCTCCTCAAATAATGCTC
The DNA here is from genome assembly GCA_031894775.1 of Chloris gayana. Classification (NCBI taxonomy): domain Eukaryota; kingdom Viridiplantae; phylum Streptophyta; class Magnoliopsida; order Poales; family Poaceae; genus Chloris; species Chloris gayana. Next base: position 65,363 of record JAUNZO010001937.1, read on the forward strand.
CGTACAGCACTGAATAAACAGTCAGCACCACAACACAATGCAGAACTTACAGGTCACTTCCACCCGCAGGGCCAAAATTCGAGTCGAGTGTTCTTCCCGAGTCTAAGCATGACAACCAATGTGCTGTGATTTCTCATGTGTCCTTAAAAAAATATGCAGTACACCTATTATAACTGTAATTGCAACTATGTACATGCATCATCAAGTTGTATACATACACGACAGAACGTATATTCTAGACAGACTCTTCAATGTTCCATGTCCACTATACAGGGACCTGCGCATGATACAAACAATGATCAATTCCATGCACAAATCTGCAATTTCTCAATTCAGTTTGTAAATGTGTTGACTTATGCATCCGTCTTTCTGTTTAAAGTGTTTACCGCAACTGGTGAATTCAGGTCAAGCATACCAACCCTTCATAAAAATACAAGCCACAGAGAATCAGTCCAAATTAAACATACTACTACAATTACATATACATGTTAATACCACAATTCTATCTCCTAAAGTACCTTGAGTCAATCAGTCAATCTGCCAAAACTTATAGGACCGACAACTTTACGGGCACGGTTCAACAAACTGTACAAGAATGAACCAGTCCCCATTAAAATCTGAACTGCATTACAATCAAGATGAAGAATAACATGAAACGAGCAACAACCGAAATATGAATTACCTCGATGAAACATCAGAAGATTCTCCTTTACAAAGGACAGTTTTTGCCATGGTGTGGTAACATTCATCTTGTGAACCAATGCCGTGGAACGATTTTGAAGTGAAAGCACCCGTAGTCCTACATAAGTCCAAGGGAACGACAAGGTCAATCAAAAGAAAACTCGGCCACGACCATGTAAAACCAAAACAAAATCAACAAACCTTGCTCCTGTACTTTGATACAAATCCCCTCCAATCGAAGGACCAACCCCGGCAGATTCTCCTCCTGTCAAGGGATCCAATGGCAACACACCCCAACTGCTCGTACCTTCCAAGGAGGAGCTCCCGCTAGTTGAGGAACACAATGGGCCTGTACCATGGCCATTCCCGCGCCACCCGCCAACAGAGAACCATCTCTCCCCAACTGAAACTGCAGGTGTGCGGCAAGTGGAGCTTCAGCCACTCTGCCACCCATCGCAAATCCAAAAGGAATAGCCCCGGCAAAGCTACATCTAGGATCCATACATGGTGCCGCTGACGAGCTCGACTCCTCGGAGGGATCTACAACTCCATCCGAGAAGCACACCCGCTTCACGTACGACGACACCTCTCCTCGAAGAGCCGCCTCCCACCGCCCGCCGTAGTTGTCGCCATTCTCCCAGAAATGCAACCCGGCAGAAGCGGAACCTGCCATCGGATACCGGAACAGGAACCTCCACCTCCAGCCGCACCGAGAAGGAGGAACAGGACCTCACCGCTGCTCTCGTTCGGACCATCTCTGTACATTCGATTTTCTAAATTTGAACCCCAGCGGTGGAGGATCCGGTAGTTTTTATTCCTCCGGTTGGCACAGCTCGGTACAAGTTGCTTTCCCCCAATACGGTATCCCAGCAACGTATACGTATTGACATGACATAAACCAGAGCTTCTTACAGCATGTTGGCCCGCCGCGCCCATCCCAAGCAAAGATGCACGGCTATGATAACGGGACTAGCTAATGCCAGGTATATATATTTCATATTACACCGAAACACGGAGTAGTTGGAATAGCAGCGGGCCTTGAATTCGCATGACGTGGGATCGATCCCGTCCTTCAACCGTGCGTGGCACGGAAAACCGAATCGATGGCAGCGGTGGACAACGAGCGAAGCAACAGCCATATCAAGATCGCAGTGGCGGCGGCTGACGAGAACAGGGAGGCAACCTAATTTTTATAATCAATCTCATGTCTGGCTCTGATATCACTTGTTAACAAATAATGCATAAGCAAGATCGAAATGAGACACAAATTTTTACGTGAAAACCCTTACGTAGAAAAACCACAGACGCCAACCTACGATCTTCAATATATGAGAAGAGTTTATAAACACCGGTGAATTACACTTAATCTCACTCTCGTACAACACATAAGATGTATATTAAATGGTGACTATCTAATACGACCCACAACGTGAGAGGAATCCACCTCCTAGGTGTTCCTATCAAGACAGAATTTGAATCATATTACAACACCATTCAACAGTAATCAATGAAAGATGCAAACAAAATAAAGAACTCATTCAGATTCCACGTAGTTGTTAGCGCGTTGCAAGCATCAATTAAATATGAAATTTCAAAAGATTAATCATCACATGCTCTGTTTATTCATATTTTTGTTTGAGTTTTAGTTATGGATATTTTTTGATAAGTTTAGCGATGGATTTTAAATGTACTAAAATGATTGAAAGCAAGATGAAGTTTCCCTGTTGGTAGGTGGTGTGGCGGACGACTATTCGACTATCACCGCAGAAGTAAATTGTAGCAGTCGATGCTTTTTGAAAAAGTTTACGTGTGCATGAGAGTTCCGTTTTGGCATGTCAGAAGCAGCGACTCCATCTCACGCGCTTCGGCATGGATGTGCAAGCGCGTCGTGTGCTTGGTGCGAATAAGTTCCAGAGCACTGCACCCAATGTCGTTTTGTTCGTGAAACCATAGGACTGCACGTAGATTTTTTGGAGCTTAACATAGTTGTGCATGCACGATTCCATTGCACACAAAGCTTTGAACTTAGCAAACTGAGACAACCTGAAACAACTCATGTCTGGTCAAGGACCACTTTGTTTTATTCATGTCTGACCACTTTTACCCATAATCTTTTTCAACAAATTATGTTCAATCAGTTCTTCTATTTATTTGTTATCTCCACTATTTGTCACGATTTGTGAACCAGCTGTTACATTTCTTCTTCCCTTTTTTTCTATTGATCTGTTGTTTCTTCCATTTTGTCACCATTTGCTCTGTTACCTTTTTCTTGTAGAGATAATACTAGTTTACTTAATATTTTTCATCGACCCAACATTTTTATAGATGTTTTTTTGACTGAAAATATTTGTATAGATGTTGATCACTATTTTCTGTTTATTTAACTTTTTTACATGTTGACCTAACATATCTTACTTTACTCAACATTTTTCACTTATAAACTCGATATTTATCTTTAATCAACCTTTTTTTCTATTGATCTGTTGTTTCTTCCATTTTGTCACCATTTGCTCTATAACCTTTTTTTAAAAAATATTCATTCTTGTAGTGGTAATACTAGTTTTCTTGTAGAGGTAATACTAGTTTACTTAATATTTTTCATTGACTCGACATTATTATAGATGTTTTTTTTACCGAAAATATTTTTATAGATGTTGATCAATATTTTCTGTTTATTTAACTTTTTTACATGTTGACCTAACATATCTTACTTTACTCAACATTTTTCACTTATAGACACGATATTTATCTTTAATAAACCTTTTTGCAAATATTGGTCCAATATTTCTTGTTTTACTCGACATTTTCACATATTAACTCAATATTTCCAATTGTTCAACGTTTTTTCACATGTTGACTCAACTTTTTTCACAAGTTGACTCAATATTTATTATTTTTAATCAACATTTCTAAAAATATTGGTTCAATATTTCTTACTTTACAAAGCTGCGAAACGGATGGAGCAAGGAGAGAGCTCTCGCTCCATACACCCCACCACCTGTCGCCCCGGCCGCCACCCACCCACCCCTCCCCCACCCCCCCCTCGCGACGGATGCTCCCACCCCACCAGCTCTAGCCTCCACCATCCCAACGTCCGCCTCCACACTCAACCCGGATGCAGAGCCGTTCGGATTGAGCGCCGCCGGCTCAACTTGGGGCAGCGTAGATTTGCCCCCTTGGCTCACCTTCTCACCGTCGTCCTCGGAGTCGGAGGGCCTGTCCCCCCACATAGCAAGAACCTCACCACTACTCCACAATGAGCTTTATTATTATTAAATGGATAAAGCCAATTTTACACCCCTTAAATATGGATTGTGTCCAGATAACCCCTAAACTAATATTTGGTTTTCTTAACCCCCATTGTTTTGTAAATCAGATCATTTTTTTACCTTTGGGTGGTAACTAAATCCGATTTTGTTGATGTGGATACAAGGTTTTGATTATTAAGCATTAAACGTGGCCAGATGACATGCCCAAATAACCCACTCATCTTTCAAATGACCATTCATCTCTCTCTCTCTCCGTCGCCCTCACAGTCGCTCTTCCTTATCCCCACTAGTACAGGCGCTGCTAGTAAATCCTCAAGGGCGATGACTCTCTGTCTAGCACACCGTTGCTCCTCCGTATACATCTCGTATGTGGTACCACACCGGAGGTGTGGCCTCATGTGTTGGTTCTTGTGGGCGATGAGGAGGATGGTGCTGTCGTGGGGAACCGATGCGCTCGCCTAGCTCACATCAGGTTTGCCTGTCTTGGTACTCCTTCTTGAGAAGGGAATTGGTGCATTAGCTTACATCCGGACGGTTCATACTCCTACCGACGGATGCTATAGCTTTGCTATTAAAAATTATATAAAAACTAACTAGGGCCTGCAACTATTCTCACACTTCTCTCTCCGGCACACATCTATCTCCTAATGGCAGAATGGAATTTCAAAAACATTTTAGAGGACCACATAGAAGAACTCCTAAAGCAGTAGAAAATCTACTGGAAGCAAAGTGGAGATATTAAATGGGTAAAATTTGGAGATGCTCCAACCAAGTTTTTCCACACAAGAGCCTCTATAAATCATAGACGAAATGCCATCTCCACTCGACCGACAACTCAAGGAATACCGTCTCGGAGCATAATGGAAAAGCAGTACTTCTTTGGGAGGCTTATAAGGAGAGGCTGGGGTCATCAGCTAATACAATCATGCAATTTAACCTCCCGGAATTAATGGTGGCTTCTGAAGATCTAGAATGGCTAGAAAATCCTTTTACTATTGAAGAAATAAACCAAGTTATCTCTGAGCTGCCAACAAACAAATCCCCAGGGCCTGATGGTTTCAACAGTGATTTTGTCAAAAAAAAATGCTAGCCAATAATAGCTACTGATTTCTACGAGCTGGTATCAGAATTTTATGAAGGAAATATTTGCTTACAGAGTATAAATGGATCTTACATCACTCTAGTACCAAAAAATGATACTCCCATTGGAGTTAATGATTACAGGCCCATTTCCTTACTAAATGGTACAATCAAGCTGATAACAAAATTGCTGGCTAATAGGCTACAACAGGTTATTCTAAAGCTGATCCATCGAATCAATATGGTTTTCTCAAAAATAGAAGCATACAAGATTGTTTGGCCTGATCCTTTGAATATCTCCATCTTTGCAAAAAAATAAAAAAAAATGAAATCATACTTTTAAAGTTGGATTTTGAGAAGGCATTTGATAAAGTGGAGCACTCAGTGATAACGAGACATTATGCAAGCAAAAGGTTTTGGTGCTAGATGGATTAATTGGATAAAAATGATTATGCACACAGGGACATCCTCCATACTTTTGAATGGACTTCCAGGAGAAGTGTTTCATTGCAAAAGAGTAGTAAGGCAAGGAGATCCACTCTCACCCCTCTTGTTTGTGCTGGCAGCAGACTTGCTCCAATCAATTCTAAATGAGGCAAAAAATAGAGGCACCTTTAATCTACAAATTCAGATAGCAGGCAATGATTACCCAATAGTCCAGTATGTTGATGATACTCTAATAGTAATGCAAGCCTGTCCTAGGCAACTGGCGGCCCTAAAAGCTCTATTACATACTTTTGCACATTCAACTGGATTAAAAGTGAATTACACCAAGTCAATGATGGTTTCTATAAATGTCTCGGAAGACAAAATGAAAATTCTAGTAGGAACATTAAATTGCCAAATTGGTCATATGCCTTTCAAATACTTGGGATTGCCACTAGGAACAACAAGGCCATCTGTGCAAGATTTCTTACCAATTGCTCGGAGAATTGAGAGAAGGCTGGTGGGATGTGCTCAGTTCTTGAACCTACCAGGAAATCTGGAAATGGTAAATTCAGTGCTATCTTCCCTACCAACTTTGTACATGTGTACTTTGCATATACTTGACACATTCATCAAACAAGTGGATCAATATAGAAGATATGGCATCTGGAGAGGTTCCAATATCAATGCTAAGAAGCCTCCTTTAGCAGCCTGGAAGTTAGTAACACAGCCAGAATCAGAAGGGGGCCAGGAGTGATTAAATTAAGAACTCGGAACAATGCTCTATTGCTGAAACAGCTTAATAAATTCATGAACAAAGAGGATCTCCCTTGGGTACAACTTTTGTGGCAAAATTACTATAATAACAATCAGATGCCTGGCTCTAGAAAAAAGGTTCCTTCTGGTGGAGAGACATCCTAAAACTGATGGATCTTCATAAAGGAATTACTTCAGTACAAATTGGAAATGGTTCCACTATTCAATTTTGGGAGGATTCTTTTAATGGCGTACCCTATAAGCTGCAATATCCAGAGTTGTTCTCCTTTGCAAAAGATGGGAAAATTATGTTGCTGAAAGTTAAAGACCAAGAACATTTTGCTGATCTTTTCAACCAACCTTTAAGCATAGAGGCATATCATCAATGGGAAGAGCTTAATGTGGCTGTGAATGCTATCCAGTAAGTTCAGCATAAAGATCTTTGGAAACACATGAAGCAAGGGTCAAAATATTCGGTATCCAAAGTGTATAAGCATCTTATTGGACACATGCCAACCCACCCCTCCTTCAGATGGCTGTGGTGTTCCTCATCTCAACCCAAACATAAGGTCTTTTTCTGGTTATTACTACATGACAGGCTCAATACAAGGAACATTCTGAGAAAAAGGCATATGGTGCTAGACTCGTACACTTGTGAAATGTGCATCTTACAGAAAGAAGAAACTTTAAGACATCTTTTTGTCAGGTGTGCCTTTTCTGTAAGATGTAGAAGAATTATTAGAGCATAATACCAAGAAGACTCGACAATGTTGCAAGTAGTCAATTGGCTAAAAAGAAAACTGAGACTACCCTTCTTCATGGAAATCATTATTATAATGTCATGGTGCATATGGAAAGAGAGGAATAATTGGATTTTCAATAATGTTGATCCTTCAGTGGATAATTGCAGAAGGAAGTTCAAAGCTGAAGTTGCCATGTTTATGCATAGAGAAAAAGCAAAATATAAAGCAAGTTTGCAAGAATGGATAGATGGATTAGATTAGCACTGCCACCTTTGTGCTGGCCTCTTGTTTTTTCTTTTTATCGTTTTTATTTGTACAAAAACTTCCCTTATTTAATGAATAAAGCACGGTAAGGGGCTGCCCCTCCAGTTTCATTCAAAAAAAAAAAAAATCTTCCCCAATCCATGCGACCGCCAAAAATTCCTCATCGGGGCGGAGCATTAGGCAACGACGACCACACCAATCGCTGGCCCCTTAGACGCTACCTCACCGACTGAAACTCGTGGGCATTGCCAATTCGACAACAATAGTCTCCACCGTCGCCATTGCAGGTTCGTCAAAGCCAGACATAGGCCTCGTGATCGCGGCGTTCTGCACTACTATCTCGCGAGCCATTTTTGTCGGTATCGCTTGCTGCCTGCAAGGGCCATCTTCGCCAGTTTTGCTGCGCGTCGCTCAGTGGTCTCTGCGCCCTCCACTTTGTACTACCTCCGAGTGGATGTTGCTCCCCTCTCCCCATCGGTGATGTATGGGAACTCGAGGAGAAGGGAAGCGGTGAGCAAGCGACCGTCGTTGTGGGGCTCTTGATGACTAAAGCAACTATCTTGGACATCACTGTGGTGACTGGTGAGCAACAAGCCCGACATCGAAGAGGGAGCGATGAGCCCGCCATGGATGAGGAAAGAATTGGTCCTCCGGAAGGCTCCGTCAAGAGATGGAAGAAAAGGTGTGAGGCATCCTGATTGTTTACTATTAAATGTTATAAGCAATTGAGGCCTTGGATGCGAACATGGACGGCTTAGATGAGTGCTAATGCACAATAGGGCATCTTCTGAATTGACTAAACCAATTCAGAGGACCCTGATCCTTCTTTGACGGGGCTCAGGCATCATGTATGACCTGTTTTGATGCTACTGCTATGTACGACAGGGCAATGTGCTAGCTAACCTCGAATTTTGTCATTTTTTTGTGGTTCATTATAGTTTCCATTTGTTCAATTTTAATTTATATTTGGATACATGGAAGAAGCAGGGCTGCGGAAAAAAGGACATAAAAAAACCCTTACAGATTTCACCTTTTTTTTTTGAGAATTACAGATTTCACCCTAGCACATCACATAACAACCCAATGCGATCTACTTTGTGAATAAGATTTTAAATGATACAATCCTAAAGGACAGGGGAACGAACCTCACTAACACTACTACAATTCGCTACTGTAGCGGCAGGCCCAAAAACGGCCTAGCGGCGCGGCTCGAAGCGGCCCGCCGCTATAGTGCTGGGCTGGCCACCGGGTCAAAGCCGACCACAGCTATAACCACCTAATGCGGCGGTTGGCTTTACCAACCGCCGGTACAAATTACATGAACTGTACCAGCGGTTCAAGAAGTAAGCCGCCGTTCAAATTGCATTTTTAGGGGCGATTGGAAACGTGAGCCGTCGGTACAAATGGAGCTGCTATAAATAGGCGCGTTCGGACAGCACAGCGAGCTTGTCCATTGTAGGCGGCCCGAAAATTCGGGCAAAAATTGAAAAACAAGGGGGGGGGGGAGTGGAGGTTTTGAGTTCGTTTTTCTTGGATAGATTTGTTCCCTAGGGTAAGGGGAATCTATCCCATGTATTATTTCTACCTATCATATTGGAATCTAGTAGAATTTTGGCTTTGTAATTTTCTTTGAATGTTATGCCTATTTGTCTCAATTCTCTAGATTTGTAGAGCTATGGTTGGTTGTTGTCCATTCTATTTGTATCTTGAGTCTTTTACATGGAGAAAAGTTGTATCTCTAGGCTTCTCTATGGAGGAAAATTATATATCTAGGTTTCTCATGCTAGATGGAGATCTAGGTTAGGTAAAGGAGGAAATTTATATTTTTTTCGTTAAAATAATTTACATATCTAGGTGGCCACTTTATTTGTAGCTCACAAAACTTGATCCTACGAGATATATTGTCCCATGTTTTGTTGAAGTAATTATTATTTTTGATGTGTAGTGCTTGAGGTATGGATAAATCTTGGATGTACGAGGCGTCAAGAGCGGGAAGTTATTTTCGAGGACAAGTCAAGGCATTTGTCACGCAGGCCGCACAACATGCTAAGCGAGAAGCAAGGGCTGAAATACATTGTCCGTGTCGTGATTGCAAAAATGAGAAACTATGAAAAGATACGGTTATAATCAATTCACACATAATAACGAGAGGTTTTGTTAAGGACTACACCAGGTGGACAAAGCATGGTGAAGATGTGGTGGAGGCAATACCGAGCAATCTGTTGATGGTAATGTTGACGATGACCTTGATATTCACGATCATGTCAATGTTGAAGATGAGGAGCCTGTTAGAGCCGAGGAAGTAACAAAATAGTCTTGTGATTTTGATGTTGAGGAAATGTTGCAACACGTTGAACCGCAAGTGTTACTCAATGGAGTGACAATGAGAGGATTGAGCAACTTTGCATCGCTGGAGAAAGCATTGAAGGATCCACTATACGAGGAATTTGAGGGATGTGAAAAATGGTTTATTGTGCCGCGTACGGTACTTGAGCTGATGAAATTAAAGGCCAGCCATGGTTGGTCGGATGCTAGTTTCACGGATTTGTTGGAACTCCTTTCGGACATTCTATCGACGCCCAACTTGTTGCCAAAAAGCACCTATTTTGCTAAGAAGCTCATAACCCCACTTTCATTGGGCGTGCAAAAGACTCACGTGTGCCCAAATTATTGCATATTGTATCGGGGGAATACAAGGACGCCATGAGATGCCGAAGATGCAAGCGTAGTCGGTACATGTGCAAGGACGACTATGATGCAGGCACATCGCTTGTTAGTGGAAAGAAGAGCAACAAGAATGTGAGGAAGAGGAAGAAAAGCATCACCGCCGATGACAGCGAACAAACGAAGATTCTTGCCTTGGTCATGTGGTACCTACCGGTTGTCGATCGGATAAGACGCTTGTTTGCCAACCCCAAGGATGTTGAACTAATGACGTGGCATTCGCGCCCCGGGGACCCAAAAAACTTAGTCATCCAGCTGATGGGACCTAGTGGAAAAAGTTTGATTCTAACCATCCAGAATTCTCTCGAAGAGACAAGGAACATACGTCTTGCTGCGAGTACGGACGAGAGGAATCCTCATGGTCAATTGAGGAACCCGCACAACACTTGGCCGATTATACTCGTCAATATACAACCTTCCACCATGGTTGTGTCACAAGAGAAAGTACTTACTATTGACAATCCTATTCTTGGAACCATTATTGGAAGACATTCGGAAACTATGGTTAGAAGGGGTTAGTATATGGGATGAGCACCGTAGAGCGCCGTTCATGCTCAAAGCCAACATTTTTGTGACGATACGTGATTCCCCGGCGCTAAGGGCTCTATCGGGACAGTTCAAAGGAAAGTATGGTTGTTTCGTATGCGTTGATGATACGTCCCATGTGTATCTTCCATCATCCCAAAATATAGTGTACATGCGAAACGACGGTTCCCGAGCACGAAACCACGGGTATTGCTTGTTGAAGAGACAGTTCGATGGCACTATTGAGGAAGGCCAAGAACCTCAGCGTGGGACCCCTAGTGTCGTCTTCGAGACGGTAAAGAACATCAAAGTTGTGTTTGGCAAACCGGTGAAGGGAGTTCCAAAGTGCAAAGCCCACACGCCCTTTAAGAAGCAATCTATTTTCTTTAGATAACTCGATTATCGGGCGGAACTTGAAGTGAATCATGCTTTCGATCGGATGCACATTGGGAACGGCGTATATGACAACACTAGCGGACTTATTCTTGACCTACCCGGTATGACAAAGGATGGACTCAGCGCACGTAGAGATCTTGTGGCACTCGGACATTAGACCCGAACTCCATCCGCAGGAAAGGGCGAGGAAAATACTATCTTCCTCCTAGAATCTACAACCTTACGTGTGAGGAGAAAATAACATTTTGCAAGTGTCTACATGAGATAAAGTGTCCCACCGGATTCTCATCGAACGTGAGAAATCTCGTGAACATGGAAGAGCTAAAGATAAGTGGCTAGTGGCTACAACACTCACGATCGTCACACAATGCTTTCGGTGTTCTTAGCCGTCACCATCGTGGCTCGAGTGGTTGAAGTTAACTATAAATTGCATGTGCTACTTCTGGAACGTAGTCTCGAAGAAGGTGATCGATAAAGCGGAGTTGGATGACCTACGGACCCATATGAATGAAACAATGTGCATGCTTGAGATGTGCTTCCCTCGCTCCTATTTTGATACCATGAAACACTTCATGCTTCATATCTTGACCAGATTGCTGCGTTGGGCCCCGTCTACATGCATCATATGTTTCCCTTTGAGCGGTTCATGTATGTAATGAAACGCTTTGTACGAACTCGTTCTCATCCGGAGGGTTCAATGATTGAGGGATACAAGACCGAGGAGATTATTGAGTGCCGTGCCGACTACATTAAACATGGAGGAGCTATTGGTCTTCCCGTGTCCGATCATGAGGGCCGACTATCCGGAAAAGGTACACGAGGACGGAAGTCATTCATCGACCGTGACTACAAAAGAGTGGATGCAGCACATTTTAGCGTATTGCAACGAGACAGATCTTGTAGGTCCATACTTTGAGAAACACCCGAGTGAGCTTCACCAGAACTACACGGACAAGACAGAAGATTGGATCATAATTGTCGAGTCTTAAACTCATCACTAGTACTTCCCGGTCCCCTACGAGCGTGGAATTCGATGGTGCAACACACGAAACATACAAGAACACGCGATTTTAGACAGGTTCGGGCCTCTCGATTGAGAGTAATAGCCTACGTCATGTGTGTTATGTATTGCCTTTAGCAGATTGCTAATTGCAAGATGTCGGATCTTGTCCTTCTAGGGGTCCCTACCCCGGCCTTATATGTCCTGGGAGGCAAGGTTACGTGTAGAATCCTAATCCGATACAATATCAACATACTTAGAAACTCTATCTCTAAGATTTCTTATCACTCGTAGTCCTACTCGGTTGGTCTTGTACTTTCCTTGAGGATTAATCCAGTCTTCTTATTCGTCTCTCTTTCCATACCGGTGTTTGGAACCTTCGTTATTCCATACCGGTCGGACACCATCCTGTGGGCCCTTCCGACTAGTCATATGCCTTCAATACGCCACCATGTCCTTGATATTCATTCTTCCGATCAATGTATACCCGTAAGGTAAGTCTACGACAAGAGACTCCCGAGTAATTTTTGATTTGACCTTGAATAACACCGACCAGTCTTCCGCATGTTGGTCTAATTCCAATGTTAAATTAAAAAGAACTCCAATCTTCTAAAATACTTCTTCTTTCTTGAAGACGCTTCAAAAACCGAAAAATTGGTATTTTATCCTCCATACCACCGAATTAGGTGTGCAAAAACAAAAATATTTTCCTTCTAGTGCGCCGGTTAGGCGCACCCAATTGGGTATAGCCCCGACTCTTGGATCATTTGAACTACTTTCAAATAATGCAAGAGTCCACTAGTTGATTCTTCATTATTTCCTTCAATATGCAATTTCTACATACCGCTCCTTTCAATTTCCATTATTTTCCACTTCCCGAGATCTCTGCAGACCGCTCTTGAACACGGTGCACCGGTCGAGTGCACCTAATTAGGTATAGCCCCCGACTCTTGTATCATTTGAGGATCGCAAATAATGCAAGAGTCTTTCTTGAGAGACTATACTTTATTATTTTCCATCAAATCACATTCCTCTCAGCAATTTCTGCCAAGAACATATTTTTCGGATCGGTCATACCGGTCGAACTTCATATCTCCCGGAGATTCACACCAGTTTGACATAACATACCGCCTAAATCAGCATGAACTCATAATCCGCTTAGTGAAATTTCACTAAGAACCAATATTCTGGTTGATCGGACCAGTTTCCCAATTAACTTACATCGACTCGAGTCTCCAAGGCCTATAATCAGCCGAATGATTAACACACAGGGCCTAAGTCATCCAATTTCACAATGATTAGATAGGCAAGACCTAACTGTCTTTGATTTAACCAGTCTTATTATTCAATTTCCTCAAACAATCCAATTTGATATTCCAATGTAATCGCGATTGGGCACTCCATACCTCGGACCGCTCAAACATTTGCAAAAGAGCCCCCGTGATTATTCAAATCATGTAGACCATTCTTCTATAACTCTTAACATCTTCCGCCAAGGATATACTTTTTGACCGGTCCAGTCCGGTCTCAAATCTCATACTCCCGATGATTCGCATCAGGATCCGATACCACACCGCTAAAATCGGTCATAACCGATATTCCGCTTATCATAATATCGCTCAAATTCAAATTCTCGATCGATCAAATCGATCGCCAAAATTCACACATTAAACTCGAATTTTTCACACCTATTATCGGACGAATGATTAACACCTAGGGCCTAAGGTTAACCAATCGATCAGACAACGAGTCTTCAACCCGATCGGTTTGTTATATAAATCACTCCAGAAATCATATAGTTCGGGTTAAAAATGCTTAACGGACTAAGCATCGAACACTCGGACCGCTCATCACAATTGGCAAAAGAGCCCCCATGATTATCCAAATCACGTGGACTTCTCTTCGTCGCCGCACCCAAGACCGGTAGTACCGGTACATCAAGCGGAGCCGAGACCTAGTTCCTAGGCCATTGTATCCGTAAAAACAATTTAAGAAGTAAATAAATGTGCTCATATGTAAATAAATACTCCAACGTTTTATTTATCGCAAATCTCAAATTATTTCTAGATTTTTTTACCGGTATTTATATGTTTTCCTTCCTTCAACATATAAGATTTTCTCCTTTGGCGCAAACTGTCCAGATTAATCATTATATGCCTAATGTAATTTCAACCTTAATAACCGGTCACTCCAACTTCAAAAAACTTAGATTTTACCATCCTGTTTCAACCAATCAAGTCTATAACCAAGCAACGATGGTTAATTCAAGACAAACCAACTATGACATAACCACCGGATCTAATAAGCATTAGGTATAGCACATAGCGACGGTCTACTTAACAAAATCGTGTCGTATAAAAAAATGACCGGTCTTAGAACTCGGGATCACAAATTATTAACCGACCGCTCTTAAATAGCAGCCCCATGGCATTGTATATTAATTCAAAATTAAGATTCCAAGATAAATAAAACCATGGAGATAGGCAAAGATTCACATATTTCATATTATCAAAAAGCTATCATGAGCATCGCATTATATAAGTTTAAACACAAAAACTTAAGTGTAAAAGCGACTTAGCTGGTTTATTGGGCGTAGCTCCCGAGCCCGGCCGAAGATGATGTAGCCGATCAATGAGTAGTTTGGCAGTCGGCTCAGCTCAAGATAACATCTTCGTGCAGCACCAACGCTTAAAATCAAAATTAACGACCGATGTAGATGGTTGAAGGCGACGTAATCAGTCAAAACCGAAGATCAACAGCCGTGCTAATGCTCAAAACTGCTTCGAGCTGCGGTGGCGCTCTAAATCGAAATTGAAGACCGATGAAGATGGTTGAAGGCGACGCAATCGGTGAAAACCGAAGATTAACAGCCGCGCTAATGCTCAAGACCACGTTCGAGCAGCAGCGGTGCTCCAAGTTGAAGCCGACGACCGATGAAAGCTGTTGATGACAGCGCGATCGGTCGAAATCGAAGATTAGCAGCCGCGCTAATGCTCAAGACCGCGTCCGAGCAGCAGCGGCGCTCCAACTTGAAGCCGACGACCGATGAAAGCTGTTGAAGACGGCAGCGATTGGTCGAAATTGAAGATTAGCAACCACGCTAATGCTCAAGATTGCGTCCGAGTAGCAGCGGCACTCGCAAGTTGAAGTTGATGATTGATGAAACCTGTTGAAGACGGCACGATCGGTCGAAATTGAAGATTAGCAGCCGCGCTAATGCTCAAGACCTCGTCCGAGTAGCAGCGACGCTCCAAATCGAATTTGACGATCGATGAAACCTGTTGAAGACGGCAGCGATCGGTCGAAACTAAAGATTAGCAGCCGCGTTAATGCTCAAGACCGCGTCCGAGTAGCAGCGGCGCTCCAAGTTGAAGCCGACGAACGATGAAAGCCGTTGAAGATGGCGCGATCGGTTGAAACCGAAGATTAGCAACCACGCTAATGCTCAAGACCGCGTCCGAGCAGCAGCGGCGCCCAAGTTGAAGTTGACGATCGATGAAACCTATTGAAGACGGCGCGATCGATCAAAACCGAAGATTAGCAGCCGCGCTAATGCTCAAGACCGCGTCCGAGCAGCACCGACGCTCCAAATCAAATTTGACAATCGATAAAAGATGTTGAAGATGGTGAGATCGGTCGAAATTTAAGATTAGCAGCCGCGCTAATGCTCAAGACCGCGTCCGAGCAGCAGCGGTGCTCGAAGTTAAAGTTGACGACCGGTGAAAGTTGTGAAAATTATCGTCGTGGCGTCGGTCATCGCTCGGCGGCATCGATCTTCGTTGTCACAAGACGGCAATGACTTCACCGGTCGCCATCGTCGTCGCGGCAGCAATCGTCATCCTGCACCGTTCATCGCTCAAGGACACCAGTTGTCATTATGCGGAGGCACCGGTCGTCGTCCCGTGACATCGCTCGTCGTCGTCGTCGTCGCGGTGGCGATCGTCGTCTCGTGACACCGCTCGTCGTGGTCATCGCGGCGACGATCGTCGTCCTGCACCGGTCATCACTCCGTGACACCGGTTGTCGTCGTCGTCGTGGCAGCGATCGTCATCCTGCGACCCCGACGTCGTCGTTGAATGAAGTCGAGAAACCCAAAGCAGATCTTGAAGCTTGTAACGAAGTCGTCGTCGAAAGTAGAAGCCATCGAACTCGCTGGGAACTCGCCGGGACCCCTTCTTGCCGCGTCAAATGTCGAGTCCGAAACTCAGCACTAGTACTACCCGATCCCTCACGAGCGTGGAATTTGATGGTGCAACACACGAAACACACAAGAACACACGATTTTAGACAGGTTCGGGCCTCTCGATTGAGAGTAATACCCTACGTCCTATGTGTTATGTATTCCTTTTAGCAGATTTCTAATTGCAAGATGTCAGATCTTGTCCTTCTAGGGGTCCCCGCCCTCATCTTATATGTCCGGGGAGGCAAGGTTACATGTAGAATCCTAGTCGGATACAATATCTACATACTTAGAAAATTTATCTCTAAGCTTTCTTATCAATTCGTAGTCCTACTCGGTCGGTCTTGTATTTTCCTTGAGGATTAATCCAGTCTTGTTATTCGTCTCTGTTTCCATACACGTTTGGAACCTTCCGTTATTCCATACCGGTCGGACACCATCCTGTGGGCCCTTCCGACTAGTCATATGCCTTCAATATGCCACCATATCCTTGATAATTCATTCTTCCGATCAATGCATACCCGTAAGGTAAGTCTACGACAATAATGGAGCATAAGAAAACCTTCACATTATGGTTCGAGAACAAAGAGCTTCCACGTGGGGACTCCGTAGTCGATAAAATGTTGAGAAGGTTAGTCATGAGACCTTCGAAGAGTGTGGTTACATTTCAGGCTTACGACATCAATGGATACATTGTACATGAAGAAAAAGACAAGAAAAGCAAGTGTCAAAACAGCAGTGTTCGAACACCTGCCTATGATGAAGAGGACAATCCGACATCATACTACGGGTACATCGAGAAAATATGGGAACTTAATTACGAACAAGATCTCGTTGTGCATGTATGTAGATGCAAATGGGTGCAACACCCACAGGGGGTGGAGGTGGATGAATATGGATTGACTGTCGCCGATCTAAACAAATTCGGTCACAAAGATGACCCTTGGATATTCGCTAGGGTGGTAGCACAAGTGTTCTATATACTCGACCCAAAGGATGAAAAGAAGTACATTGTTATTCCCGGTAAACAAAGAGTCGTTGGAGTGGAGAATTTGAAGGATCAAGATGAATATAACCAATATGATGAAGTGCCATTATTTATTAATCCAAGTAAGTTCAGAATCATAGAAACAAGGCTCGGATATTCTGCAGAAATGCCCTACATGCGCTCGGATTGTGAAGGAAAAACAGTCTAAGGATGATGTACATCTATGTTACTTTAATTTGTACCTTTAATTTATATTGTCAAGTGGCATGTACTTCATATTTTTATGTTTATGACATAACTCTATGTGTAAGAATTTGAGGATGCGTAAATTGTTGTGTATGCCCCGTCGATGGGCGGATAGCACCGAAACCTTCAAAATCGAAATGCTAATTTTTGTACTGACTGTTTTCATCAGTAGCCCTAGCTGATCCTCACTTCTCGATCAGTCATATGCTCGCTCTAACTCGTTATGTGTTGTATGCTTGAAAATTATATCGTTGATTGATGATTGATGTAATCTACGCAGTGAGAATATATATAACTGCCCTCTCTTTTCTCCTCTCTTCCTCTCTTTCATCTATTTCCTCTCTTTCCTCCTCTCTTCCTCTCTTTCATGGCTAGACCAAATAAAAGAAATAAAAACTATTTTCTCCTCTTTCCTCTCTTTTCTTCTCTTTTCCCTTGTCTTTCCTCTATTTCCTTTCTTTTCTCTTTTTCTCCTCTCTTTCCTCTCTTTCCTATTCTCTCCTCTTTTTTCTCCCCTCTTTCCTCTCCTTGGTATAGCCATGCTCGATGATGAAAGCGGGCAAAGTGAGATGAGTGTGGCAGCATGGACCACATCCTCGGATGTTGGAAACATGTTGTCATACGAGTCAATGACCTTATAATAGCGTTGGATGGCCGTTGAATTGGCAACCTTCACCGAGAGCATCTTTCTCGGTAGATGATATATGTAGGAGAAGGGGAAGATGGGGAGGATGAATATAGAATGTAGGGTGTCTTTCGTTAGGAAGGTTGGTACAAAAATATGCAAGACGTACTGCAACTCGTACGACCTTTAGGTAGACATGGACGGATGCTTGCGTATTCTCCGGATGATCTTTGTGATGTGTATGACATATTATGTTTGATTGTCTAGAGGATACCCAAGTATCGTGACCTGTTTACCTCGAGGTCTTATAAATTGTTGTATGTATTGCATAATGTGCACCTGCCTTTCTTATGAAAGTGTCCTACATTGTACGTCCATCCTCTTCGTCTTCCTCTTCTACCGTATGATTGAGATGCTATCCCTCGTTCCGATGCCATGCAAAACATATTTGTTCTATATAAATTAATCTATTTTGTAAATCAAATCTCACTATGTCCTTTGTTGTCTCCTTGTAAGTACGAAGATATATCCATGTTTTGACAAAGTCTTTGTCTCTAATAAGGTAGCCTAACCCTATGGCGGACAAGATGGCATTAGAAGGAGAGAATGTGTCGGTGGCTCCGAACCCCGATCCTTCCCCGCCTCCCCGTATCAACTACACACCGCCTCAAGGTGACCCTCGGCCATCGTCTTCGACGATTCATTGGCGGAGGAAGGATATGTGGAACCGGAGGATCCACATCCTCAACTACATGCCTAAAGAAGAGGTATCGCATCAAATATGGCATTCCTCATCTTTCTCGTCAAATAGTTACGTACTAATTCTATTCCTTACATCGTAGGTTCCTAGACGAAGTTTCCATCGTCAAATCGCTTCACAAGATGAGGCAGAGGGCAATGTGGACGCTAACGAGCTGGCCACAAACGTGACTGCCCAAGTGACCCCAAAGAAATGCAAGCGCGGTGAACGCTCTGCGAATAAGGTAGAGGGCATCTATGAAGTCACCGCTCTTGACCCCAAAGACGGACGCCAATAGAATCCGATGGCGTCCATGCAAAATGGCGTAATCGTTGTGGCAAAGTGGTTAGGGATCTTGGCATATCCATTTGGCCTGATTGGCGTTCCGTGCCACAGGAGAGGAAAGATGAAATGTGGAATTCGGTAAATTCGAACATCCGATTCCCACCCGCAGACCTCGAGAGGGCGAAGAAGGCAACGATGAGGACTTGTAATCACATATGGGTAGATTACAAGTCAACATTGAACTCGTAGCTTTGTAAAGAAGAACCTTACGCCTTTTCATAGGTATGGCAACATAAGTCACCACGATCGGGACATTTTTGTTGAGCGAGAAGACGAGCGAATCTTCCTTGGAGGTCGGTGAGAAGATGGTTGAGCTCAACAAGAAGAACAAGTATAAGCCGTGCTTGGGTCCGAGCGGTTACAAGAAAAAGATTCCCATCCGGAGAGGGATGGAAGAAAAGAAGAAATCGGAAGGGAAGCCTCATGAAATGGAGGGTATCGAAGAGCGTGCGAGGAATTGGGTCTATGCTCGCTCCGATCAAACCGAGGAAGGTATTGTTATGAACGACCCAGCGGCGGAAGAAGTTCTACAAAATTTGAAAGGTCATGTCAAGGTGCAGATACAAAGTGGAGCTGTTAGATCCGAGTATCACAGGTGACCAGCTCACGCACACACTTAACAGCAAGGAGCATGGTGGGCGGGTACGAGGAGTGTCCTCGTCGGCCCCGTGGAAAGAAGGATTCTCGTCTTCTTCTTCTGCTCCCTTGCAGTACAAGAAGCATACCTTGTACAAGCAAGACATGGAAGAGAAGGCAAAGATAGAGTGGCGAAGAAAATATCCGATGTTCATTGCTGAAAAGAATCCCACTCTAATTGGATCGTTCAATCCTTCGGACCCTAGCACTTGGAAGGAAATGGAAGATATGCTTGCCAAGATAGGTGCCATTCAAATGTCTATGCCTATGCCTATGCCTTCACCTAGTGCTACGCCGACCTCCAACTCCGTGCCATCACGACCTAGTGACATTGCAGATGATACTCGCTGCGAGCTCCATGTCCCGTTTGGATACAAGGGAAAGAAGAGGAAGGTTGCAGCGGGACGAGCATACACAACGGGGCGGACAATCCACAACGTCGAAATCCCCGAGGGGTACGTGCGTGTCTCGCGTCCAAGAGGTCGTCCCGGGTCATGAGGACGACGAGCTTGAATACCCTATACTTGAGGCAGGGATCGAGACTCTACGAGACGCCGTCGGGACATTCATTATCCGGAAAGGTAGTGATATTATCATGTCCACGACCCCACAAGCTTCTCCACCTCCACTTTCTAGACACGTATCAGCCCATACGAGCCAACACGCCGAATATGCACATGGACAACCGTCTCATCTATCGGGTGCTGCATCGGCCTCTCGAAAGGCGGATGACACAGCAGGGGAAGCTGTCCTCGGCCCAATCCTCCCTAACCTCCCTAACTCCGAAGAGATCTTGCTAGAGGGAGTTCAACATCAGGAAATGACGAGTCATCTCCAAGGAGGCGTCTCTAGCGGTTGCGGTTGAGCAGCTCGAGATCATTGAGCCGATTAAGACGATTCCTCTAGAAATCTCAAAGACTCGGGAGCGCAAGATTGCATCGCCCGAAACTCAAGAAAACATTAAAGTGTACTTGGATTCATTGAAGAGGAGATGCAATCCACGACTTCCTAAGCCGCAGATCTTGTCGAGTCCCGACAACTAATCTCGCACAATGATGACCTATTTAAGGACAGTGATGACACGGATTACCTCACATTCATGATTGCCAATCCTCTTATATCGAAGAATGTGTACAAGAACCTGCCGGGCGCAATGCATCAGCTGCACGATCGGTACATGCGAGCATCGCAGCTTGGAGTCAATGTCATCACGTGCAAAGTTCCAAAACACGTGTTCAACGATGAAGCCGACTCGGTTCTTGGACTCGTATTTCAACGATCTTCACACTATGTTCCGGCATGGCAAGGTTTGCACAACCTTTATATCCCTCTAGTGCTTGCAAGTAACCCAATGTATCTATTTCATATTTCAAATATCAATCTCGTAGATATTCTGATATTTCAAGCATTAATCTCGTTCATTTTTTACTTATGCTTCATTTAGGATGAATTCGGAATTTCAGAAAAAGAAAATCAATAGACCAAATTGGAGGGTCGGGTACCTCAATTAACCCGAACATGATAAATCAATCCGCAATCAACCCGTGAGACAAACGAGAAGGACCCAAAATATAAGGACATGAAACCCGAGGAGCTAGATGAACTCAAGGCCGAGATGACAACCAAAGCTAAATCTGATGTTGCAACCTACATCTATAACTCGCTTCATCATGTGGCAGGACAAATGTTCTATTCTCGCACCTTACAACAACAAGTAAGTTCCAACAAGTCTCTTCATCTTCTCTTGCATTGAAAGGCTTGGTTGAATACTAACCCATATGATCATTCTTGCGGTGATCACTAGATCCGCTTTGTCCTTATGCCGAAAAATGGGTACCTTCTTGTCCTCGACAGCCTCAACTTGGACAAAAAGGGTTATTCGACATCGTGAGCATCATTGACTGGTACGTAGTTAATCATCGTACACATCTATAATTTGGAAACGATAGTTTTATCTAACGATACGTTGTTTATGATGGAGCAGCGCATACGAGAATTATGTAAAGGCTGGCGGGCCGCACAACACAAGGCGGTCGAAAAATATGTACTTTCGGCACAAATTCCCGGTAAGATACATTTGTCTCACTTCTCTATACCGTTGTCCTACTATCGCTGTGATTCACAAAATAGTAACTTATTTCCTTTATTTTATAGTGTGTTAAACAAGTGAAAGGTAGTTGAAAGTTGCCTAGAGGGGGGAGGGGGGGGGGTGAATAGGCAATCCTAAAACTTTCTGCAAATTAAGACTCAAAGATGCTGCAGTTAAAAACAGGAACTTCCTTTACACGGAAGGAGGTTCCTACAGAGTACGAAATTTGTAAGAATTTAAAACTAAAGAAGTTCTAGCAAAAACTACTTGAATCAAAAGACTACAAAGATCACCCACAAGCAGTTCTATGGATTAGTTTAAGCTAGAAACAACCACACAAATAGATCGAGGGAATTTAAGGCAAGAACACTTGTATGAACCCTAGAACATGAACAAAGCAAGAACAACTAGGAACAAGCACACGGATACAAGGATTTGTTCCCGGAGTTCAAGTCCACCAAGGACTCTACGTCTCCGTTGAGAAGTCCACCAACGACCGGGTCTCTTTCAACCCTATTCTCACTCAAGTCACCACAAAGGTCGAACTTGAGGTTTCCACTAGCAAATCCCTTGCGGGATGGGTAATACAAACTTCTCGGGGCGTCACCACACAAGTTGGGAGCTCCCGAGCACCACTAGCCGTCTAGGAGCAAGCTCCAAGAGTAACAAATGCGGAATCAAGCCTTGGAAGTGCCTCAAATGCTCTTGGGAATGAAATTGGTGCTCTCAATCTTTCAATATTGCTCACTCACTAGCCCTAGCTCAAATCTTGGAGTGGAATCCTTGAAGGGAGTGAAGGAGATGAGTTTTTGCTCTTGGGAGTGTGTATTTCGTGGTGGAGAAGAAGAAATGGCCGTTGGGAGTGAGAGAGGTATAAATACCCAACCCACAAAAACTAGCCGTTATGGTGCTGAAATAGCCTTCCGGAGCTTCCTACTGCTCGTAGGAACTTCCTGCCTAATGCGAATTTTTAGAACAATGTTAAGCTCGGAACTTCCTATATTGTATAGGAGCTTCCTGCATGCAGTCTCGGTTTCGGGAGACTAAATAAAGCCAGGAACTTCCTACATGGTATAGGAACATCCTACATGCGGTCTCGGTTTTAGGAAATCAAATCATGTCAGGAACTTCCTACATGGTATAGGAACTTCCTGCAAGCGGTCTCGGTTTGGGGTGTTTTGGCACTTTTTGTAGAGACTTTTTGGGCACTTCCAATGCAATCTTTCGCATCCCCCTTTATAGTACGGCATGCCTATACTCAAGTTTAGATAAAAATCAATTGTGTACATGAGAAGATGCTTCCGAAAGGCGTCGAGCAATTGGGGGTCCTTCACCGTTCTTTTTCACTTTTTGTAGACTTTCAACTATTCACATGCTCACAAATATCATTAGTACCTTAAGTGGTTCGTCATTAACTCACCAAAACCCACTAAGGGGCCTAGATGCACTTTCAGTAGTGTCCACTCGTGGCTGCTACACTTGTTTGTACGTGAATAGCTTCTCCGAGTTATATGTATGCCATAGTTGAAGAGAGTGACCAACATGTGCGTTTTGTTGACTTTATCACATTCTATTGATTTTAATTATAATTGCAATCTTGTTAATAAAGGAATTCTAATGGCGAGAGAACCAAAACGGACAAACAAATATTATAATAATTTAAGAACAAAGGGTTCTCGCAAGGACCGAAACATCCGACTTCGGACCAAATGTTAATGATCGTGGAGCGGATGTGTCGGTTCTTGCTCAAAGAGGTTATCTCTCCTGCTGGCAGGTTCTTCGACGAAGACAATGAGAGCACTAGAGACCATCGTTCTCTCTATGAGTGGTGTGGTTCAACACGACCATTCGTGAACGATGGTAGTGAAGACAATGATGAGTGGATTAGGAAAGTAGTATGATATACTTGGTAGTTTTTCATGTAAAGACAATGTATATGTATATATATGCAAGTGACTTGTGATTTGTTTTGAGAAATAATCATTTCGATGATGAATACATGTGAATGTTTTGAGATGTCAATAAATTGTGATTAATATATGTGTATGTTTTGAGATTTACTCGTATTTCTGGTGTACTATAATTTAATTTTTTCAGTATTCAAATATTAACGGCGGTTGGAGATGAAAATCATCGTTACAAAGGTCTTATTAACAGCGGCTTATATTGCTGCCCGACGTTAATAATAACCTTATTAACGGCGGTTATAGATGCCAACCGCCGTTAATAAGGTTATTATTAACGGCGACTGGCTCCTCCAACCGCTGTTACAAAGGTCTTTTTAACGTCGGTTGGTGATGGACCGCCGCTACAAACCTCCATTTATAACTGCGGAGGCGTAGCGGCGGCCTGGCCTGCCCGCCGCTGTAGGCCCATTTGGCCCGCCAGTGTGGTAGTGTAATGTTGTTGGCACGGATCAACTCAAAATATGCGATGAGCAACTCGCACGATTTGCTGGTGTGCCGCGTACGAGACGGAAAGTGAGAGGAACGATCGTGTGTGAGATTAACATGACACCTGCTCACGTGTAATGCTTAATAATTAAAACCCTGTGTCCTGTATCCACGTCAATAAAACCGGATTTAGTTACCACCCAAAGGTGAAAATTGATCTGGTTTACAAAATCGGATTTAGTTACCACCCAAAGGTGAAAATTGATCTGGTTTACAAAACCGTAGAGGTTAAGTAAATCAAATATTAGTTAGGGAGTTATCTAGACACAATCCATACTTAAGGGGTGTAAAATGGACTTTATGCTTATTAAATAGTGAGCGAGGAGAGTAGGTGGTGTGTACTTGTAAGCCTGCAATCTGCTGCTGCTCGAACAACGCAGAAACTGATTAATAAAAAAAACGCAACAGCTGATTTGTTCCGCTACAGATTATTGCCCACTTGTTTGTACTGGCAGCTCAATGCTCGCCATTATTAATAAGAGGAATCGACCCTGTCGCCTACCTTTTGTTAGTCTAAGCATGCAGCCAGCTCCAGCCTCGGTCGAGTTCAAGATGTTCCCGTGATGCTGCATTCCTTTCATATATCTTTGGTCGAAAAGAGCTGCCTCGCTGCATTGGTAACCTCTCTGTTTGACTTTGACCCGAGCGCAGTGAAGACTCCATTTACAGTGAAAATAGTGAGCTAGTAGGTGGTAGGGAGATGCGGGTGCCCGGGTGCGCGTGCAGCGGCGAGCAGAAGCACGGGGTGGCGGCAGATGTGCGGCAAGTGGCAGGGAATCTAAATATACTTAAACTTGTGGACTACTATAATAACCAAAAGAGTAACACCAATATTTTACTAATAGTTGTGTACATCGTAAAATTGCTCAAATAAAACCGGTTTGTAAACAATGTATGCTGTCAGTAAACATCTTAGACCGCAAACAGTTACAGTTCCAAGAGTGACGTATCATCTTGAATAAAAGTAAGACTTTCAATGCAAAATTTTATTTCACAATTTCATATGTTCTCATAGAACTTATACTGTCTCCTCTAAGTGACCAATAAGAAGATGAATATGTGTAGATGAAAGCGAAACCCTCTCAATGGACTTTCATTTCACTTTCAAAATTTAGGTAAACCCTCACTACTACAAAAACGGCCTTCGCTATCACCTTGCATTTTCTAGTAATAACGGGCACTAAAAAACCCGTTATTACAGTGCGTGATTGCTAACGTCATCATGGGGTCTGTTATTACAGTGCATACTATAATAACGGGCACGAGTGATGTCAGCGACGTCCGATATTAAAAATGCACAGTAATAACGGGCGGCTGACGTCATCACGCGTCCGATATTAAAAATATCCACTATAATATCGGGCATCATTACATCAGCATCAGGTGCGATATTACAAGTCTTCTACAGCCCAATGTTAGCCCAATTAACATCTTGGCCCGACCATACAACACGGTGGCTATAAAAAACTGAAACCCTAGCAAACCCACTCGTCCTCTCTCTCTCTCTTCTCCGGCGCGTGTCGCCACTCTCCCGACCGCGCGCCCCTCCCGGCCGACGCGTCCCTCCCGGGCGGCACGCCCGACCGACCGACGTTCCCCTCCTGGGCCGGCGAGCCCCTCCCGACTCCTACCGGTCGCGGCGCCTCCCGGGCCGGTGAGCCCCGCCCCGGCTCCTTCCGTCGCTGCGCATCCCCGCCGCGCCGCCTCTCGGGCCGGCGTCCCTCCTCCGGGCGCCACTCCCTCACCGGCGCTCCTCCTCCACGACCGCCTCCTCACCGGTCGGCCCTAGCACCCCTACCGCAGCTCCTTCCTCGGTCGGATCGGGCTCCTCCCTACGCCGGCCCCTCGCCACGGCCGGATCCGGCGAGGAGCGGCCGGAT
Organism: Chloris gayana; assembly: GCA_031894775.1. Classification (NCBI taxonomy): domain Eukaryota; kingdom Viridiplantae; phylum Streptophyta; class Magnoliopsida; order Poales; family Poaceae; genus Chloris; species Chloris gayana. The sequence continues at coordinate 91,408 of JAUNZO010001937.1, forward strand.
CCGGCTGCTCCATGCACGGCCCCCTCCCCACGACCGGATCCGGCGAACAGGAGGCCTCGCGGCGACGGTCCGGCGACCCCGAGCCTGGCGGCGGCGGATCTAGCGACTGCGACCGGGCTCGGCGGCGGGCCTCGGTGACCGGGCCTCGGCGCCGGGCTAGGTCCAGGCTCGGTCCGCCGCCACGTGTCTTTTTTTATTTGTTTATGAATCACTATAATAACGGGCGGTTTGGCCGATATTGGATGGAGCGTTCTTGTAATAACGTTTACGTAATATCGAACGAACTGCCCGATATTATTGGGCTTTTTTGCCCGTTATTACAGGGTTAATCTATACTAGTGCCTGTTTCATTCTAAATAAAGGCAACCCCACTCTCTCTTCATAAAATTTCTATCATGTCATCGTTTTTACTTAGGTCGCATGTCATTAATTGAGAATAAAAGCTATATGAAAGAAGCAATGTGAAAGGACTTAGAGGTAGTGTGTTACTACTAGCTAGCGTGAATTAAATATCTGTAAGACATTAGATCACTACCTGCTTTAACTATTTATAGTTTTGCTAAATTTATAGATTTAAAAGTACTAGATGGCTGTGAACGTGACAAAATTTTCCCTATCGATATTGTGGATTATGCGAGGAAGATATGTGCTTGCAACGAGCAGATGTTGTATCACTTCAGATGGGTAAGCAAATGGGGTGAGTAGGAACAAATCCCCATTGATTCTCCATGGACACAAATGATGTTTGTCGATGCTTGAAAAGAGATCGATAGATATATTTAGATTGGATCAAAATGGAACTCTCTAGCGAGACCAATCTCAAGAGACGTCCGGGTTTATACTGGTTTACGTCTGCTGAAAGATATAATCCCTACGTCTAAATGTGCATATATTGCGAGGGTTATGGGCTTGCTAGGTTGCAAGGCACAAAAGATGTGGGATCCTCATGGAACGAGTTATATATTTATAGTCTAGGAATCCCCCTTAGATATTAAGCAAGAACCTAACTCTATCTCTACTCAAATCTAATTTGTTCTCTACTCCAAGTTATATATAGTTCCGAACCCTAGCGAGCTTAACCCATGCAATGATATTTCCCAGCCTGGGGTCCAATCTTCTGATTTGACCCACACATCGGTAAAAATCTGGGGGATGGGGTTGTAACGTGCCGCCTTTCTCAGAGGTCGAGCCTGCTTACACCTTGCAACTCTATAGTACTACAAGACTTTCCTCACAGATCAACACCAGTTTATGCTCACTCGTGTACACCCGAAGAATTTGCCAAGCACGCTTAACCTCGAAATTATTTGCAAATGAGCTTCCGAAAAAGAAATTACAACTTGTTGGTATAAGTATTATATTAATCTATTAAGCACTGAGTCAGGATGTTCCAAGATGAAAAATATGTTCTTCCCAACATCCCCTGTAGTTTACTCCGTTAATTAAACTATAGCTCGAGTACACCATTCAACAGTAAAGTAATCAATGAAAGAAGCAAACAAAATAAAGAACTCATTCAGATTCCAAGTAGTTGTTAGTGCGTTGCTAGATCAATTAAATATCAAATTTCGGAAGATAGTAGCTCATCCCACATGCTCTATTTATTCATGTTTTTCTGACTTTAGTTATGGATTTGAATGTACTGAAATATTTGAGAACACGAGATGAAGTTTCCCTATTGGTAGATGGTGTGTGCGAGGAAGATGCATGTTTACAATGAACATATGATGTATCCAGTTGAGATGGGTGGGTGAGTTGGGACAAGTCCTGATCCATTCCATATGGACCCAAATGGCGCGTTCCTCCTAATTAACATCCCTTTTCTTTATTAAACTTGAGCTCGGGTACAGCTTGTCTGTAGTCTTCTTCGTAGTGTAATCAGAGCCGTCAACCATGGGGATTGAGCTGCTGACAGAGCAAAAATCTCACCACTACACAATGGGCTTTGTTAAATAGTGAGTGAGTACGTGGTGTACTTGTGAAACACTTGTTTTCAGAAGTCTGCAAGCCTGCAGTTTGCTGCTAGCTGCTTGAACAACACAGAAAGCTGATGTTCCGCTGCAGGTTAGTGCCCATTTGTTAGTGTTGGTAGCCCACTGCTAAGTGCTGCTCATCATTATTAATAAACGAATCGACCCTGTCTCCTACCACTTGTTAATCTACGCATGCAGCCAGCTCTAGCCTCCAGATCGAGTTCAGTGGCCTGCCTGGTGCTCGGCTGCTGCCATTTACAGTCGACTGTAGAACTACAAGCTTCTTCTTTGCAAGTTGCAACTGCAGGGACAGACTAGGGTATTGTGACACCCTGGTTTCACCAACTTTTTGAGTTCGCATTTCTAAAATGTGCCTCTGATCTAGTACAATCCCCATGTGAATTTTCAGCAACATGCAAATTGTTTTGGATTGTGAATTAATTCAAATTCAAATGTGTTTGAACTACAATTCAAATTTTTAGAACATACCTTGGAACCACCAAAAAATATATGTTGTAAGGCATGGCAAAAGAAAATTATGGGCCAAGTTTCATTGAAATTCTCTAAGGTTTAATACCTAAATTAAATCCAAGAAGCATAACTTTTACCCCTTTTTGGTGAATCTGCAGAATTTATCCAATGGTAGTTTGGACATGAGCTCAACGTGCATGTCCTTTTCTTGTGGCCATTTATCCATAGATATTTTCAAATTTTGATTTAGAGCTCAGGAGATATTTTATTTAGCGTTTTCTATCAATGGAAATGCCATAGTTGGGAAACTTAGAAAAAAGAAAATGTTGGGAATATTCTTCTATGGGCCCCACGTGTCAGCCACACAAGGCAGGTCACGGGCGCGCCCACGCCCGACTGGACCGTACATCGGCGCCGTGTGGTCGCCGCTCGCTAGAGCCTTCCCCACCTGGTCGGGACAACGTCATCACGACCCCCTCCCCACCCAGCCGTGCTTCACTCGCTCTCCCCCTCATTTTTCCTCTCTTCTACTCGGTCACTCCGCAAGCTGCTCGTCTGACATTGCCGCCGCCCTGTCAACCTCGTCGCGCTGCTGCTCCAGGCCCTCTCCGTACGAGCTTGTCTGCACTAAACCGCGCAGCTCTCACCTCTACCCTCCGGAAGCACCCCTCCTGAGAGACATGGCTTGAGCTATGCACATTTCGTGATTTGCTCCGAGGAGCTCATACCCAACCACCGCTGGTATCTCAGCCGAATTCACCGCCGTTGAGCTTTCTCCATCCATTTTTGCTCAACGATGTGCACAACACTTCGACGAACACCCTTGACACGTTTGCTTCTCCGTTTTCTCGATGAGGTGGCACCAGATCCGTTTTCCCCGCCGCTGACCCTATGATAAGTACACGGGTTGTTGCCCTATCTTTCGATGAGAGGGGATAAATTTGATTTGGGCTGGAGAGACGTTCACGGCCCGACTACAACCAGCAAGGATATGTCTTAGCAATTGATACACTAACTTTAGTGGTTAATCACAATCTTTCGGAGCACGATCAACCAAACCACGAGGGTAATTTCTGTAAGCAATCAAAGAATAAGCAGGAACAAAATAAACAAGTAACTCAACTCATAAAGGTTAGATTCTGAATAAAGTAGAACGGATGGTCCGACACATGCGTCTACAAGGTAGTAGCAATGGCTAAACTAACAAAAAAAAACCCAATCTGTTTGTGGCGGCTATGGAGGTATATGAGAGGGGTAGAGCATCACCTGAACATGGTGGGAGTCGTGCCTCCACCCTAGGACAAGTCCCTATTGGGCTCCACTTGATACAAGGCCCAATGGCCAAATAACTGCGGCGTAACACCGAGACAGATTCTTAACATCAAGTTATTTCGATAATTCCTGATGCATCCGAGAGAATTTGGGCATTAGACAAGACCCATTGAAAATCTGATCTTCTTATCTTTCCATCCATATGTAGAACGTCCAAAATGGAGCCCGTATGTGACATGGACGTCCATTTTAATGTAGACTTATCCTGGAATCCGAACTACCTCTTCTTGCTAGCCTCAAACTTGAATTGCACCGCACGCCTCCAAGTACTTCTCCAACTACCTCTTCATCATCTCCATGGTTCCTAACAATAATTGATTAATCAGGTAGCAGCTTATTCTCAAAACCATATATATATAAGACATTAGACATGAGCTCACCGATAAATTTGATTTTTGTGTTTTAGCTCTTGCCATTGAATCTTGCATGTCCAGTGGAGGAGTGTTGGTTGTATTTGATGAATTCATGTACTCATCATTCTCCCCTTGATAGCAAACCTTCCTCGATTTGGCATCATGGTTTAAGTTGAGGTACATATCTTGACCATGTTCTTTCCACCATAATTCGGGAACATTCACTAAAGCACATGGTAGCAAACATTGCTCCCCTTCTTGAAAATTTATCTGCAACTAGATATCGCATTGTTATCTTGAATGCAATTCATTATTTGATTACTTGAGGGCACCATTAAAGAACCTTTTCCAATTTGAACATATATACCCTCTTCAGAATGTATCTATTGTTTGTGCTGTCATACAAGCTGATTGCATGAAAATTATAATAGTCAAGATATGGCAAACCAGATTTCTGAAATAATTCATTGTCCAAACTATTCAGGTCACAAAGAAAATCAAATTCAATATATCCAAAACAATTTAAACAATATATGATTTTCAACTCATCTTTCTCATTGTTAACGCAATGAACCTGTCTTATTGCAGCATGTGTATCATCAAGAATATAATTATCATGCCCATGCATCAGTTGTGTTGTAGATATTAGTGAAGCACGTTCACACAGCTCTTGTTTGTCACAAGCAACCATCTTATAATTTTGTAACAAAGGAAATTCAGTAAGAGATTCCACTAAAGATTGCTCTAAACTAGCATAAGAAGTGGACAAATTCAGCGCCAAAGTATTAGGATCACATGCAGCCACAATTAGCTCATATGGCTCTTCATTCACTTGGTCAATTTCAACACAAATAGAACTATCTTTTTCACTATCTTCCTTTGATGCGTCTTCAACCAAATCATTATTATCCTGCCCAAAGTTAGTCGTTTCGGAACATGGAACATTGGACATCATGTCGGTTTCACAAGCATTAGAAGACATTAAAATCTGATATTCGAGTGTCACGAGCAAGAAAACACATGAAAGATAGGTGACTATAAGTATTACATTTCAGCATGGTTTGAATTTTAAAATTGAGTCCTCTCATGAACCTACTCATTATATCTTTGTAGCATTCACCTTGACCACCAAATATGACACAAATCTTAGAGACATGATAGTATTCTTTCATAGTCCTACTATCTTGCTTCAAGTTGTCTAATTTTTTAATCAAATGATCAACATAATATTGAATAATGAAAGAATCTCTAAAAAGAACTTTGAAGTCATGTCATGATTGTGGAACTTTGTTACGCCTACAAATATGTTTCCATTCACACAAATCATCTTTAGTCAATATATTAGAAGCAACATAAATCTTTTGTTCGTCACAAAGATCATGATGATAAAAACTCACTCTCTAAATATATCTCTCAAACAATATATGCTATAGGATTAAAAAACTTATCATCATATGAAGGCAAGTGTTGAATGATGTTCTAAATGTTACAATGCAACCATAATGGTTCAAAAATCTTCGTGTCACCTGCCATGATTAGTAGAAAGCAAGAACAAACACAAAAATCTGTATGCTCCTATCAACTACTAGGATTTGTCATTGTTATTCTCTCAAACTGAATTTGTTCAAACAAGCTCCTACAATTCTTACCTTGCTCAACAGGTGGCCATGGCAACCAACAAGTCGGCAAGAAAGTGTATCGATGCCGTAGCAACAATACTTGTCAAGCTATAGTAGAATATATTGAGTTGTAGGTGGGCTGAAAGTAATTAATACACAAGAAAAGCTAGTACCACGTTAGTTGAAAGCAAGTTGAATAAGTGTTCAACAATGCTCTCTCTCTCTCTCTATTTTCTCTCTCTCTCTCTCTCTCTCTCTCTCTCTCTCTCTCTCGGTTTTTGTACTCTTTTTTAGAGTAGATTGGTGAGTCTTATTCAATCGGTAGATAGCAAAACTCTTTGGCGATTGCGACACACTCGGACGGAATTTTTATACAAGGTTAAATGTGTTGGAAAGATATCATAGTGTTTCCATATTGTGCTTAATTGTACAAATCGGATCAATGATGATAAATATATGACCTTTTTATTACCGACCAAAATTTGCTCTCTGGATATGTCATGATATTGAATTGATTCTTTCGTCTAGGTGCAAATCGATAGGTGGACAAAGATAAATTGGTTGTGGCACAACACGAAACATCAAGTATGATGGTAACGGTGGAGAATTTTGTGGTTCTATAGGTGGTAAAAATTATGGTGGCAGCAGCAGTGGATCGAGTGGTGAATAAACATGAATAGAATTCAAAGTTCTAGTGGATTAAACACTAAGACTAGCAACATGACACGATGATGCAACCATAAACTCAACAAGAATTAACTAAGTAATAGAAGCAAAATGATCAACGTGGATATAGGTAAAGACGATATGTAGCAAGTATTTTTTTGTATGGCTATTTCTGGACTATACAGAAAAATCAGCAAAGAGAAAAAATCTCTCATCGATAACGGAGTCCATATACGATCCGGGCGCCCGTTTTAATCCAGATTGATCCGAAGTCCAAAACGGACACAAAACCGACTTGGATTGGGCCTCAAACTTGAATTGCACTTGTTGCTAGCCCTGCATGGCTCCAAACACTTCTCGAATAACCTCTTCATCATCTCCATGGTTCCTAACAATAATTAATTCATTATGTCGAAACTTATTGTCAAAACCGTATATAAGACATTAGAAACGAGCTCAACGATAAATTTGATTGTTGTGCTTTAGCTCTTGCCATTGAATCTTGCATGTCCAGTGGAGGAGGAGTGTAGGTTATATCCGATGGATTCATGTCCTCATCACCCTGTCCGCCGTCGAGCACCACCTTCCGGAGCGGACCATCCGGGTTGGTGGCCACGCCGATGAAGCGTTCCTCCTTCTACACGAGCACCTTGCCGAAGCTTCGCCACCGCCACCCCTCACTACCGGTCCATTTTCGGTGAGCAACGCCCCCGTGATCCCCCTTTTCATGCTCCCGCGTCATGTCACGTCTTTAGGGATGAAAACCGTGCCGCTCCACTGCCTCCGGCGCTTCTCCGGCAGTTGTGTCACCGCGCTCCGGATCGTCGCACCGTGCACGAGCCTTGCCGGGCCGTGTACCCTAAATGGACCGCACGGTGGGGCTGAGCCGTGTGCCGCCCATGGGCCACGTGTATGTTGGGCCGCTCAAGCGACGTTGGTCGCACCACGCTCATGGGCCACACCACCGGTAGGACGGCCCGGTCCGGGAGAAATTGGCCTCGTGTGCCACGTTTCCCTTGTTCTTTTTCTTTTTCAAGGAATTAAAAAATTCATAATTAATTCCATGAAGCTCAGCTTTTAGCAAACTATAATTTTTGCTGGACTCCTTGTAACCTGAACTATTTAATGGTGGGATTAGTTTTCCAAGATGAGAGGCAAATTAATTAAGATAATTTCCTTTTTGGAAATTGTAGATCAAATCTTAATTAAGGATTGGTCAACCTCTAATCTTAGGGCATGCCATGCTAGTGTTAATGGGCCCACTAATCTGACCTAACAAATGTTGCTTTATGTTAGAGAGATACCCTACTGTCTTAGTTACTAGGTGGAATTTTGGAGGAGAGAATTGAGCACCCTACTCACGGATGACGTCCGAGACGTCATCGCGTGAGGGACCCTTCTTAGGGGAGCTAGGTCCAACTAAAACTACAGTGTCGGCTGTGAAAGGTTGTCTCATGTGGCTTTTGGGAAGCGTGTACGTACAAACAGGTTTCTCCAGCAGGATGTAAATCAATTCGAATCGTTGCCCCTCATAGTAACAAGTACCACTTGTCCCATCGACCGGAACGTAGTAAGAAGAGAAACATGATGATGATGATGTTGCTTAAATTGTTGTATTGGTTATTACTTGTTTGGAAACATGTAATGCTATAGCTTAGTGCAAACTAAATTTAATTATTCATGCAACTTAATGAATTGCTAAAAATAAAAGTAATGATCCACTTGTAGGCTGGCTTAGCACTTAATTACCCTACCTTCCGGCCTTGGCAAGTCTAGGATGGCCACTTTGACGGTTCGAGTCTTGGTGAGCTATAGTTGCTCATGGCTTTGCTCTATGTGGTTTTCGAGAGAACCCGGACGAGCAGGGCGACCTAGGTGAAGATGCAGATTGGTCGAACCGGGGCACCGAGGCTGTTCATGGAGGACACTACACACGGGAGTGGTGTGGTCCGGAGGAGTAGACCGTCGATGTGCCGGTAAGGTGTCTAAGGCAAAGCATGTCTCTGCAGGTGGGCCCCGATATGTATTGCTGCGATCGATTGTACCCTTTATGTGCTTCCGCCATTATTATCAGTATGTTTTCGAACTTATTTGTTTCCGCACCGATAAGACTCAAATGTAATATTTGTATCGGGATGGATGTAAAAGACTTCTATCTTTATCACCATTGTATTATGTTTATGTTTGTATGTTGTAAATATCGGACATCACAACACGTGGTACCTACCAAGATGATCCCGGTGATGGAAATGCTTCTTCGTGAGGCGGTTCCGTCGCAACTTAATAGACCCTCAAGACTACGCTCACGGATCAACACTAGTCTTTTCTACGCACTTTTGTCCTCACCGGTGCACATCCGGAAAAGACTTCTCGGTCGATCGATCATCCCTAAATTAGTCCAGACCATGCACGCTTAACCTCGAGTTCTTTAGAGATGAACTTTTGGAAAAGAAGTTGCAACCTCGTTGACAATTTTAGATAACGGGTAAGAACCCAACCTGTACATCCCAAAAGGATGTACACAACCAATAGTACACCACACACAATCGGACCACACAACTACCGACAAGGGGAAAGGAAAAGAAAAAGAATATTGCCGCAAATGTTGATGGAACACCGGAGTTGGTTGAAGTCGGTACTTAGGCCTACTTGAGCCATCGTCGCCCGTCGATCTTCCATGATAGTGGATCTTGAATGACAAAAATGATCATGAAAATGACATCGAGAGGATGTTCTAGTTGTCTCCTTCTTGCCTCGCACAAGCGAGTGTCACTATCACCGGAATCAAGGGTGAGAATCCACCACCACATGCCTCGTAACCGCGGTGTTGGGCAAGGCGATGAAGCTAGTCATCATCGTCCTTCCGCCTCGAGAGGGGACGACCGATGCCTATGGCTCCTCCATTGTGCCTTCACTCCCTCGTACAACTAGGTACCGTATCTAGGGGAAACCCACCATGAGAGAGATCCGGAAGTTGAAGAAGCCATGAATCCGAACCACTAGATCTAGGATCCGGCCTATTACCGACCATAAGTATGGGGAAGGACCATGGAGCTTCGGGCCAAGGGAGAAGAAGTGGCATCGCCGAGGTTGCGGGAGAGGGCCGACGACCACCGCCGGTGGAACTGCCGGCCTACGTCACGTTGGTCAAGCAATTGCACGGGCGGGACAACCCACCTTGGTGGTGGCGCAAGAGGGGAGGGGCCCCACCGTTGCCGTCCTTGAGGCCACGCGGTTCCAACGGGCCTCTCCGGACGTAGCGGGGCGAGGCGAGGCACGGGGCGGGACCTAGAGCGGCGGCGGTGGGGTTCGCCCGAGTTGCCCCTATTCCGTCAATCCTATTAAGTTACGGGTATTGTCCTTTCTCGAAGCTAAACCGACGCGAGCATCTTCCTTCTCCGCTTGCCAATAGTCGAAATAAAGTACTGCTTCGTCTTGATAGAGATTAACACTATAACAATAACACATTATAGCCACGCAGCCCAAAACCCTATAGCCACGGCAAGCAAAATCACCCGTGGCTATAGTTGGGTGCGAGCTACTGTGCCCTTGGACCGTGGCTATAGAAGCTACTATAGCCACGATTGGCCTTGTGAACGGTGGCTATAGTGGCCTCCACCAATAGCCACGGTCCACGTCATCAACCATGGCTATAGTTTCTTCTATAGCCACGGTTGAAGAAGTGGACCGTGGCTATTCTTTTGCACGAGTATAAAAGGTCGCGTTCGGACCGAACATGAGCTCACTCCAAGTGTGGCGGCTCGAAAATTGAGAAGAAAAATGAAAATCGAGGGGGAAGGTTTTGATCTCGTTTTTTGCAGAAATTTCTTCTCTATGGTAAGGGAAACTCATCCCATGTATTATTAGTTGCTATAATGTTGTAATCATGAAGAATTTTGGATTACCGTTTGAACTAGGTTTTGATTTCGATTTGTCAAATTCCTCTATGTTTGTAGGTTTGTTGTTGGTTTGAGTTGTGTATAATAAGCTCATATATCATGTGCTTGTGTTGCTTACAAAAAAAATCATGTCTTACAAGCCTTTTTCATGTTAATCAATTTAAGATCTACTTTATGCTCTCTTGAGAGAGACCCCTAGAGCACAATTTAATTATTAAAAAAATTTGAGTCCATTAATAATAATCTGTATAGTGGGTTTTTATATATGATAACACATTGTCTTATGCAATATATTAGTTTCCTTATATTTTCTATAAATACTTAATATTCATAATGGTAATTATTTTATTTAGTAATTAATTTATTATGATTTATATTCGCGTATATAATGCTTGTTTAGATGGACAAAACTTGGATGTACGAAGAGTCAAGATGAAGTGCATATTTCCGAGGTCAAGTCGATGTATTTCTCAAGAGGGCTGCCGAGCATGCTAAACGTCTAGGAAGACAAGAAATATATTGTCCATCCGTGGACTATGTGACATCCCCTTCGGGACCACCCGGGAATCGAAACAGAGGGACACTTCACGAAGCGAGTTACAACGAAACATCATCTCATACAAGCCAAAATATATACATCATGGTATAATACAACCAAGTTTTGAAAATACAAGCATTCGTGCATCGAAAAAAATAACATTATTGAAGTGTCAACATCCTATGAGTATTCAGCGGAAGCTTATTCCGTTACAACTCATCGGACTTAAGACGAAACGACGTGATGTACTCGAGCCCTTCGCACATCATGGTCCTCTCTCTTCAAGGGGTGGGGATACGTTCCCACCGAAGGGAACCTCCCTCGGGACACTCTGCTCCTCCCCGGGAAAACTGCCATACAGGTCGTGATAACACGACTCATTCCCTGTAAGGTAATGAACAAACCTTGAGTATTCTAATACTCGAGCAAGACCGACCCGTCAACATGGCACGCTAAGGCCGACGCCTAGGATGCAAAGGCTTTCACGGCTGTGGGGTTTACTCCTTTGCGAAAACAGCTTTAAGGTGTGGGTCCTTACTTTCAATGTTTTAGCTCGGGTTATGTTCATTAGCCAAGGTGTTTGCAACCTAACTCTATTCAATCAAGTTTCCAACACAAGATATAATAGATCTTTATCTTCCAACCCTCATCTTTCCTCATCTTCCATAAACTTACTATGATGTGACGAGCTAAACAAGCGGTACTCATTACTGCGAGGGACAGCGATTCGAATCGATTTATACCAGTCGGCAAAACCCGACTACACGACGTATACGCATCACACCGATCGTATACGACAACCTTTCCCGCTATCACCCGACAGCAGACTAGCCATTTCCAACTCCCCGGGAGTATGGCAAAGCCACGACTTCCCTCGTGATCGACCCATCTCCCTCCCGTGAGACTATCCTATCACTGACAGCCGGCAAAGAGAGGCGGCTACGCTACATCTCTCGGGGCGATCGGGGACATCAGCTTGCTAGGCCCATGATACCAGCATGTAGTACGGTACGTTCAAACTTGTTCAACTAAGCCGACAACGGTACGGTCCTTGATCGACGCAGACGGAGCTACCACCTTGCAAGACCTCATCTCGGTCTTGCCCTTTCTCCTACGGGGCCCGTCCGGTCTCAACTTCATTATCACTCTCAACATCTTTACTGTCAACACAAACTCTTAAAGCCTCCATGCTTTAAGTGCCCTAACCATCTACCGTTGTGACTATGAATTAAGCTTAGCCTCTATTGAGCTACCTGTACCAAGTATAACGAGAACAAACGGAAACCTGCCATAATGCATCTAGGGTGTCAATCAAACCCTAACACCTAATGCACAAGCATAGCTGTACTATGTGATAAAGTAAAAATATTTAAAAACATAGGTAGGATGCACCGGGGCTTGCCTTGAGTTTGTTCGAAGTTAGTCTCCTCGGCGGTCGGGTCGACTTCGAGATCCCGGCTCCTGACTCGCCCTCGGGTGGAACCTCGATTACTTCGGAACCTAGTCGACCAGCGAGTGCATCGCGAATCACAACATGTATGCATGAATGCCCATGATGAAAGTATGCAAGAGTGCATTAATCATTTTAGTTAATGGATAGATTAAAGATAAGTATGCTCATTAAGTATTAATTAACAATTAATTATGCCGATTAACACTTGTTTAATTCAGATTATTATTAATTAATTTTGTTTTCCTTAATTACTTAATTAAAGTCATTAATTACTTAAGTTTATTAATTAACACATTAATCTGATTTATTTGCCAATAAGTAAATAATTACCTTAAGGGATTAAAGGTTAATACATTGGGATTATTTAAATAATGATACACTTTAAGTTTAATTTTTGGAAAATAAATTTCATTATTAATTTCGTCTGCAGTATCTCCTTTACTAACTAGAATTATTTTTTCATAAATACACCTTTTGTTTACATAAAATAATAGCTTTCCTTTATTAAAGAAAGGGGATTAATTACATATTATAGATAAATTTATTCAAAATAATTATTTTATTTCACAAATGGATAGATTTCATTTTTCTGAGTCTAACAAAGTTGGTTTGGTATTTTCAACGAATTTTGGAAATTTAAATTCAATTCCGGGCCACACGAAGGGCCACGGGGTTGGCCACACCCGATCCCGCGTAGCCACACGCGATCCCACAGCGTGTGGCCCGCGGTGTGGCTCCACCACGGCGGCGGGGCCGGCGGCGGCGCGGTCACCGGAGTTGGCCGCCGGTGATCCAAAGCTCGCCGTGAGCCTACCTAGAGCAACTACACGACGCGGGGAACACTCCGGTGTGCATGACGGAGCATGAGCTCGGCGGAAGTATGCCGGCGGCGAGGTCCGACCAGAGCGCGACCTCCGGCGATGGCGCGAGCTCGACACGGACCATGAAAATTGGGAAAAACTCACCGGCGCGGACTACGGAGCATGCGCAAGCTCGTTGTGGACTCGAAAATACATGAGCAAGGCTTGGGAGGGGTGCTCACCGTGGGTGTGGCGGACGACGACGGCCGGAGTTGGAGAAGATCGTCGATTACTCGTCTCTCTGTGGATGAGATACGGTAGTAAGTGACTAAGAATAGAGAGCAAAGGGTTGCGCATCATCCCGAACCAAGAAGATGGACGACGGCTCACCGGAGTTGACGAATTGGGAGCCGCGGTGATGGACGACGGTGATGGTCCGACGGGGAGAACGGCTTCGCTTCGACGGAGCAGGGCGGCTCAAGTGAATTGAAGGGCTTGGGGAGCTTCGCCGTGACTCTGCGGAGCTCCGGCCGGTGGTGGTTCGGACGGAGGGGTGCCGGAGCGGCCTGGCGGCGAGGCTCCGGAGGGGCGGGAGTGGCGGGGAGAACGAGAGGGGAAAAGCGAGGAGAAATGGGAGCCGGCGAGGCTTTTATTCCCCTCCCGAGGCGGTTCCGGCCGGCAGCTGCGTGGCTCCGAGCTGCTGCGTGGCGGGGTGGCGTGGCGACGGCCGGACAGGCGGCCCGGCCGGCGGGCGGCGCAGAGACGCGGAGAGAGAGAGAAGAAGAGAGGCCGACGGGAGGGCTGCGGTCATTTTGCATAAAACCCCCGGGCTTCGTTTAATTAAAAAGCAACCTTACGCAACTCTAAAAATTCCACAAAAATTCAGGGGCGTTGGTGAAAGTATTTTAGGCATTTTTCCTATTAAGTCCCAGTAGAATTTTCCAAACCATTTTTTTGGATTAAAAATTCATAGCTAAATTAAATAAAGAGACTTTGTTTATTTTCTGTAATTATTTTTACATGACAAAATACTTTCGAGTAAATTTTCATAAATCTTTATTTTTGATATTTGAACCCTAGAAAATGTTAAACTTGAATTTTTCCTCTCATTTCATCTCTTCTTATCATTTCCTTTATTCTTTAGTTAATTTGATATTTTATGCTTATGATTATTATCACATGCTTGATGATCTCACAAATAAAATGTGATGACATGCTCATGAATGCCATGAAATGCATTGTATTATCGTGGGTTGTTATAGCCCTCCCCCTTACAAGAATCTCGTCCCGAGATTCACGATCGAACGACTAAGCGATGGTACTAAAGAACTCGGGGTAATTTGATCGAAGAAACTCTTCTTGTTCCCAAGTAGCCTCAGCTTCGAGTGATTACTCCATTGAACCTTGTAGAACTTAACGGTCCGATGTCGAGTCACTCGATCCTTGGTGTCAAGTACTTTGACCGGACGTTCGTCATACGTCAAATCCGGTTGTAGCTGTTCCACCTCGACCGTCCGTATATCCATGGGTGGTTTTAAACACTTCTTCGGTTGAGATACATGGAATATGTTATGGATGCCTGCCGGGTGGGGCGGCAACTCCGATCGGTACGCCACGGCTCCACATCTTTCCAAGATTGGATAAGGTCCGATGTATCGTGGTGCTAATTTGCCCTTGATTCCAAACCTTTGAACACCTTTGGTAGGAGATACTCGGAGATAGACTTGATCTCCAACCTGAAATACTAACTCTCGTCGCCTCTTGTCGGTATAACCGATCTGTCGAGATTTAGCCCTCTTGAGGTTCTGTTGAATGAGACGTACTTGTTCTTCCGCATCTCTTACTAGATCCGGTCCGAAGATTATTCTTTCTCCACTTTCGGACCAATTCAAAGGTGTACGACAACTACGTCCATATAGAGCTTGAAATGGCGACATTCCTGCACTCTCTTGATAGCTGTTATTGTAGGAGAACTCTGCCAAAGGTAAGCACTTTTCCCAATCCTTACCATAGGTTAGGACACATGCTCGAAGCATATCCTCGAGATATTGATTGATCCTTTCCGTCCGGCCATCGGTCCGAGGATGATATGCCGAGCTTCGTATCAATTTGGTTCCTAGGGATTCTTGTAATTGTTCCCGTAATCTGGAGACAAATTGGGTTCCTCTCGTCCGATATAATGGTCTTTGGCACTCCATGCAAACAGAGAATTCGAGCAATGTAAAGTTCCGCATACTTCTCGGTAGTATACCGTGTATGTACCGGAATGAAGTGAGCAGACTTCGTCGACCGGTCCACAATGACCCAAATAGAGTCGTGTTTTCGTGGACTTAGCGGTAATCCCATGATGAAATCCATGCTGATGTCTTCTCACTTCCATTCAGGAATACTCGAGAGGTTGTACGGGTCCTGCTTGCTTCAAGTGTTCAGCTTTGACTCGTCGACGGACATCACACTCGTTGACATACCTTGCTATCTCTCGTTTCATTCTTGTCCACCAAAACCTCTTCTTCAAGTCTTGATACATCTTATTGGTTCCAGGGTGAATAGAATACTTGGACGTATGAGCTTCATCCATTATCTTCTTGCGAATTTCCAAATTCTTAGGCACTACTAGCCTATTCTTGAACCGGATAACACCTTCGTCATCCTTTCGGAAGCACTTGACTTCTCCCTTCCGGAGTCGTCTTTTAATGTGTTCCATACCGAGCATCCTTCTGCTGAGCTGCCACCACTTCTTCACGAATGGTAGGAATAAGAGCCAGATTTGTCAATGCTCCATACGGAATAATCCGAAGATTCGGCTCTTCACTCCCTTCCGGAGATGCTTGAATCATGAGTTGAGCCATGAGATTATTGCAATGAATCTTGCGACTTAAGGCATCGGCTACCACATTTGCCTTGCCCGGGTGATAGTGAATCTCAATCTCATAATCCTTTATCAGCTCCAACCACCTTCGTTGTCGCATATTCAGGTCTGTTTGGGTGAAGATGTACTTGAGACTCTTGTGGTCCGTGTATAAATGTACCAAATTACCCAAGAGATAGTGTCTCCACCCCTTCAATGCGAGTACTACTCGCTGCTAGTTCCGGATCATGGGTAGGATAGTGTTCCTCATGACGCCTTAGTTGTCGCGACGCATAAGCGATCACTCGTCCTTCCTGCATCGGAACACATCCAAGTCCCGTGCCGGACGCATCACAATACACATCAAAAGGCTTCGTCGGATCCGGTCGAGCAAGTACAGGAGCCGTAGTCAACAACTTCTTCAACGTTTGGAAAGCTTCTTCACATTCTTTGCTCCATACATACTTCTTATCCTTCTCCAATAGTTTAGTCATTGGCTTGGCGATCTTTGAGAAGTTTGGGATAAACCTTCTATAATAACCGACCAATCCCAAGAAACTTCGATCCGAGAGACAGACTTCGGTGATTTCCAATTTAATACATCTTGAACCTTGCCTGGGTCAACGGCCACTCCTTCGGCTGATATCACGTGACCTAGGAACGGTACTTCTTTCAGCCAAAATTCACACTTGCTGAACTTAGCATAGAGCTGATGATCCCTTAGTCGTTGCAACACAACTCTTAAGTGATTGGCATGTTCCTCTTGTGACTTAGAGTAGATCAAGATGTCGTCAATGAATACCACGACAAACTTGTCTAACTCCTGCATGAATACGGAATTCATGAGATACATGAAATGTGCTGGTGCGTTGGTCAATCCAAATGACATCACCGGATACTCATAAAGTCCATACCGGTGGAAAATGCGATCTTCGGTATATCTTCAGCTCTTATCTTAATCCGATGATATCCCGAGCGAAGATCTATCTTGGAGAAAACTTTAGCTCCCATCGGTTGATCAAACAAGATATCAATCCTCGGCAGAGGATACTTGTTCTTGATGGTCACCGAATTTAGAGGTCTATAATCCACACATAGCCTCAATGTCTTGTCTTTCTTCTTTACAAACAAAGCTGGGCATCCCCATGGCGATGAACTTGGCCGTATATATCCTTTGTCCAATAATTCCTTTAGTTGCACTTTCAATTCTGCTAGCTCATTCGGTGGCATCCGATACGGTCTTCTTGATATGGGTGCGGTTCCAGGTCGTAACTCTATCTTAAACTCTACCGCTCGGTCCGGCGGTAGTCCCGAGCAAGTCGTCCGGAAAGACATCCGGATACTCACGGACTATGGGTATATCCTCCGGACTCTTACCCACAACCTTATTGACCATGGGCAGCATAGCTTGAGGAAAAGTTAAGAGCAAGCAATCTCGACCATGAACAGGAGAGTTCGGATATACGGCTCGAGATGCTATATCCAATATTGCCTTATGGAAGTTCATCCATTGCATGCCAATAATTGCATCTAACCCTTGCCCATCCAGGATGATTAATGAAGTAGGATAAACCTTACTACCCAATCTCAATGGCATATCGGCAGCTTCTTCATTAGTAAGGATCTTACCCCAGGTGTTGAGATGATATGGGCACATAGCAGCTTTGATGGCATGATGCGATGCTTAACAATATATGACTTGTCGATGAAATTATGCGTAGCTCCCGAATCAAATAAAACCATAGCAGGATGTTCAGCGATAGAAAACATACCCGCTAAGATTTGTCCTCCTTCGGGTAGCTCCTCGGCCGTCGTAAAGTTGGCACGGCCCGTCTTTGCTTGGGGTACTCTTGGCTGGTGCCCTCTCGCTGGTTCTCGTGGCTGTCCTTGAGGTCGGGGTGCATATGGTGCCTTCTGAGGATATGGACAACTGCGGTAATAGTGTCCCGAACGGCCACAATTAAAGCATGGCGGTCCATTCTCGTTGTGGTGCTTGACCCACCGGTCGGGGATTCCGGAAGTTCTGTTGCTGATAGGGCGGACGATACCGATTCGGCCGCCGTTGTCTGAGGTTGCTCGGGGTGATTGATTCTGCCGGTAGAAATTGGGACGAGAGGGTGCATGCCGATAACGCCGACCCGAGGGTGCAGTGTAAACCAGCCTCGTACTTGGATGGTCCCCCACTTCCTTGTCCCGTAGCCGGCCTCTTCTTGTTCTTCTCCGTCTGATGCGGACGGATAGAGTCTTCCAATGCAATAGCGTCACTCACAAAGTCGGTGAAGCTGTCGGTCTTGTTCAACACCAAGCGAGACCGTAGCTTGGTACTCATTCCCTCCTTGAACAGGTTCTTCTTCTTGGCATCGGTGTCCACATGTTCAGGAGCATACCGAGCAAGGCGGTTGAATACCTTGGAGTAGGTGTGGACATTCATGTCCCCTCGCTTCGGTGAGAGGAACTCCTTTCTCTCTCGATTCATTAAACCTTCTCGGAATATGATGCTCTCTAAAGGCTTTAGTGAACTCGCCCACGAAATCTGATGTCCTGGAGGAAACATTGCTTTGTAGTTGGCCCACCAAGCTCCAGACAAATCCTTGCAACTGCTGGGAAGCAAAGAGGGTCTTCCGATGATCCGTGCACGGAAACAGCTCCGGCTTCGATTCAATAGTACGCAGCCGCTTGTCGGCTTCCAAGGGCTCACCCGCATCCGAGAAGACCGGGGGCGAACCGATAAGAAGTCCGAGAAGGTCACCTTTTCTTCCGGTGCATTGCGGCCCCGGTGACGTTCTTGGGGAGCGAGTGTTGCGGACCGGTTGCTCCAATAATTCCCGCTGTTCCACACGAGAATCCAGATCTGCAGCGATGGCCTGTGCCAAGGTCGGGGTGGTGGTGGTGTTCCCGCCCCGCGTTGAGAAGTCTCGGGCTCATCGCGTCTTCTTGTTCCAACCATTCCGTCCAAGAAAGTTTACGTTAGACATCTTCATTCCAACTTACTAATGGAAGGACAGGAATACGTAGATGAGGACTTCCAAGGAATCTTCATGCAACAAGCCATCTTTATTAAAGCAACCACCAAATCCAATAACACATATTTCTACACTCGCATTACAACGGTTCCTATGATACACTCGGGCGTGGTTACATCACGTCCCTTTATTTAACTAGCGCCCGATTTACATACTAGTTTTCTCACTCCCTACTAGCTAGCACTCCACTATTCTTCGCGACGCCCGGATGTCACCTCCTGGCTTATGGAACTACCCGTCTCGGATTCTCGCATCCTCTAGTCGTGGAATCTCCGTGAAGTCTATGACTGAATCCACGTCCATTATCTCTTCAGGATCCTCCTCTTCTTCTTCGATTCAACCTCCATAGGATTCTCCTGCGCTATCGGCTGCATCCTCCGGAGGTTGTTGTCCTATTGCTTCATTCATTATGGCGTTGTGTGCTTGCGGTAGATCTTGCTCTAACCGAGTGATCAATGCATGAGCATTTGCTAGTTGCTGATCCTTAAATTGAATCTGCTGCTCCCTGTTTAGCAACTGCGCCTCCCTAATTGCTAACAACTCCTCCTTTTCCTGCAGTCTGTCTCTCCAGCTCGACTACACGAACATCTTCCCTTGATCCTCTTACTTCACTCACACCCGTACGTGTGCTGTCCATCTCCGTGAAGAAGTAAGAGCATCGGATACAAGTAGAAACTATTCCTAATATTTCAGCACATTTGTTTATTCTAGCAACTGCATATATATATTACTACCACTTCCTTTTTATTAGTTACTGTTGGTACAAACTCAAACCCACTTCGCGTACACTCCCAACTGCCCAACCTCCGCTAGTACCCTATATACATCCGACCTATGTCAGCAAAATGTGGCTACCCTCCTACATTAGTGACAACACAACACAACTAAGCCGACGGCGCGTGATCGCCGCCGTCCGACTCGACGTCCCAAGCCGGCGAAGCGGGTGGGGGCTCGTACTCCATCCCGGAGACCTCCTCGTCCGGGGACCCTGCTGCTGCTCCGGCTGCTGCTGCTGCTGCTGCCACTCGCTGCTGCAACTGCTCGAACTCCTCAAACAGGTCGTCGTGGTCGTGGAGCGGTGCGTGGTGTGCCTCGGCCAGCCCGTTGTACTGCAGCTGTAGCTGACCCAGCTCGACCTCCCTCGTGACTAGGACCTCCACCAAGTGGTCCCGCTGCGCCGTCACCATGTCCGCCCGTAGCTCCCGGTGGTCCTCTCGCGGCGCGGGCGGCGTCTCGCTCCTCGCTCCTCATAGTCAGCTGCGCGTCAAAGGCGATAACCGCCTCGCGGTACTCGTCACGCGCGCGGGTCACCTCGACTATCTCGCTCCTCCAGCTCGGCGATCCTAGCGTGTGACCTCCGGATCTCCCGACAGTCCACTCGACAGTGGTGCTTCCAAGCACCCAAGTGTCGCTCCCGACTCTGTGTCCTCGGCTCCAAGCTGTGAAGCTGCTGCTCCAGCTCGGCGACACGTGCAGCTCGTGCCTCCTCCTCCTCCCGGGCGCGCTTCCTACCACGAGTGACCGGCATCTGCAGGGACCATGTTTAACAAGTTAAACACTTCTTCCCACGGAAGAAAAACGAACGGAACAACCTATAAAGTACTACGAGCTAGCTAAGTACATACCCAATATTTATTTAGTGCAAAATTTAACATGATGCATGCTCGGAAACTAGTTATACGTACTGTAGTAACAAAAACTATGACGAATAGTTAGCACTTCCCACGAACCCAAACGTCGACCGGTTAGTAAAAATCTAACTATTCTATATCCTTATAGGCTCCGTACTCTCTCGTCGTCTATCGCATAAACGTGTTAAGTTTTGAAAATAGACTTGTAATGATGTGTCTGTTGCCTCCGATCCGCTTCGATACCAGCTGTGACATCCCCTTCGGGACCACCTAGGAATCGAAACGGAGGGACACTCGACAAAGCGAGTTACAACGAAACATCATCTCATACAAGCCTGAATATATACATCATGGTATAATACAACCAAGTTTTCGAAATACAAGCATTCGTGCATCGGAAAGATAACATTATTGAAGTGTCAACATCCTACGAGTATTCAGCGGAAGCTTATTCCGTTACAACTCATCGGACTTAAGACGAAACGACGTGATGTACCGAGCCCTTCGCACATCACGGTCCTCTCTCTTCAAGGTGTGGGGATACGTTCCCACCGAAGGGAACCTCCCTCGGACACCGCTCCTCCTCGGAAAACTGCCGTACAAGTCGTGATAACACGACTCATTCCTCGTAAGGTAACGAACAAACCTTGAGTATTCTAATACTCAGCAAGACCGACCCGTCAACATGGCACGCTAAGGCCGACGCCTAGGATGCAAAGGCTTTCCGGCTTTGGGGTTTACTCCTTTGCGAAAAACAGCTTTAAGGTGTGGGTCCTTACTTTCAATGTTTTAGCTCGGGTTATGTTCATTAGCCAAGGTGTTTGCAACCTAACTCTATTCAATCAAGTTTCCAACACAAGATATAATAGATCTTTATCTTCCAACCCTCATCTTTCCTCATCTTCCATAAACTTACTACGATGTGACGAGCTAAACAAGCGGTACTCATTACTGCGAGGGACAGCGATTCGAATCGATTTATACCAGCTGGCAAAACCCGACTACACGACGTATACGCATCACACCGATCGTATACGACAACCTTTCCCGCTATCACCCGACAGCAGACTAGCCATTTCCAACTCCCCGGGAGTATGGCGAAGCTACGACTTCCCACGTGGTCGACCCATCTCCCTCCCGTGAGACTATCCTCTCACCGACGACCGGCAAAAGAGAGGCGGCTACGCTACATCTCCGGGGCGATAGGGTACATCAGCTTGCTCGGGCCCATGATACCAGCATGTTGTACGGTACGTTCAAACTTGTTCAACTAAGCCGACAACGGTACGGTCCTTGATCGACACGAGACGGGGCTACCACCTTGCAAGACCTCATCTCCGTCTTGCCCTTTCTCCTACGGGGCCCGTCCGGTCTCAACTTCATTATCACTCTCAACATCTTTACTGTCAACACAAACTCTTAAAGCCTCCATGCTTTAAGTGCCCTAACCATCTACCGTTGTGACTATGAATTAAGCTTAGCCTCTATTGAGCTACCTGTACCGAGTATAACGAGAACAACGGAAACCTACCATAATGCATCTAGGGTGTCAATCAAACCCTAACACCTAATGCACAAGCATAGCTGTACTATGTGATAAAGTAAAAATATTTAAAAACATAGGTAGGATGCACCGGGGCTTGCCTTGAGTTTGTTCGAAGTTAGTCTCCTCGGCGGTCGGGTCGACTTCGAGATCCCCGGCTCCTGACTCGCCTCGGGTGGAACCTCGATTACTTCGGAACCTAGTCGACCAGCGAGTGCATCGTGAATCACAACATGTACGCATGAATGCCCATGATGAAAGTATGCAAGAGTGCATTAATCATTTTAGATAATGGATAGATTAAAGATAAGTATGCTCATTAAGTATTAATTAACAATTAATTATGCCGATTAACACTTGTTTAATTCAGATTATTATTAATTAATTTTGTTTTCCTTAATTACTTAATTAAAGTCATTAATTACTTAAGTTTATTAATTAACACATTAATCCGATTTATTTGCCAATAAGTAAATAATTACCTTAAGGGATTAAAGGTTAATACATTGGGATTATTTAAATAATGATACACTTTAAGTTTAATTTTGGAAAATAAATTTCATTATTAATTTCGTCTGCAGTATCTCCTTTACTAACTAGAATTATTTTTTCATAAATACACATTTTGTTTACATAAAATAATAGCTTTCCTTTATTAAAGAAAGGGGATTAATTACATATTATAGATAAATTTATTCAAAATAATTATTTTATTTCACAAATGGATAGATTTCATTTTTCTAAGTCTAACAAAGTTGGTTTCGTATTTTTCTGAATTTTATTGAATTTTCTACGAATTTGGGAAATTTAAATTCAATTCGGGCCACACGAAGGACCACGGGGTTGGCCACACCCGATCCCGCGTAGCCACACGCGATCCCACAGCGTGTGGCCCGCGGTGTGGCTCCACCACGGCGGCGGGGCCGACGGCGGCGCGGTCACCGGAGTTGGCCGCCGGTGATCCAAAGCTCGCCGTGAGACTACCTAGAGCAACTACACGACGCGGGGAACACTCCGGTGTGCATGACGGAGCATGAGCTCGGCCGGAAGTATGCCGGCGGCGAGGTCCGACCAGAGCGCGACCTCCGGCGATGGCGCGAGCTCGACACGGACCTTGAAAATTGGGAAAAACTCGCCGGCGCGGACTACGGAGCATGCGCAAGCTCGTTGTGGACTCGAAAATACATGAGCAAGGCTTGGGAGGGGTGCTCACCGTGGGTGTGGCGGACGACGACGGCCGGAGTTGGAGAAGATCGTCGATTACTCGTCTCTCGTGGATGAGATACGGTAGTAAGTGACTAAGAACAGAGAGCAAAGGGTTGCGCATCATCCCGAACCAAGAAGATGGACGACGGCTCACCGGAGTTGACGAATTTGGAGCCGCGGTGATGGACGATGGTGATGGTCCGACGGGGAGAACGGCTTCGCTTCGACGGAGCGAGGCGGCTCAAGTGAATTGAAGGGCTTGGGGAGCTTCGCCGTGACTCTGCGGAGCTCCGGCCGGTGGTGGTTCGGACGGAGGGGTGCCGGAGCGGCCCGGCGGCGAGGCTCCGAGAGGGGCGGGAGTGGCGGGGAGAACAGAGGGGAAAAGGGAGGAGAAATGGGAGCCGGCGAGGCTTTTATTCCCCTCCCGAGGCGGTTCCCGGCCAGCAGCTGCGTGGCTCCGAGCTGCTGCATGGCGGGGTGGCGTGGCGACGGCCGGACAGGCGGCCCGGCCGGCGGCGGCGCCGAGACGCGGGAGAGAGAGAGAAGAAGAGAGGTTGACAGTGGGGCTGCGGTCATTTTGCATAAAACCCCCGGGCTTCTGTTTAATTAAAAAGCAACCTTCCGCAACTCTAAAAATTCCACAAAAATTCAGGGGCGTTGGTGAAAGTATTTTAGGCATTTTTCCTATTAAGTCCCAGTAGAATTTTCCAAACCATTTTTTGGATTAAAAATTCATAGCTAAATTAAATAAAGAGACTTTGTTTATTTTCTCGTAATTATTTTTACATGACAAAATACTTTCAGTAAATTTTCATAAATCTTTATTTTTGATATTTGAATCCTAGAAAATGTTAAACTTGAATTTTTCCTCTCATTTCATCTCTTCTTATCATTTCCTTTATTCTTTAGTTAATTTGATATTTTATGCTTATGATTATTATCACTTGCTTGATGATCTCACAAATAAAATGTGATGACATGCTCATGAATGCCATGAAATGTATTGTATTACTCGTGGGTTGTTATAGACTACAAGAATAAAAAATTGTGGACGAGATACAATTGTAATCAAATCTCACTTAGTGAGGATGGGTTTCCTAGAGAATTATACGAGGTGGACAAAGCATGGAGAAGATGAGCCGGTCAAAGTTGAGTTGCAGCCAATTGAAGTTGAAGAAGAACAGTTTGTCCAAGTCGACGAGACTTTTGATTTTCATGTCGAAGAAGAACAATGTACTGATTTTGATGTTGAGGAATTGCTATGTCATGTTGAGACGCAAGTTTTAGTCAATGCGGGGAGAACAAGAGGGCTTGATAACTTTGCAACGATAGAGAAGGCATCAAAGAATTTATTATATGAGGAGTCTAAGGGATGTTCTAAATAGAATATTGTGTTACGTACAGTTCTCGAGTGTCACACCCGTATCCCGAAAGATATATTAGTGTGGTACGGATCGCCATGGGAGATGATTGACGAAGCAACCATACATAGCATCACATTAACAAACATACACGATTTGCAATTTACATAATTAAGTCTCAAGTTACAACATACGGTTCCAAATAAAAGATACATTCGGTTCGAATTTAAGTTCCATAACCATGATCTTTGTTCGAAAGAGAGTGCGGAAGCGATTACAAAACACGACGATACATAGATAGCTTAGGTGAACCGTGTCGACCTAGGCCACGACTCACTCATCATGGGTCGGAGAGCTAGGAACCCATTCAATGGTCCACTCTTTAGGCTCCTCTCCATCCCACACAACATAGATGCATGGGGCTCGACCGGTTTCACTTGGCATTTGCATAAAAATAGCGCCTAGCTAATTAGGTTTGTACTTTTATGGTTAGCCAAATTAATAGGGTTGTTGCATAAAAGAAACTTTAGTGAGCATACTAACAATACAAGAGCTTGCAATACAAATTTATATCAATATAAAACAGCGAGTATCTCATTCTTTTCCTCTTACTAAACATTCTAAACTGCTCGAAACAAGTGGTGCTCATTAACAGAGAGGAAACGGCGATAATTATCGAATTATTACTTTCTGCAGAAAGGACCCAAATGCATGACATACGCTTCATTTAAGAACGCGTATGGCCACCGTTCATGAGTTCGTCATAAAGCAAAACACGGGGCCACCGATCCCGAGTACACGTCCCCCTTGCGACCCGTTTAACAACATGCCCAAGGCTTAACCCGTGCACTCTCCAACGGTCCTCAACCCGTGCAACCACCGTGCCATACACAGCACCTGCGGGTCGGTGAGATATCCGGCCCACTTTACAATTCACAATCTACATAGATTTACCAATCCCCATAAGAAAGGTATGCAAGTGGTACGCAACTCAAACTTGTTCGCGGAGCCATAATGGGGTGTTCACAATTTTACCAATGCATCAAGTTCAAATTTAATCATGAGCCATATGTGAGTGTCCCATTCTATCGTTGACTCCATAAGCATAGCATAGCATTTCTATCGAGGATATGACACTTATTCTACATAGGACATAAAGGAATTTATGCACGTGGATTTCCAAATCAATTTCCTAGAAGTAATGCACAATCATCATCCTCAAGATAGTGATAAAATAAAACATTTTTAAAATAATATGAATGCACCGGGCTTGCCTTGAGAGTCATCGAAGTTAGTACTAGCTTCACATGCATTGAGAGTTGCAATGGCTTCTTCGGCGGAATCACTTCGACGTCGTCACCTAGAGGGTGAAATGCAATGCATAAGTAAAATCAATACAAGATCGATGATGATGATAATGCATGGTACTATTTTGTATGAATGCATATGTACAAGTTTAGTAAAACTTAGCTTTGTGACATTCCTAGTATGCCTAAATACATAATCTTGCCCTCTTTTAGGGGAGTTAATTAAATTACCGATTGCAGCCTTAACATGGACAAGTAATGGCTTCATCCAAACGTATATCAGTGCTGTGATCAACTCAAGTGTTCAGATTTGAGAAGATGAGCAAGGTCTAACGTGAGTCGATACAATTAGGTTTAAGGGTGGTTTGATTATCACATACAATGACGGTGCAACCCTAAATCCAGGACATGCTTACAAAATTATTACATGCATGAATTTAACGGAAACTTTCCACCAAAGTGACCATGATGAACCAAAATACCTTATGGATAGTAACATTAACATGACATGCTGATATATAGATTTTTGGGGACATAAACCTATTACTAGCATGCTGAAATTAACCTAGTTTTGGATTAAACAAAAGGGCAACAAAAATAAATATTTAACATGCTCAAAATTAAACACGGGATTTTATGCAAGTGTACAGGGCTATGGTGAGTAGATCTACCAAGTTTCATGCCAAACTCATATCTATGAATTTAATTCAAAATTAAATACAGAAAATACCATTAATGCCATAACCATTAATGCCATAACTTGAAACGTATGCAATAAAATTGAGATCTTCCGAGTGCCACAAATTCAAGAGCGCTCGGATACATGCTCTGCCCAAGTGGCGTTCAGATTGGCCTTATATTTTTAAAGTTATGACTTAAGTGAGTTTTCATTGATTGCCTTTTAACATTTTTGTACGAATATGATAATGACCAAAATGCACGAGCTCATGTTACGTTTCTGAACGTACATGTTGTTGAGTTTCCAAAACATTTTAGTTTGCAATTTTTGGAGTTTTAAATCGCAAGATATGAATTTTTCAAAATGCAACAAGCTTCGCACAATTTACAAAAATGCCATTAGGTCAAATTTGAATAGAGGGCGGCGCGGGCTCCGGCGTCCGGTGGTTGGCACCGGCGAGCTGGCTCGAGGCGGCGCGTTGGGGCGGCGCATGAGTTGCGCTTTGGTGGAAACGATGCGCGCGAGGAGGCGAGTGACGTGGTGGGGTGCACGGCATCCGGTGGTGACCGGAGGCGGCCCGCGGCGAGCGGCGGCGCCGGCGGAGGTGCGGCGGCGGTGCGCGTCCAGCTCGAGGGGCGAGAGGCGGAGGGGTTTGGCCGGGGAGCTTTACCCGAGAGTGGAGATTGACGGCGTGGTGACGGGCGGTGCGGAGGAAGGTCGGGAAGGGGGTCTCGACGGCAAGGTGTGGACGGCAGCGGCGGTGGTGCTTGGTTTCTTCCAAATTACCGTCGATTCACTGCGAGGGAGAGAAAGCGGGTCGGGCGGGAGGTAGAGGGTGTCCTTGCGAGCAGCTTGGCGAAGAAAGAAGGGGAGTCGGACCTCTCTAGGCGACGCGTGACGCGGAGGCGGTCGTGGCATCCATGGCGCCGCGACGGCTCGGTTTTCCGTCCGTGCGTGAGCTATAGGGGAGGAGAGGGCAGGGCGGTGGTGCGAGGAGAAGCGAGAGGAAAATGGGGGAGCGATTTGTGGCGAAGATCAGATGGGAGCTTGGTCTTTGTGCCGTTTTCTCGAGAGGGAAGGACGGCGGCGGGGGGAGCGGCGGGCGGGCGGAGGGGAGTAACTCCGGCGCTCCACCGTTGGCGGCGGGTACCAAATTGGTTGGGAGTTGGCAGGGGGTGGTCCGGCGACATGACAGGCCGGGCGCACGCACGTGGCGGCGGCCAGCTGGCCGGACCGGCGAGCAAGGTGCTCGGTTTGAATTTTTGAAATTGAAATTTGTTCCTCTGAAATTTGATCAAAAACTATACTTCTGGTGCTCAAAAAATTAGAACAAAAATACAAGGAGCTTCAGAATGAAAAGATCTACGTTTTTCGTTTTAGGTCGGAGTTTTGGTTCGGCCTTGAAAAATTCATATAAAATTCATAAACAATAGGGTTTCAAATTTGAATTTGAATTTTTGAGCTTTTAAAACTTTGTTCAAAAATTTTGTGGAAGTGCTGTAAAGTCGTGATTTTGCATGAGCAACATGATGGTGCAAAAATATGAGGGAAGTTCTTTTATACTTTTTGCAATTTTCTTAGGGTTAGGGTTTAGCCCTAGGTTTTTCCCTTTTCTTTTGATTTTTTCCATTTTTCTTTTTCTTGCTTTCTTTTGAATGATTAGCATTAGGGTTTACACTAATGGGGCGATTAGGGTTTAATTAGGTCATTAACGTCTAATCGTGACATGGGATGTCACATCGAGCTCATGAAATTGAAGGCCATCCATGGGTGGTCGGATGCCGGTTTCATCGAATTGTTGGATCTTTTTTCGGATACACTGCCGAAGTCAAACTTGTTACCAAAAAACACGTACTATGCTAAGAGACTGATATCCCCAATGTCGTTGGGTGTGCAAAAAATCCACGCATGCCCAAATCATTGTATATTAATACCGGGGCATAAGTTCAAGGACCTCGTGAGATTCCCAAGGTGCAAACGAAGTCGTTAAAAGACGAATGAGAAGTATGATGTAGACACAACTAATAAGAGGGAGAAGAATGATAGGAAGAAGAAGAAAAGCAGATATCGTCAATGG
The DNA here is from genome assembly GCA_031894775.1 of Chloris gayana. NCBI lineage: Eukaryota > Viridiplantae > Streptophyta > Magnoliopsida > Poales > Poaceae > Chloris > Chloris gayana. The sequence goes on from JAUNZO010001937.1 coordinate 120,187, forward strand.
TAGCGAAGATGATAGTAATGTTCCAGCCTTGGTCATGTGGTACCTACCGATGGTCGATCGCATAAGACGGATATTTACCAACCCAAGAGATGCTTGAACCGATGACATGGCATACACGTAAGAGGGACCCTAATACGGCTGAGTCATCCATCGGATGGAACCCAGTAGAAAAACTTCAATCGTAACCACCGTGATGACTTCTCGCACGAGCCAAGAATTATACGGTTTGCATTGAGTACATATGGTATGAACCCTTTTGGTATGACGAGGAACGTTCGCAGCGTTTGGCCTATGCTGCTAACAATGTTCAACCTCCCGCCATGGTTGTGCCACAAGAGGAAGTACATATTATTGTCCATTCTTATATCTGGACCGAAAGAACACTGGGAACGACATCGATGTCTTCCCGGAACCATTGTTTGAAGACATGCAGAAACTATGGTTGGAAGGTGTGCGTATGTGGGATGAGCACCGAAGAGACTACATCACGTTGAAAGCAATCATTTTCGTGACCGCAACTGATTCCTTGGCGTTAAGGGCGCTTTCGGGCCAGGTGAAAGGAAAGGAGGCATGCTTTGTATGTGTTGATGATACATCACACATGTATCTTCCATCATCCAAGAAGACAGTGTACACTCGAAATCGTCGATTCTTACATCGAGCCACCCGTATCGACGGATGGACAAACAATTTGATGGTACGATTGAGACCGGCGAAGAACCTCGACGTTGGACCTCTAGGGATGTCTTTGATAAGACAAAAAAACATTAAAGCTACATTTGGAAAGGACGTGAAGGGAGTTGCAAAGTCAAAAGCTAAAATGCCGTATAAGAAGCTTTCTATATTCTACGAGATATCTCGAGTACTGGGAAGAATTGAAAGTGACTCATGCATTTGATTGGATGCACATTGGGAAAGGTATATTTGACGAGCACTACCGGCCTTATACTTGACCTACCTAGTAAGACAAAGGATGGACTGAACGCACGTCGAGACCTTGCGGACATGAATATTAGGCCGGAGCTCCATCCGCAAGAAAGAGCTAAGCGAAAGTACTACCTCCCGCCGACTGCTACACCCGAACGCGTGAGGAGAAAATAGCATTCTTGAAGTGTCAACATGGGATTAAAGCACCGACCAGGTTTCTCATCGAATGTCCAAAATCTCGTGGACATGAAAGACTTAAAGATAAGTGGTTACAACACTCACGATTGTCACACACTACTTTCAGTGTTTCGGCTATCGCCATCGTAGCTGTGAAATCTGAATGGTTGAAGTTGACTATAACTCATTTGTGTTGGAACACGAGTCTCATGGAAGGTGATCCATAAACACGAGTTGGACAACCTACGAACCCACATAAAGGAAACAATGTGCATGCTCGAGATGTGCTTCCCGCCATCCTATTTTGATACTATGGAACACTTCATGCTTCATATTGATGACCAGGATATCTGCTTTGGGCCCCGTCTACATGCATCATATGTACCCCTACGAAAGGTTCATGTATGTTATGAAACGCTATGTACGTACTCGTTGTCATCCGGAGGGTTCAATGATTGAGGACTACACCACCGAGGAGATTATTGAGTGTTGTGCAGATTATATTAAAGACGGTCGATCTATTGGTGTATCTGTTTCTCGTCATGAGGGAAGGTTATGTGGAAAAGGTATACGAGAACGAAAATCATTCACCGACCGCGAATATAAACGAGTTGACAAAGCCCATGTTACTCTACTGCAACAATCACGTATCGTTGCCCCGTATTTCGCAAAACACATTGAGGAGCTTGAACTGAACAATGTTCGGGGCAAAAGCGGTGCATAGTTAGTACATGAGCATAAGAAAACTTTCACATCATGGTTCGAGAGTCAAGACCTTCCACGTGGGGACTCGATGGATGAGAAAATGTTGAGAATTTCAGCTGCCCGACCTTCAAAGACCGTGGTGACTTATGAGGCGTACGATATTAATGGTTTTACTTTTCACACTTCAAAGAAGGACACGAAAAGTAAGTGTCAAACCAGCGGAGTTCGAGTTGAAGCCCTCGATGACGATACCAATTACACCTCATATTATGGGAAAATAATTCTATGCGAACTGTTCGCAAAAGTCTCAAATACGGACCCGTCCTCGATTGCTGATGCGTGTACATCTTCCGAGATCGAACGCGTGCAGCCCCTCGGCTCCTGTTTGATTCCTTAGCACTACGGGGCTCGGCTCCCCTTCCTCCCATCTGCGCACGGCTCCAGCCCGAGCGTTCGGCCGCCGGCGCGTCGACGGTTCCACCTTCGCCCTTGAAATCTGCCATTGCTACCATTGCCGCTGCCTAGAGTGCCGAAAAACATAGACAACCTTTCCTGTAGCTTGAGCAGCCCTTGGTCCTATGATGGAGCTCCACTCGCTGCAGTTGCCTCTTCTTCCCCCTCTTCCTACTCATAGAAATCCGACGAGAGTAGTAGATGATGGCAAGCGGAGCAATTGAAGATTGCAATTGCTGATCCGGTATGGTAGGCACTAAACAAGCATTGTCTCATTCAAAATCCCCTACAATTTGTTCGATCATCTGCATCCAAACTTAATCCGATGCAAGATTTTTCTATAACTGAATAAAATTTTAGGTGTTTTATTTCTTGTTAAAGATGAGTATAAACACAACTCTCCGCCCTGCTTGTGCCTTCACGACGGCCTTACTCCATCCGAATTATTGTTAAATTGGATGATTAGCACGTGAGATAGACTTACTCGATAGAATGTAAGTGTGGATGTACCCAAAACCAATGCTTCTTTGAGAGTAGTAGAACCAATGAACACAAGCGTTGGGTTTTCTTGCTAGAACGTGAAGTAGAATACGAGGGTAACGAGGGAGAATCACGCGGTCGGACCCGGACTCTTGGCGCTCACCGGCGGTGTGGCTTTTCTTTTCTTTGGATTTGGATGTGCGAATTTTAGAAAGCCGAGCTGATCGCTGCGCCTAAGAGCCGAATGAAATCACCCTAGAATTGAGCCTACGGGCGAAGCATTAGATCTCCCACGAAATCCACGCGTCAACCATCCGAGTCGGGTTCGCACGAGAGCCCTTTGCGAACCGGTCGCATAGAATTTATTTCCATATTATGGGTATATAGAGGAAATTTGGGAGCTGAACTATGGACCAGATTTGCAAGTTCCTGTCTTCAAATGCAAATGGGTCAAACACCCAAGTGGGGTGGAGGTCGATGAATACGGGTTAACCCTCGTCTATTTGAAGAATGTAGGTTATAAACATGACCCGTGAATACTTCCTAAGGTAGCAGAACAAGTGTTCTATATACTCGATCCAAAGGATGAGAAGAAGCACATTGTTATTCCCGGTAAACAAAGAATACTTGGAGTGGATGGGGTCGACGATCAAGATGCATACAATCGAGTATGATGAAGTTCCATTATTAGTGGATCCGAAAAAATTTAAAGTCATTGAAGCAAAAAATCGTTCAAGGATAATGTACCTTTATTATTCCATTGCGATGTACCTATTATGTACTCGAGATATGTTTCAGCAACTTTAATTAATTTAATAATATTTTAATGATTTTCAGCGAGCGATAGTGGATTTAAATACTTGTTAATTTATTTTCTGCCACTTAAATAATTAACAACTTTTTAATAATTTTCTAGCAACTTTAAATAGTTTAACCACATTTAATAATTATTTAAAAGTTGTTAATAGTTATTTAATAATTCCACCCGTTAATAATTTTTGAGCCACATAAATCAAATTAACAATAATTTAATAATTTAATAATTCCAGCTATAGCCACGGTTGACTTCTTCAACCGTGGCTATTGTTAAGGTTAACCGTGGCTATTGTTAAGGTTAACCGTGGCTATTGTTATGGTTAACAACAGCCACGGTTGAAGAGGTCAACCGTGGCTATTGCAGGTCGGTGCGCGACGGGCGGAGGTTTAGTACCACCTCGCTCTGCCCAAAGTCATCCGGGCCGACTTTTAAGCTCCACTCCACAACACGCTTTGAACTTACTAATATATGGTGGGCCTGCTATGGCTTGTGGGCCGCCTGGTTGTGGTGGGCCGTTCGATCCGGCCCTATTTCGGTGGGTTAAAATTATTCGATCTCTCGAGGGCTCGGGCCCATGGGCCAAAATTTTTTCTTTTCACATTTTTATTATAAAATTTCATTAATACTAAAACTTGTACATATATTTGATTTAGATTTACTCTTTAGATATAAGTTTTAAACCTATATATATATATAGTTAAAATATTTAATAAATTATGTGTAGGTTCACTTTTATTTGAAATTTTCAAAAATAACAAGTTATAGTCCATTTGTTCACTTAAAGTATTTAATTAATAATGTTTAAGTTGGAAAAACAAATAAGTAGACACCGACCGATTATTTTTGAACAATGTAAATCAGTGAAATCTTCATTATACAATTTCAATAATAATAAAACTTGTATATATATTTAGATTTAGATTAACTCTTTAGATTTAAATTCTAAAACTTATTTAGATATTTAGTTTAAAATTTTAAAACTTGTATATATATTTGGTTAAAATATTGAATAAATAAAGTTAGGTTCAATTTTATTTGAAATTCTAAAAATAACAAGGTATAGTTTAAAATTTTTTAAAAAATAAGAAGCGACATATAAATTTTTTTAAGTGTCAATTACTAATTTAATTATTTTTGAACAATGTAAATAAATTAAACAATATTTTTTAAAATGACAATAGTGATTTGGGCCCGAGTCTTAATATGAGGCCCATTAGTAGTTCATCCACTAGTTCATTTAGGTTGTGTGTTTTTTTTAATTCCTATTTAAATTTTAAAACTCGTATATAGAATTCAAATATTATACAAATTTAGTGATTCTTGTTTCCAAATTTATTTAAAATTCCAATCTATCCATTTCCACTTTGTTTTGTAAGAATCTCAAAACTATTTTATTGAATTTTCTTCAAATTTACTTGGGGTATGTTTTGACATTTATTTAATCATTTTATTTCATAAACCGTATCGATTTTGACCTCCACATTCGGTCGGTATGCATGCCATAAATAAATACACACGGTGATTTTCTGGTTTAATTTTTTAAAACATATAAATGTGTTTGGGACCAAAGAACATGAGTTTCGAGTATAAAACTCGACTCACTCGAGACACATAGTCCCATTTGAACTACATTTTTGTAAAAATCTTCAAAAAAATTATAAAAAATATAAGTGAGTTCGAATGCTCGGAAACAAGATACCATGCCAAAATGTAGATCAAACGAGGCTTATAGTTTGCAAATGATAAATGTGCAAAATAATAGAAAAAACATGGTGTCATTTGACTTTTTTATCTGGACATTTTTTTTTATTTTTGAATTGAAAATTGGCACACACATCTGTCATACAAATTAAAATCTACTGTAATTTTGTTGGAAATTTTTTAAATATTTGGGTCATGTAAAAGTCAAGAAAAACAATTTTGTAGATGAAATATTATATTAAAAAGTAATGGAGTAGAAAAAAATACATATGTGTTTGTAAACAACTAAAAAACCGACATGCCAAAAATTAGATGCAAAGGCATTGTAGTTTTTAGAATAAAAATTGAAGAAGTAAAAGAAAAATTACACAAGAAAAAAACTCACTCAATGACAAGTGGGGCCGGAGGAAACAATAGCCACATTTGCTTTCTAAATGAATCGTGGCTATTGTATGTGTCTCTGACATTTGGGCCCCACATGTCGGTGGGAGCACAATAGCCACCGTTGGAATTGAAATGAGCCGTGGCTATTGTGCTTCGTCCCACCGACTTGTGGGACCCGCTCGACCATCGCCAACCGTGGCTAATGGTGGCTATATAAAGGGGCCGGTCCCGTCCCGGCAGCCAACCCGCGCCCGTTGGAGCTCTCCTCTACGCCCCGCCTCCTCCTCTCCGACCGCGAGCCTCCTCCACGCGTGCCCGCCGGACCTCCTCTACGTCGGCCCAAGGTCCTCGCTGCGCCATCTCCGCCCGCGAGCTCCTCCTCTCCACACGCGAGCTCCTCCTCACGCGCCCGTCGGAGCTTCTCCTCTACGCCGCCCGAGCTCCTCCTCTCCGCCCGCACGCTCCTCCTCCCGCGTCCGTCGATTTCCTCCTCTACGCTGCCCGAGCTCCTATCCGCCCGCAAGCTCCTCCACATGCGGCCGCCGGACCTCCTCTCGCGTCGGCCCGAGCTCTCCGACGATCCCGCCCGAGCTCCTCCTCTCGCGCCGCCCGCGCGAGCTCCTCCACGCGCGCTCGCTGGACCTCCTCTACGCCGGCCCGAGCTCCTCCTCTACACCGCCCTAGCTCCTCTCCGGCCGCGCGCTCCTCCTCGCCGACGACGACTCCCTCGTCGCCCCCTCCCCTTCGATGAGCTCCCCTCTCTCGTGTACCCGGTACGCCCCGTCCCCCTCTTCCCCTCTCGTGGTTTTTCGCTTACTATTGTGATAATCTATACAGCAACTCCGCAATGCTAGGGAATTTCTGTATGTGTCATAAATTTATGTATGTGCTGGTTGCGAATTGCTCGAGTTGCTCAATCTCTCTGTATGTGCTGAATTGCTGAGTTTCTATATGTGTTGTGATAATCTGTCAATGCTAGTAGTTGTTGACAGCCTTGGAATGTTATTTAGGATGTTGTGCTACATTTGCGATGCAAGTCATGTTGCTAGGTTGTCGATTGATGAGTTTCACGTATGTGCCGATTGCTACTTACAGTAGACATTTGTTAAGATAATAAAGGAAAGGGGAAATAAAAATTGATGATGTTGTGCTACATTTGAGTTTCGTATGTTGCACTTGCTACTTACACTATGTTGAGACATGGATGTTCAATTTGTTATTAGCTAAACACATCTCGCTCAATTTACTCTTTAAGACATGGATGTTTACATCATCGGTTTCGATTTCCATGACCCATAGGCGTTGCACTTTATTATGAGCCCATCCTATCCCCTTTGGATTTCGTTATTTAGGATGTCGTGATTCTGATTACTAGCATTTCTATCTTTTTTTTTATATTGATCCAACAAATAAACACGGTTAGAAAATAAACAAGCCCTCGTTACACCTCATAGCCCTTTTGCCTCTTTTTATCATTCACCTACATTCGGTGCTGATAGTTTATCGAACAGCACTGAAAATTGGGATGCTTAAGCTATTCCTCCATGTTCTTTACTCCTTTCTTCGGATATGATCGGTTGCTTGAGATGCTTAAGCTATTTTCGTTGATCGATGATTGAGATCCTCTTGCTTTCCAGTTCCTAGTAGCAAGTAGTAAAGCTTTGCCCTGAATTACCTTGTTAATCTGTGTGCCCTGAATTGTTCATTTATTTTGTGAATTATGTCAAATATGTTGCACCTATTCATGCCAGGCTTGCTGATTTTAGTGCTCTATGGTTGAATAACTACCTATGCTGCTACAAAAGCACCTATAAAAGCCTTAGTGCTCTATGGTTTAATATATAAAAGCACCTATTCTTTCTCCTCTCTTCCTCTCTTTTCTCCTCTCTTTCATGGCTAGACCATAGTTTCTAAATCAAAACTATTTATGTCGAGTCTTAAACTCGGCACTAGAACTACCCGGTCCCTCACGAGCATGGAATTCGATGGTGCAACACACGAAACACACAGGAACACGAGATTTTAGACGAGGTCGGGCCCCTCGATTGAGAGTAATACCCTACGTCCCGTATGTTATGTATTGCTTTTAGCAGATTGCTAATTGCGAGTTGTCCGAGTGTAGGAACTTGTCGAACTTGTGCTTCTAGGGGTCCCCGCCCCCGCCTTATATGTCCGGGAGGCAAGGTTACATGTAGAATCCTAGTCGGATATAATATCTACATAGTTAGAAACTCTATCTCTAAACTTCCTTATCAATTCGTAGTCCTACTCGGTCGGTCTTGTACCTTCCTTAAGCATGAATCCAGTCCTTTTGTCCGCCTTTGCTTCCATACCGGTCTTATGGAACCTTCTCGGAATCCTATACCGGTCGGACACCACTTTGTGGGCCCGCCCCACCGGTCTTATGTCTTCAATACGCCACCATGTCCTCGATAAATCATTCTTCTCGATCAATGTATACCCGTAAGGTAAGTGTACGATAACAGCCCCCGAGTAATTTTTGATTTGACATTGGATAAGATTGACCGAGTCTTCTCCATGTTGGTCCGATTCCAATGTTAAATTAAAAAGAACTCCAATCTTCTGCAATACTTTCTTCTTTCTTCAAGACGCTTCAAAAAGCCAAAAAATGGTATTTTGTCCTCCATACCACCTAATTAGGTGTGCAAAAACAAAAGTATTTTCCTTCTAGTGCGCCTAGGTTAGGTGCACCCAATGGGTATAGCCCCGACTCTTGGATCATTTGAACTCCTTTCAAATAATGCAAGAGTCCACTAGTTGATTCTTCATTATTTCCTTCAATATGCAATTTCTACGGACCGCTCCTTTCAATTTTCATTATTTCCACTTCCCGAGATCTCTACGGACCGCTCTTGTACACGGTGCACCGGTCGGGTGCACCTAATTAGGTATAGCCCCCGACTCTTGTATCATTTAAGGATCACAAATAATGCAAGAGTCTTTCTTGAGAGACTATGCTTTATTATTTTCCAACAAATCACATTCCACTCAGCAATTTCTGCCAAGAACATATTTTTCGGACCGGTCATATCGGTCGAATTTCATATCTCCTGGATATTTACACCAGTTTCACATAACAGATCGCCTAAATCAGCCTGACCTCATAATCCTCTTAGTGACATTTCACTAAGAACCAAAATTCTGGTTGATCAGACCAGTTTCCCAATTATCTTACATCGACTCGAGTCTCCAAGGCCTATAATCAGCTGAATGATAAACACCCAGTGGCCTAAGGCATCCAATTTCACAATACTTAGTTAGGCAAGACTTAATTGTCTTCGATCTAACCAGATCTCATTATTCAATTTCCTCAAACAATCCAATTTGATATTCCAATGTTATTGCGATCGGGCACTCCATACCTCGGACCGCTCAAACATTTGCAGAATAGCCCCGTGATTATTCAAATCACGTAGGCCATTCCTCCGTAACTCTTAACATCTTCCGCCAAGAACATACTTTTCGACCGGTCCAGACCGGTGTCAAATCTCATACTCCTGGTGATTCGCATCGGTCATAACCGATATTCCGCTTATAAGAATATCGCTCAAATCCAAATTTCGACTGATCAAATCAGTCGCCAAAATTCACACAATAAACTCGAATTTTTCACACCTATTATCAGTCGAATGATTAACACCCAGGGCCTAAGGTTAACCAATCGATCGGACAACAGTCTTCAACTTGACTGGTTTGTTGTATAAATCACTCCGTAAATCATATATTCTGGGCTAAAAATGCTTAACGGATCGAGCGTCGAACACTCGGACCGCTCATCACAATTGGCAAAAGAGCCCCCTGGATTATCCAAATCACGTGGACTTCTCCTCTGTCGACGCACCCAAGACCGGAAGCACCGGTACATCAAGCGGAGCCGAGACCTAGTTCTGTAAAAACAATTTAAGAAGGACATAAATGTGTTCATATGTAAATAAATACTCCAATATTTTATTTACTGCAAATCTCAAATAATCTCCAGATTTTTTATCGGTATTTATATGTTTTCCTTACTTCAACATATAAGATTTTCTCCTTTCGCGCAAACTGCAGCGGTCCAGATTAATCATTATATGCCTAATGTAATTTCAACCTTAATAACCGGTCACTCCAACTTCAAAAAACTTAAATTTTACCATCATGTTTTAACCAATCAAGTCTATAACCAAGCAACGATGGTTAATTAAACACAAACCAACTATGACATAACCACCGGCTCTAATCAGCATTAGGTATAACACATAGCGGCGGTCTACTTAACAAAATCGTGCCGTATAGAAAAAATGACCGGTCTTACAACTCAGGAGCACAAATTATTAACTGACCGCTCTTAAATAGCAGTCCCGTGGCACGGTATATTAATTCAAAATTAAGATTCCAAGATAAATAAAATCATGCACATAGGCAAACACCGACATATTTCATATTATCAAAAAGCTATCATGATCATCACATTATATAAGTTTAAACACAAAAACTTAAGTGTAAAAATGACTTAGCTGGTTTATTGGGCGTAGCCTCCAAGCCTGGGCCGAAGATGATGTAGCCGATCGATGAGTAGTTTGGCGATCGTGCTCAGCTCAAGACAACATCTCCGTGCAGTAACAACGCTTAAAACCGAAATTGACGACCGATATAGATGGTTGAAGGCGACAGAATCGATCAAAATTGAAGATTAGCAGTCGCGCTCGTGCTCAAGACCGCGTCCAAGCAGCAGCGGCGCTTCAAGATGAATTTGACGATCGATGAAACCTGTTGAAGATGGCACGATCAGTCGAAATCGAAGATTGGCAGCCGCGCTAATGCTCAAGACCGCGTCCGAGCAGCAGCGGCGCTCGAAGTTGAAGCCGACGACCGATGAAAGCTGTTGAAGACGAGTGCGATCGATGTAAATTGAAGATTAGCAGCCGCGCTAATGCTCAAGACCGCGTCCGAGCAGCAGCGGCACTTCAAGATGAATTTGACGACCGATGAAAACTGTTGAAGACGGCGGATTAGTCGAAATCGAAGATTAGCAGCCGCGCTAATGCTCAAGACCGCGTCCGAGCAGCAGCGGCGCTCGAAGTTGAAATCGACGACCGATGAAAACTATTGAAATTATCGTCATGGCGTCGGTCATCGCTCGGCGGCATCGATCTTCGTCGTCACAAGACGGCGATCATCGCACCGGTCGTCGTCGCTGCGTCGCGGCACCGGTCGTCATGCTGCACCGGTCATCGCTCCACGACACCGCTTGTCGTTATGCGAGGTAGGGGTCGTCGTCCCGTGACACCGCTCGTCGTCGTCGTCATGGCGACGATTGCCGTCCTACACCGGTCATCGCTCCGCGACACCGGTCGTCGTCGCGGTGGCGATCGTCGTCCGGCGACACCGCTTGTCATCGTCGTCGCGGCGACGATTGTCGTCCTGCACCGGTCATCGCTCCGCGACACCGGTCGTCGTCGCGGTGGCGATCGTCGTCCTGCGACACCGCTCGTCGTCGTCGTCGCGGCGACGATTGTCGTCCTGCACCGGTCATCGCTCTGCGACTCCGGTCGCCGTCATAGAATGATGTCGAGAAACCCGAAGCAGATCTTGAAGCTTGTAACGAAGTCGAAGTCAAAAGTAGAAGCCATCGAACTCGCTGGGAACTCGCGGGACCCTTACTCGGCGCGCCAAATGTCGAGTCTTAAACTCGGCACTAGAACTACCCGGTCCCTCACGAGAATGGAATTCGATGGTGCAACACACGAAACACACAGGAACACGAGATTTTAGACAGGTTAAGACCCCTCGATTGAGAGTAATACCCTACGTCCCGTATGTTATGTATTGCCTTTAGTAGATTGCTAATTACGAGTTGTCTAGAGTGTAGGAACTTGTCCTAACTTCTAGGAACTTGTCGAACTTGTGCTTCTAGGGCTCCCCGCCCCCGCCTTATATGTCCTGGAGAGGCAAGGTTACATGTAGAATCCTAGTCGGATACAATAACTACATACTTAGAAACTCTATCTCTAAGCTTCCTTATCAATTCGGAGTCCTACTCGGTCGGTCTTGTACTTTCCTTAAGCATGAATCCAGTCCTGTTGTCCGCCTTTCCTTCCATACCGGTCTTATGGAACCTTCTCGGAATCCTATACCGGTCGGACACCACTCCGTGGGCCCGCCCCACCGGTCTTATGTCTTCAATACGCCACCCTGTCCTTGATAAATCATTCTTCCGATCAATGTATACCCGTAAGGTAAGTCTACGACAATTTCCTCCTCTCTTTTCTCTTTTCTCTTTTCTCTTTTCTATCCTCTCGATTTCTCTTTTTCCTACTCTATTTCCTCTCTTTTCTCCTCTCTTCCTCTCGTTTTCTCCTCTTTTTCATGGTTAGACCATTATTTTAAAATAAAAACTTTTCTCCTCTCTTTCCTCTCTTTTCTCCTCCAATTCATGGTCTAGCCATGCTCGATGGGGCAAAGTGAGATGAGTGTGGCGGCATGGACCGCATCCTCGGATGTTGGAAACATGTTGACATACGAGTTGATGACATTAACGATAGCATTGGATGGCCGTTGATTCGGCAACGCGCACCGAGAGCAAATTTTTCCTCTTTTTCTTTAAATTGCCTCTTCCATCTTCCGGTCTAAAGGCCCTTTAAGCACACAAGGCTTGGAACCTACCTAAGCTCTCTAACATGGCATTGATATTAATTGGTACATTGAGCTGTTTGTACCAAGTATAAAATCCATGTCGTGTTAGAGGATTTAGGCGCTTCTCGATCTTGTGTGCTTTTGTGCCTTCGACACGTGAAGATAAAGATATGCATGCTCGATGATGAAAGCGAGCAAAGTGAGACACGAGTCAATGACGTTAAGGATAGCGTTGGATGGTCATTGATTCGGCAACCCGCATTGAGAGCAAAAATCCTAGCTTTTTGACGGATGATGATTGTTGATAGAAGAGGAGGTAGCTGGGGGGATCAATATAGAATGTAAGGTGTCTTTCATTAGGAAGGTTGGTCTAACAATATGCAAGGCATACGAAGCAACTCGTACGACCTTAGGTAGACATGGTCGGATGGTTGGGTATTCTCCGGATCATCTTTGTGATGTGTATGGCATATTATATTTGATTTTCCGGAGGATACCCAAGTATCCCGACCTATTTACCTCGAGGTCTGTATAAATTGTGGTATGCATTGCATAGTAGGCACCTGCCTTTCTTATGAAAGTGTTCTACATTGTATGTCCATCCTCCTCATCCGCATCCTCTTCTATCCCCGATCCGATGCCATGGAATATACTCCTTTTCTTGGAAAAAATATATTTTCAACTAAGTCTTCAAAAAATTCTAACTTTTTGGCGGATGACGATGACTCTTGATAAGCATATATATATATATATATATATATATATATATATATATATATATATATATATATATATATATATATATATATAGGAGAAATGGAAGATGGGGTAGAAGAATGTTTAATGTAGGGTGTCTTTCATTAGGAAGGTTGGTACAATAAAATGCAAGACATACCGCAACTCGTACGACCTTAGGTAGACATGGTCGGATGCTTGGGTATTTTCCGGATCATCTTTGTAATGTGTATGACACATTATATTTGATTTTCCGGAGGATACCCAAGTGTCTCGACCTATTTACTTCAAGGTCGTATAAATTGTGGTATGCATTGCATAGTGTGCACCTGCCTTTCTTATGAAAGTGTTCTACATTGTATGTCCTTCTATCTCGTCTTCCTCTTCCACTATTTGATTATGATGCTATCCATGTTTTGATGCCAATGCTAAATAATCCTTTTCTCGTCATCTTTCCTCTATTTTAACTCTTTCCTCTATTTATTTGCTACTAAATCTTATCATTCTTACCCTAAAGGTATCAAATCCTATCTTTCCTCTATTTTAACTCTTTCCTCTATTTATTTGCTACTAAATCTTTTCATTCTTACCCTAAAGGTATCAAATCCTATAATGAGGGACAAGATACGATTACAAGATAATCCGGAAGACAGACCCCGATCCAAGTATACACAAGAGGATGTTGTGGGTATGAACCATGAAAGCTCTGCATCAAGTGTAGAATGGAAAGAACCGGAGGATCCTTACCGCCCTGACCTCATGAACCTAGGGGTATTAATGAGGACCCAGATTACGTGCCCTCGGAAGAGGTATCATGTCAAATGTGATTCTTTTTGTTAAATTTTCCAAGTTTCCCGTATTAGCATATTACTCGAACTTCAATGATCCTTTATATGGTAGGTTCCTCGACGAAGTGTTCGTCGTGCCTTGGCCGCACAAGCGACACATTCTATGGATTGCGAAGACACACCTCATGAGGTGCAAATGGAAAACATAGTGTCCCATGAGTCCCCCAAAAAGTGCAAGCGCGGGGTAAACGGTCCGCGAATAAGGTCGAGGGCACATATGAGGTGACAACACTAGACCTCGTCGATTGGGAGCCTGTTGAACCAATGGGTGTACATGCAAAATGGCGGAACCGTTGTGGTGTTGTGGTCATGGAGAAATACAAAATAACCTCGGATCGAATGGAAGGTGGTTCCTCAAGAGCGCAAAGAGGAAATGTGGAACGCCGTTAGATCACACATCCTCTTCCCACCAGCGGACCTCGAGAAAGCCAAGAAGGTAACGCTGACTGCAATGTCACATATCTTTCGAGAATGGAGATCCCGGCTAAACTACCATTATGTGAAACATGGCATAACACCCTTTGACGACTATGGACAAGTAAGTCTACAAGACCGGGAACTATTTGTTTAGCGGAAGACAATTGGACCCGCCAAGGACCTTAGTCCAAAGATGTTAGAGCTGAACAGGAAAAATAAATACAAGCCACACTTGAGCCTCGGTAGCTACAAGAAAAAGATTCGGAGTGGAAGGCGATGGAAGAAAAGCTCTATGCGGAAGGGAAGTCTGATCCATTAGAGGGCCTCGAGCCGCGTGCCAAAAATTGGGTCCATGCACGCTCTAAGATGGATGAAAATGGGGAGATTATTCCGATGGACGCGGAATCGGTGCAAGTTATCCAACAATTGATGGGTGACATCAAGTAGTAGACGCATTCCGGTGTTATTCAATCCGAATATCACAGAGACCAACTCTCCCTTGCTCGTGGGGACCAAAGAGCATGGCGGGCGGGTGCGAGCGGTGTCCTCCAAGGCAACTTGGAAAGAGGGTTTCTCCTCTAGCTCTTCCGCCTCGTTGTACAAAAAACCTAAATTTCGTAAGAAAGATAAGGAGGAGAGGGACAAGGTAGAGTGGTGGCGACAGATGGAGATGTACCAAGCCGACATGCGAAGTGGCGGTATCTCCGATACGACCGATACAATACCAACCTTTTCGCCTAGCTTTACCTCCCCGTTAGAAGAGGAAGTGATAACGTAAGAATGTCCTTGTGAGTTGCATGTGCCGTTTGGTTACAAGGAAAAGATCATGAAGGTTGCAACTGGTAGAGCACTTCCAGGACGAACAATCCACAACATGGATATTCCACTCGGGTACGTCCGTGTCACCGTCGAGGAGGTTAACCAAGGATGTGAGGAGCACGAGATTGAGTGCCCCATACCCGACGCGGGGATTATAACTCTACATGATGCTATCGGTTCGTTCATCATGTGGAAACGACCGAGGTTGTGCTCTCGGAACCACGAGTTTCCCCTCCCCCCATGTCCGGACACGGATCGGTTCATCGAGTCAACAATTCATGGGGGATGAAGCTGGAGCACGAGAACCGTCTCCTTTGTCGGGTGCTTGCTTCAGCCACTAAGGAACGAGATGACCAAGGACAGGAAGCGGTTATGAGTCCTATACTCGCGGACAGCCCGCAACAAGAAACCGCCACAGTACATGGCTATGAGGAGCCTCGGTAGCCAATAGTCCCCCTTGTCGAGCCTCGAAGGGTAATGTATCCCCTCCGTCCGACCGGAAGGTGAAACCCTAGCCTTGGATGAAGAGACTCGGTTTATCAATGACATAAGGAGTTTACTCCTCTAATCCCTAGGATGATTACGCATGCGGGGGTGGATCTGTCAAAGCCGCAACCTGAATATGTCACGAAATACTTGGAGCGAATGAGGAAGGGGCCCGTGCAACCAATCACGAAACCTCGTCAATTGGTACAGATACGATGATGACATATTTGAGGGTCATGACGAGAATGAGGACTTTCCAAATTTCATCTTTGGCAAACCCCTCGTATCTAAAAACATGTTGTCAAACCTGCCGTGGGAGATGCGGAACCTGCATGACCGGTACGTAGCGACAGCGAAAGGAGTGGATGTGATCACCTGTAAGCTTCCGAAGGACGTGTTCAACGATACCGATGACTTGACCCTTGGACTATATTTCAATGATATCCACACTATGTTTCGCCTCGGCGAGATGGACACGACCTTCGTAACCTTGTGGTGCATGTAAGTGCCTCCATCCATCTTTTTCTTATTTCTTACTTTTTGCCGTACATGTTACACACTGCCTTTTGCTTTTAATGTAGTTTGAATTCAACATTTCAAAAGAAGAGATACGACATACCCGATTGGAAGGTTGGGTACCTCAATCCGAGCTTGATCAATCAAAGTGCGTTCAACCTCGGGATAAATGAGAAAGACAAGATATATAAGGACAAGACACCACAAGAGTTACAAGAATTGAAGGACACCATGAGGACAAAAGCTAGGGATCGAGTTGCAGGTTATATTTACAGATGCTTCAGGGAATGGCAAGATTGTCACGCCATTTACGCGTCTTACCACTTCGAGTAAGTTCGACCACTACCTTCCTCTCGTCCGTCGTAAAGATAGATGATATACTAACTAATACGATCTTTTGTTGTCTTGATCATTGGATTTGTTTCCTGATCATGCCAAAAATTGGATATCTAGTAGTCTTGGATAGCCTTGACTACTACTCCAACCGCTAAGTAGATATTGTGAGCGTTATTAATTGGTAAGTATAGACGTACAATTAAATAACGGTAATTTCGTGCAATAATACCCTTTTCTCAATACTTGTAGTGCTTAATTGAACTACGTAAAGAACCCGAAGGTGGCGCGTTATAGAATTCAGAAACAAATATACTTTCGTCACAAATTTCCAGTAAGACACGCGTCACATATATTTTTTTATCCTCCTATCATTGAAATAGAGTGATGTTTTTTACTTCACTCTATTTAACGAGTGCACTAAACAAGTAAAAGTAGTGTGCACTCGTGGATACTACACATGTCCGTATTTGAACTCCGTTGCATCCTACTTGAATGCCATCACCCATGAGACCATCGAGGAGGTACGCTAAGATTGTATCCGTTTAATTTGCATTCTTTCTATTTTTTTGTCTATCATGTATCAACTTTTATGAATTTATTGATAGAGAACAAAAAGTCTAGAAAAGCCATTGATAACGGACAGAAACATATTGAATGAAATCTCCAAGAAAGGATTCACGACGTGCGAAAGCATCTAAATACAAACGACATGTACTACATTATCGCAAGGATGTGCCGTTTCTTGCTTAGGGAGGTCATCGAGTCCTTGTGGTCGGTTCTTTGACGAGCAAAGTGAAGTGACGAAGGAGCATCGGACACTTTTCGAGTGGTGCGGTTCAAAACGACCGTACGAGCCCGATGTTGTTGAAGTTTCGTATAGTGTAGACTTACACTACTAGAATTCAGCCCTACAATATCGGGCATTTTGGGCCTATAATAATGGGCATCTCAACCGCTATTACGTCAACGTTATTGCAGGGTCAGATTTTCAATATCGGTCAGGTCGGCCCGCTACTGCAGTGGCACTCAGCAGTATCGGGCATGCTGACATCAGCCGTATCGGGCGCTGACGTCAGCATGCCCGATTTTATTGTCTGTTGCTGATGTCATCATGCCCGATACTACTGAGAATTTCAGATAAATAAAAAAAGCTCTATTACCTCTAATCTCGACTAGATTAGAGGTAATAGAGGCTTAGGAGCAATGAAAAGGCATTGTATCTTTATTACACCATGATAATGCAAAGTTTATCAAAAAAAATATACACATTAGGTTGTAAGTATACATGTGATCAGATCTTATAATATAGAATTGTCCAAGTAATATCTTACAGTTTGTGCAATGACAAGAGAACATTCAGATTCAAGTAAGAACTAACCAAAGATTGATCAAAGAGAGCAATGCCTACTATTACTCAAAATCAGATATCATGATCAACTACAGTCACTAAATATGTGGGTCCTTAATTTCGATCTCAGAGAGACCACAATTTGCTTGAAATCTGAGCTGCAGGGCTACAACATCAACATCCAGCATAATGTAATCCTCCTGAAATATGACAATGAACATCAAGTTCATTAGTATGATAGGTTTGTAATCTTTTTACTCACTAAAAACTTAGTTATTAACTGGTACCACAATAAATTATTGGCACTGAGACAAATATAGATAGTTACAACCATCGATAACGTTTAATGGTTCCCGTAACAAAAATAACAGCAGCAGGTCATGATTCAACACAACAAAAGAGACAGACTTCAATTTGGGCACAAAGCAGGACAAACAATACATAAAGTAATGAATCAGACAAAAGACCGGGCACTAATAAATTAAACTACACAGGGCACAAAGGGCACAAAGCACTAATACAGGACACTAATCCATAAATCTATTACACATAGAGCACAAAGCACTAAAGCATGATATATTATACTAACGAATTTGCAATCCAGAGATGCCAATTCTCATACTACGAGAGAACAAGAAAGAAGCCATGTTCTGCTACTCACCTTGCTCGCCGGATCGAGATGCCAAGATATGTAGGGAGACAAAATGCATCAATACGGAACAACAACAGCTCGTTGTCGATGCGGAGCAAGGGATGGAGTTGCATGAGCTCGGTGAGCTCACACAAGAGAAGCCTCACGAAGGAGCTAGGTGAGCTCACGCAGGAGCTCGACGAGCTCGCGTAATCTGCGCCGCCGCCGTGCTGCTTTTCCTTGCTCGCCTAGGCTGGCCTGCGCGTTCGCCTCAAGCCATCAAGGCATTATGACCGCCTCCTCCCCGCGCCGCCGCCCCTGATTTTGCCGGGCCCCGCCGTCGCCCTAGAGGAGGCCGCCCGTGCTCGATCTACGCCGTGCCCGAGCAAGGACTGCGCCACTGCCTGGTCCCGTCGTGGTCTCGCATGCGCATGGGGATGTGGAGGTAGAGGAGCACGTCGTGGTGGCGTCTCTGCGGGGGAGAAGACAGGACCGACGCGTCGGCGTAGCATAGGGCAGGAGGCGGCGAGTCGCTTGTGGGACATGAGGGAGTGGCTGCGGCGTTGTGGGAGGTGAGTTTAGTGTTCGGTCGACCGGATTTTTATTCCCAACGCTCATCAATCCTGTCCATTACCTCCCACGCGTTCGGATGGACGGTTCGGATCGCATAAGTGAGATGGGCCTCATGGGCCATATCTGGACCACAAAAGAAAAAAAACTAGACCCCACCTGTCATTGGGTGACCCCGTAATAGCGAACGTTGATGATGTCATCATTGTCCGATATTGTTGTGGTTCACTGTAATAGCGGACACTGATGACGTCGTCGGCGCCCGCTATTACTAGGTCACCCCTATTTTCAATAACGTTGTGCTCGCTGACGTCATCAACGTTCGCTATTGCAGTGTCCCCTACAGTAGCGTTACCCTATGATGACATCAGCATGGTGGCACTGTAATAACGCATTTTCTGATGCCCGCTATTACTGAAAAATAGCTCATAATATTGTTGGCTTTATTTGTAGTAGTGTTAGTTTGAAAAAATATTCTCATGTGCACGTTATTAAATCTTTGATGGATTTTGTGAATATTTTTGTGATCATTTGTAAATATTAATGTGATGTAATACTTTAATGTTAATGTGGTATAATTATGGTTAATGTCATGTAATTGTAATTTATTATTTGTAATGTCTATTTATTTTTTATTGTTAAAAATTAAATAGCCACGGTTCACTTTATCAATCGTGGCTATAGTAGTATGCTATAGCCACGGTTAGATTAGTGAACTGTGGCTATAGTAAACTACTATAGCAACGGTTGACATAGTGAACTGTGGCTATAGTAAACTACTACAGCCAAGGTTGTCTTGTTTTCTCGAGGCTACAAATGATTTTTTGTAGTCTCGAAAACATATTCACGGTTGGGGCTAACCGCGGCTATAGAGCCCCCATCCTGGCTATAGTTAATTATTGCTATAGTGTAAGAAAAAGATGTTCCTGCCATGTGATTCATTCACTGTAATGTTCATGTGATGATGCATTCCGATTATATATTATCTTTGGACGAAAAGTGCTACCTCGCTGCATTTGCCCCCTCTGTGACTTTGACGCGAGGGCCGCCAAGACTCCATTTACAGCGAAAACAGTGAGCTACTCCCTCCATTCCTATATGTAAGCATTTCAAGGATTCAAATTTTGTTCCATAATGTAAGCATTCCTTGAAATAAGACAAAAACTGATGGGTTGGTGGGTGGGTGAAGAATTGATGAGATAGTGTAAAATTAGGGGTATATATGATATTTTCTCTCTTGACTATTTGTATCTCGGGATTTTAGGAATGCTTACAAATAGGAATGGAGGTAGTAGTAGGTGGTGTGTTTAGAATAATCAGATGAAGCTTTCTTAAATAGTGAGCGAGTACACACCACTGTGCCTTGTGAAAACAAGTGTTCCATCAGATGCGGGTGCTTGAGGACAAGTCCACGCACCCAGGTCTCCGATTCCCGATCTATCACGTGGCACCTTTTGCCAGGTACACGGCAAAGGTTAATGGGCACCGCCGTGGCATGTGCCCTGCCTGCTGGCACTCACTCTTATATTACTATATTACCGAGAGGGGCACTCGGCAACAACGTTTTTTACCCGATGTGAAATACTCGGCAAAGGTCGTCTTTCGTGTAGTGATGTGTTTATGTGATCTATACTAGTTGGATACTAACACGAAGGTCGTTGCGGGCTTAGCCTAAAACTCTAGGTGGCGACTCATCAAGAGAGGTACTCCAGAGAGAGACAAAAATTCTGTAGTGCTCCATTTCTTGTAGGCCGGGAGGCTGCAGGGGCATGATGTCAGACGACATGGCGTTTGGCAATGCAACGTCCCTTCCCGTCGTCGTGGCCTACCTCCTCCTCGTCCTGCATCCTGTTGCGGCGCAGCAGCTGCAGATGCTCTCCTTCTCCATGGAAGACACAGCGTGGCGGCCCAGTGACAGGCACCACGTTATCAAAAAAAAAAAGTGACAGGCACCACCGCATCCTGGTGTCTCCGAACAGGGACTTCGCCGCGGGGTTCCGGTCCCAGCTGGGCAAGTACCGTTTTGCCGTCTGGGTTGTGGCATCGGACAACGATACCAGGACCTCTGACGACGTGGTCATATGGTATGCCGCCCACCGCAGCAATTACTCTGCCGTGGAGGGGGACCTTACCTCCGCGCTGGCCGTCGACGCGGCGGGCGGGCTCTCCTGGACCGCGGCCGGCAGCAACGTCATCTAGTCGCCGGTCGCCAAGTCAGCAGGAGCGGCAGCGCGGCGGTGCTGCGGCTCAACAACACAGGGAGCCTAGTCTACGGTGGCGGGTCATGGTCGAGCTTCGAGGAGCCTACGGATACGCTGATGCCGGGACAGGCCGTCCCCAACATTGAAGCGGGCGGGAAAACCACGCTGCAATCCGCCAGCGGGCGCTACAGGCTGGCGAGCGCCATGAGGCTTCAGCTCGGCCACCAGGTGTACGCCAGTATGCTTCCCCTGCTCGGCCTCACCCACGATGGCAGGCTCCTTCTGGGCGGCTTCACAATGTCGCAGCTCGTTGCTACGGACGTGGGCAACGACACGGTTCTGCGCCGGCTGACGCTGGATGATGACGGCAACCTGCGCCTCTACAGCATGGTGCCCAAGTACCTGGTCCGTGGTACCTGCGCTGCTGGCAGGATCTGCGTCCCTGTCGGTGCCGACCACATTGACTGCGTATGCCCGCCGAGCTACCGGAACGCCACCCGGGACGGGCCCTGCCTGCCCAAGGCAACACGCTACAGCGACGATGACAAGTTCGTCCCGCTGGACTTCGTCTCCTTCTCAGAGAACGCGACCGGCACCACGTCGGACCCCGGGCCTCTGATGAGGAGGGTGAAGCAGCCCAAGAACCTAGAGGAGTGCCAGAGGATCTGCCGACGCGACCGGAGGTGTGTGGCCTTGGGGTACAGGTAAGTTACTAAATCTCCCCCGCAATAGCTTCTATTTAGTCGTTCACTGTAACTGCTATTAGCTGTTTTGAAGATTCAATACACATTGGGTACAGGTTGGACGGCTCCCGGACGTGCCTCCTGTACAGCGGGCTGGTGGATGGCTTGTGGGATCCGGCGGTGGAAACCACGACGTACCTGCGGGTTGCCGAGTCCAACAGCGACAGCAATCCTTTCGACGCCCGGCTGACGGAGAAGGTGGTCACGACGTGCTCGGTGCGGCCGGCGCTGCCGAAACCGAAGCCGGAGCCGGCAACGATGAAGGTGCACATTGCCATCCTGACGACCCTGTTCGGCGTGGAGCTGCTGGCTGGGGCGCTGTCCTTCTGGGCGTTCCTACGCAAGTACCGGGAGACCACGCGCACGCAGGCTCAAGGGTGGCTCCCCGCCGGCGAGCTCCGGCGGTTCTCGTACGCGGAGCTGAAGGCGGCGACCAGGGACTTCTCTCAGGTCGTGGGCCGCGGCGCGTACGGGACGGTGTACCGCGGCGACCTGCCGGACCGTCGCGCGGTGGCGGTGAAGCAGCTGCGCGGCGCGGACGGCGGCGAGGCGGAGTTCTGGGCGGAGCTAACCATCATCGCGCGGATGCACCACCTCAACCTGGTCAGACTGTGGGGGTTCTGTGCCGACCGGGACAAGAGGATGCTGGTGTACGAGTACGTGGCCAACGGCTCCCTGGACCGGTACATCTTCCTCGCCGGTCCATCCGGAAATAATAATGCTCCGGTGCTGGACCTGCGCACCCGCTACCGCATCGCCCTGGGCGTGGCCCGCGCCATTGCCTACCTCCACGAGGAGTGCCTCGAGTGGGTCCTCCACTGCGACATCAAACCCGAGAACATCCTGCTGGGGGACGACTTCTGCCCCAAGGTGTCCGACTTCGGGGTGTCCAAGCTCATCGGCAAGCACGACAGGGTGTCCGTCCATGGGAAAGGTGGCCAAGATGCTACAAGGGTCCGTCCAGATCCCCATGCCCGTCAAGCCAACCATCTTTTGCCTTCAGGACCATGAAGATACTAGTAGTACCACTCAAGACACTGAAGAATCTATGAGTACTTGATTCCACTATATCCGCTGTTCACACTATTTACTCAGGATTATTAGCACTACTGAAATCCATGGAACGATGATTCCATGAGAAAAGCAATCGCCTTCGGTCTAACCTGTTTAATATAATCTACTATATATAGTCTCGCAGGTTGGAAAACAACTCACTGTAATCTTTATTACGAATTTAGTGTCGCTTGATGATCGAGTCGGTTGAAATGTGTACCAAATCATGGTTGGCTTCAATTTCACGGCGGTTGGCTATTCCTCCAACCGCCGTTACAAAAGGGTTTTGTAACGGCGGTTGGTGATGGGCCGCCGCTACTGAACCTCCATTTCTAACTGCGGACGCGTAGCGGCGGCCCGGCCTAGCCGCCGCTACAGAGCCCATTTGGCCCGCCGCTACAGTGCGTCAGTGTGATAGTGCACCCAACTTCACCACCACAAAAAAATGTCGTTACCAATAGTTATTTTTTGTCATTAGTGTTGTAAAATAAATCCATCACTAAAAACACGTCTCTAAAGATTGGCTGTCACTGACGGTTTTTTCCGACCACTAAATCGATGGTGACAGTTTCTACTTTCCTGTCCAAAGGTTCAGTGACAGGGTGACAAAAACCATTTCACTATTGTGTCATGACAAAAAAAAACATCACTACTTTTTTTGTGATGGGTGACGAAAAAACATCACTATTGTATACCATAGGTACACAGTACTCGTCGATAAGATACGAACCCTGACGCTAATGTGACTAGGATGAACAAGAAATAAACTGTTACTGCAGCATGTGTGATGACATTTCAACACTCATCTTTGATGCTACAGTGAATCAGTGATGCATGGTATTTTCACAATAACAATAAAGCACTATAGCCACGGTTGGGAGACCTCTATAGCCGCGGGTCAACCCATCCATGGCTATGTTTGCGAGGCTACGGATAATCATCCGTAGCTTCGCAAACAAGGCCAATCGTAGTTATAGTGTGTCACTATAGCCGCAATTGACAATGTCAACCGTGTCTATAGTGCTAAAACTATAGACACGGTCGAAGTATTCAACCGTCGCTACAGTAGAAATTAAAAAACAAAAAAAAAGCCTAGACGGGTTGAGCGGGCCCGTGTAACCCACCAGCCCGCCCAATCCGGCCTCATCCACGCCGCTCGCTAAGGAGCCTCCATGCGCCACAAGGACGGGAGAGGGGTTGACGGCAAATCCGACGCCCCTTGTCGTCGCCCGGCCGCTGGAGAGGGGCGGCCCCGGATCCGGCCGCCTTGTCGTTGCCCATGGCCCGCCAAAGAGGGGCGGCCTCGGATCCGGCTGCCCCGCCATCGCCATGGGCCGCCGAGAGAGGGGTGGCACCGGATCCGATCGCCCCGTCGCAGCCCATAGCGAGGCCGGAAAGGGGAGGCCCCGGATCCGGCCGCTCGTTGCGGCCGCCCGAGGACGCCGAGAGCCGGCCGCTAGAGAGGGCGTCGGTCATCGAGAGAGGGACGAGGAGGGACCTCGCTAGAGAGAAAATGTCGATGCCCCTCCTCCCGACCACACGTGTCGTGGCTCCGGCCTCGCTATCGCTGGATCCGACCGGACGGTGGAGAGCGTCGGTAGTTGGTGGAGCATCGTGCGGGGAGGCCGACCGAGGAGGGCACGCGGGCCGGGGAGGCCAGCCGATGGCGAAGGAAGTAGGCGCGCGGCCGGTTGGTGGAGAGAGAGAGAGAGAGAGAGAGAGAGAGAGAGAGAGAGAGAGAGAGAGAGAGAGAGAGAGAGGGAGGGAGGGAGGGAGGGAGTGAGAGTGGGTGAGAGGGAGAGAGAGAGATAGAAAGAGAGAGAGAGAGTTAGTGAGGAGGTGGCGGTTCGAGAGAGGAAGTGAGGAGGGGAGCGGGGGTTAGGGTTTGGTAATGCTTTGATTTATATAGGGGAGTGAGCCCATTGCGCACTTCGCCCACTATAACCACGGTTTTGGCTTCTTCAACCGTGGCTATAGTGGCTTCAATAGCCACGGTTGAAGAAGTGAACCGTGGCTATTATTAAAGACCTCAATAGCCATGGTTCATAAAGCCAACTGTTTCTATAGAGGGTAGTATAACCAGGGTTGGCTTCTTCCCCTACTATAGCCATGACCCATTTTGATTGTCGTGGCTACTTGGATTTTGGGAGGCGTGTCTATAGTGCACTATTGTTATAGTGTTTCCAGACCCCAATCTTCACAACACAATACATGCATTCATGATTTATCACATGCAAAATTTAAATAATAAATGGCATAATTGCATAAACCACCCCATAAGTCATCCTGAGTTTGAGATCCCCACCCATAAGCTAATTTGTTGCAAATACCCACCCACCCACTAGATTTTGTGCAAAAACCACCCCAATTTAAAACATGTTTATTTGACTCAACCCATTTCCACCCATTTAGAGTAGTTGATGGTGCCTCTATCCATCATATAAAATTTAGAAAAATATAATCTTTTCGTACTTTTACAAAAACAAATTTAAAAAAAGAAGTGAATTAGAGGTTAGACGGTGTTCCTAGGTTATTCATGAAAATTAGATGATTATAAATCGTTCAAAAATATTTTTTCAGAAAACAATCATTTAAAAACTTTAAAAGGGTTAAACTTGGTTAATTATGTATTTTTTTTGATTTTATATCAGTCAAAATACAAAAAATCGATTAAGCATGTGCATACTCGGGGTGGTTTTTGCATGAAAATTTTGTGAGTGGGTGTGAATTTGCAACAAAAAGACTTATGGGTGGGAACCTCAAACTCAAGATGATATATGGAGTGGTTTTTACAATTAACCCTAATTAAATCAGTAGTCAATACAATGAAAAGAAAAAAATATTAGGACTACAATTGTTAACTATGTTTGGTATTTCAACGTCAATAAACAATGTTTCCTACAAGATAACAACATATGCATTACAGCTGCATAACAGTAGACAATGTACAACTGAAGCAGATTACACAATAAAATTGTATTTTCAGTCTCAAGATCAACACTTAACATGTGACTTTACATCTAGTCCGGATATAACCGAAGCATCAACAATTAATCATTATTCCCATACATTTATTCAATAAATTATGGATCATAATCATAGCAACCATTCAACATCCTTAGCTGCATTCAATGTACTTTGCTCATTTTCTAGAGCCACCACAAGGGATGGGTGCGGCGGCCCTAGGATCTCACGGACGGTGGCGTGGGAAGCTCGCGGCAGGCGGCAGGAGGAGCTCGGTCGATGGCGGGAGGAGCTCGGCCAGTGGGGGTTGGGGTGTGGGGGGGGGGGGAAGGGGAGCTCATGGATGGCGGGTGATGCAGGAGTGTGGGGAGTTCACGGGTGGCGGAGCTGACGCTAGTGCTGTATTTAGAAGCTCCGACAATTTCGGTCGCGAGGAGAACTGCCTCATATATGGGTCGCAGGCCACGTTATTCTCAAAATAGGAAACCTGTTTGTGTCTCCCGTTGGAGGAGTGTTTTTAACGTTTGAAGGCGCAATTAATTTGAGATAATTCATCCTTTGGGTATCCCGTTGAGATATAGCCACTATAGCAAAAACTCACCGTAGCCACGCAGCCCAAAACCCTATAGCCACGGCAAGCAAAATCGACCCTGGCTATAGTTGGGAGCGGGCTACCGTGCCCTTGGACCATGGCTATAGGGGCTACTATAGCCACGGTTAGCTTCGTGAACTGTGGCTATAGTGGCCTCCACCAATAGCCATGGTCCACATCACCAATCGTGGCTATAGTTTCTTCTATAGCCACGGTTAAAGAAGTGGACCGTGGCTATTGTTTTGCACGAGTATAAAAGTCCGCGTTTGGACCGGACAGGAGGTCACTCCAAGTGTGGCGGCTAGAAAATTGACGAAAAAAATGATAACCAAGGGGGGAAGGTTTTGGTCTCATTTTTTTTTTTGCAGAAATTTGTTCTCCATGGTAAGGGAAACTCATCCCATGTATTATTTGTTGCTATAATATTGTAATCAAGGAGAATTTTGGATTACCATTTGACCTAGGTTTTGATTTCGATTTGTCAAATTCCTCCATTTTTGTTGGTTTGTTGTTGGTTTGAGTTGTGTATAATAATGTCGGTGTTCGAACCACTTGCTAGTAGAATTTGTTCCGGTCTGCGCGTTTTAAACCGGATGGTACACAAGGGAAGACACGAGAGATTTAGACTGGTTCGGAAAAGCTCCCTACGTCCAGATTGGGGTGGTGTCGCGGCGCTCGTGTTCCTTGCGTGAAGTAAACAATGGCGTACGGAGGAGGCGGGAGAGGAGCGTGCTCCAAGTCTCTCGGTTGCTGCGGACCTATCCGGAGCTCATGCTGTCCCGTCGGCTCCCGTTCCGGACACATGCTCGAGTGCCTTGACCGGGCCGTCGCGTCGTTCCTGTAGCCCGTCGTGTCGGGGGTGGTGTCGAGTCTTAAACTCGGTACTAGTACTACCCGGTCCCTCACGAGCGTGGAATTCGATGGTGCAACACACAGAACACACAGGAACACGCGATTTT